>UFQX01000100.1:488607-643956 GCA_900497675.1 Arapaima gigas
TTTTTTTTTTTTTTTTTTTTTTTTTTTTTTTTTTTTTTTTTTTTTTTTTTTTTTTTTTTTTTTTTTTTTTTTTTTTTTTTTGGGCACATGTGGCACTGGGTATTAAAAAAGGTCCAGGAGAACATCTGCCATCTCTTGCAGTGTTATAACAATTATAGTTTTAATATTTTTCCGCCAACCAAATGATTTACAAGCTGGGTGGTTAGTTATGTTCCCCCTAATTAGATATGTTTTGCTTTAAATCTAGCATTATTTTTGTGTGTGTACAGGTCAGCAGGGTCAGGCTCAGAGTTCTGCTCCTGACTACAGTAAGGCCTGGGAGGAGTACTACAAGAAACAAAGTAAGTGGTAGACATGAACAGTATTTAAGGCCCTGAAACCAACTGACCCCACACACGTACACACACTGACACTCTTATCCAAACGGATTGGAGTGTCTGCTGTAAGTGGGACTGCTGTAAGTTTATGATTTAGCCCCGCTGGGCTCGAGTAATCATCCCATTTGGAGAATAAGCAGCCAAATACTTACTGCACACTTAATGGGTTTGTAAGAGCATTAAACTCAATAACCAGCTGCCACTTTCTGTATCCAGTCTGTATTGCTGATTTTTGAATAATGAAAATATTTTTACTGGATAAAAATGCCTTTTTCACTTTAGTGGTACAGTAAGTGGCTGTGTTGAATGGACCTGTGTTTGAACCCCTGCACTGCTGTTCTGGTTGAATGTGTAGAGGAAGTCTAAGGCCGAATGGGCCATGCTTCCTTTGGCAGATTTGATGCCCCGGTTCTTCTCACACTACCAAAAATGTACTCCCCATCCCCAGCTTTGTTGAATGCTTTTTATCAGTAATGAAATGCTGTATAAATAATGATGTAAAACACATGCTGACTGTAGCCCTCTATAGCACACAGCAATGCTGCACCCAGATTCTGCTCAGTGACCACCTCCTCTGTGGTCCCTAATACTGTTGCTGTTCTCACCCATCAGGTCATGCTCCCGGCACAACGTCCCAGCAGAGCTCGACCCCGGATTATAGCGCTGCCTGGGCCGAGTATTATAGGCAGCATGGTGCATACTACGGACAGGGTGCTCAGCAGACACAGGCCCCAGGTCTTCAGGTAAAGCCAGCTTTCCCAGAACCTTTTTTGGACAAAACCTCCCCGGTTCAGTGATTGGGATTAGGGATTATATTAGGGATGATATTGATATCAGTATCAGCCAATATAGTTGTTTCAGTTAATTTTGTGATGCCTAGAATTGATTAATTCAAACTGATATTTGATGACGTAATCATTTTGCACATAAAACACATGTGAACATATACCATCAAAATGTCTGCAGTATGAAAGTTCTTCAGAATGAGAGTAATGCTTACCATTTGTAACACTTTCAAACTCGGTGTCATCACTAACAGATTTAGTGTGACATCTAATATGATCCGTGAGAAGAAACAATTTTTTTTTCCAATAAGGCAGATACGTGCTATTTAAAGGAAAAAAAAGAATGTACCCTATGTGCTAAAAAAACGGATTGATGCAGTTGCAAAATAAGTTACTAAGTAGTTATTTCTTTATCATATATTTTTACCCTTATTTCAGGTCATTATTTCAATTATTAGATGTTTTTCCTTCCCAAAAAAAAAGTATTCATAAGTCCAAAGCCAGCAAAATCATTCCCTATTTCAGGATCAGGTAGCCAGCCAAGTGTAGTTCAGCAGATGTTGTTTAATGATTTTACATGGTCTGCAAAACTGAAATGTTACATTCATGAGTAATTCATGTCCCACACAGATCTGTATTTTATAAATGTGTATATGAGTATAGGCATTAGCTGATAGATGGATAAAAATTTAAAAATTATGGCATTGGCGCACAGTTTTCATTGTGCTTTGCTAAGATTGTGATATCTAGATGGATGTAGCAAGACAGAAAAGCAGGAAAAGTGTCGCTGGTCATGTTGACAGCAGCTTTTGTGCTTTTCTTCCAGGAACATTAAATTGGATCTTTTTTGTTTGAAGATTTTGGAATCATTGACAAAATGAAAATGAACCTTTTTACAAATGAGGTTTCTAGATTTGCAACGCCTTGAAGATTTTTTTTTCTTAGTGCAAAACACTATCTATAGAATGACTTGTACAATTTAAACAGTACTTTTAAGCCAGGATTTTTTTTTAACTAAACACCTGTGGATGCAGTTAGCTTTGAATGGACAGTATCCCGGAGTCCTTTTGGATTTGAGCTTTTTTATGTTCTGAAGTTTAAAATATGTAATGCACCCTGGGTTTGTAATGTTTTAACTAAACACGTTATAATTCTAGTTTTATTGCAATAAAATTGTTATAATGGGCTTAGCAGTCTTGAGTAATGATCCTGTATTTGTCAAAAAATTTAATGTGTTCTCTTTTCATTTTTACATATAACATTTTAATTCTATGAGATGAAACTGTGATGTTTTGTTACAAAATGTTTTTTGTTACATAATACAAGGAATTGTGTTGGCAAATGTCAGTTCTTGATTTAATTCCTGTTTTGCTTTTTATTCTATATGTCATTGTATTGAACTCTGATATAAAAATAGGTGCAATATCTTATTTCAGTTTTGGAACAAAGATGGACTCTAATATTTTAACATGTAGCTAGATTTAAATTGTATTGTATTGTTAGGTAACTGAAGATATGAGAAATATATTTTTATTACAGTGATCTGCTATGGGGTAAAAGGGGTGTTGCACATTGTAAGTTGGATTTTTGCCTTTGCTATCTTGTTAAACTATGTATGTATTCTCAGATACTTGACTAAATACCTTATTTAAATATATGATTAAATCAGAGGCTCTATGTAATTTTCCAGAGTAAAGTGTCCCTGTTTCCGTTTTCATGCAGAAATTATTGGAAGATTGTGAATGTGTTAATTGGAATTTGATGTTGCATCTTGCTAAGGGTATTTTTGTGCTCTATACTTTATTCATTCAAGACTGCTAAGCCTATATTGCATTGTGATTTAATCTTTTTTTTTTTTTTGTACCAACTAGCTCAAAAAACAACACAAGTACACACTGTGGACTCGAACTCGTCTGATGCTAATCTTTTTAACATTATTCTTTACTTTGTGTGATCTAATATATGTATGATTAATTAGCTATTAAACAAATCTAGTATTAATTGTATTGCCTAATGAAAAGGGATATTATAATTTTAAAGTGTTTTAATTTGTGGCTTTTCATGTGTACAGATAACCATGTATTAAACGGAGTCAGTTTTCTTTCTTTTGAAATTGAGTTTTATTTTGACTTTCTAGTACATTCCAAGTTGACACATTAATTTCCAGGTCATTTTAAATCTGCGTATATTGGATTTCATTGGACTAACAATGCAAACTAAATATGCAATAAAATTTTTTTTATATGTTCTATACAGGTAATGTATATTCTATCTAGTTAGTTTTCATATTCTTGTTCTCTGAAATAAATTGCCAACAACCATTTCTTGTGGTGAGTAAAGAATCTCTTATTGTAAACTACCTGCAAACCTGTAACTCCAATACTCCTTTAAGAAAACATCGTTTCTGTATGCAGTAAAGTCATTGCCAGGTTACTGTCAGAGTTATGGACCAAAATACTGACACTAACAGAGAAACCAGATTAAATGCCCCCTCCTTTAAAGCCCACTTACTGGTCTTGTTTTTAAAAGTTGGCAAATATAATGTGTAGTTCTTGTATAAATTTGCTAACGCTTATAAATTCATTTTGCAACTTTGGTTATTTTTTTAAAAAGCATGAAATATTTGACTCAGATGAGTTCAGCCACAACCCCCCCCTCCACTGTCCTAGCCGCCGGGGTGACTACATTGTTTAATGGACTGAGGGAGAGCAGTTGTTCTTCCACTCTGGAGAGCAGACTGATTTTGCTGCTGAAAACTTTTGTGTGCTGTATTTGTTTTTATGTTTCTAATAGAACACTCCATAACTCCACCTTTTACAACCTCTCACCTGGTCACTCCCCAGCCTCTGTGCACTGACTGCTGTAATAATAAATATGTAAAAATGACTTACATTTATCCATGTAATATGATGTAGAATGTACACAGTACACTTATATATAAAGTGTGTGTGTGTGTGTGTGTGTATATATATATATGTATATGTATATGTATATATATGTATATGTATATATATATAGCTGTATATGTGTGTGTGTGTGTGTATATATATATATATATATATATATATATATATATATATATGTAGGTATGTATGATCTCACTGTTTTTTACTCTCCCCCCCTCCAGTCCATCACCAAATAAAAACTGGGTAGTCTTTTACCTTTTTCTGTAAAGTCAGGGATTCATTATGTATGTTTTAGGTATGCATTGACAAATAATTAATGAATATTGATAAAATTTTATACGTCTAATTGCACACAGGCCAATTTTATTGGTGGGTCATGCAGGTTCAGTCAAAACAATCTTTAATGAAACTGTACTTCTGAGCATTTTCTAACATTACAAACATTAGTGAACATGGTTCAGGAATGGCCTGGCTGTGAAAGTATACCATCCTTAACTGTGTATGGCATTAACATTACTCATAGTATTATATTAGTGTGTTATAGTTATGTTCTATGTACAACCTGACATGCCATAAAAAAGCTATAGTTGATAGACTATGTAGTCAAGACACCTATTTTGGCAGTAAGTGCAACATGAAACTTACACCTGAATTTGCACAATATTTTGTAATTGTGGTCATATGCAGGTACATTTATTTTTTTCAACATTTTCCTCCCAAGCATTGTATGCCAACTATACAGGTAGGTAACTTTTTTTTTTGTTTTTTTTTTTTTTTTTTACTGTAGCAATTCAGTGTCAGGTACCTTAATTCAAACCTACAGCTTCCATGTCCAGAGGTAGTGCAAACAGCAGGGTACCTGCTGTAGCCATCATTAATGTGGTTGACAGAAGTTTTTTGTTAGAGTATAAATAATGAAACTGGCAGCACTTTGCCCCAACAGTTGAACAGGTAAGACACTGTAGTCCAGTTTACCTCTGTTTCATACTTGCTTGGTAATTTTCTTCAGACTTAATCAAACTTTCATATTAAGCCTTAATTTGTCACCTTTTATTATGTACTGGATATTGCTGTGCTCCACAAAGCAAAGCACTGAGAAGTAGTCCATATCTGCTGACATGACACTCTTAACAGATTTTTATAGCATAATTTTGGCTTAAAGACTTTTTCTGGCATCATAGCGAGAGTCCCAATCGGGTGTGTTGCTGATGGGGGTGGGGGTTGACTCCATCAGCCGCTTTAGAGCATTCCGGTAATTACACATCAGATGACCGCTGCTGAATATTAATGCTTGAGAAATGGCTGAGCTAAATGGGCATTTTAAAAGTTGGCGGTGGGATGGCAGGAGGATGATGATGGAGGAGATGGGATGAGAATTGCATGTCGGCATGGGAATTGCCACAGGGATGAGGGACGTGTGGTGCCTCATGCCAAAGCAGCATTTGGCATCGATGGCAAAAGAGTAATTATTCCATAATGAACGGGAAGGTGTCCACTAATTGAATAGTGAGTGTAGGCAAGCAGTGCCAGAAGTAATAAAAGCCACGATACGAGGAGAGGAAGCAGCCTCTTAAGTGGAACAGTAAATACAGATGAGGCCGCATTTGTTTCTCTGACCTTGAGGCTTCCGGCCGCAAATGATTAAAGATTAAAGAATTGGGGACGGGAAGCGTTTGCTTTTAGTTTTTAGAAAGGTTTTATATACATACGCTTGGTTGTGTCCTCTCAAGGCCTTGTATGTTCCATCTCAAGGCTTTTTTTAATCTGTGAAATTGCTTAAAGTGATTAAGACATCGGACAAACGCACATTTGTTAGGAAGCGACTGCCTGTTGGTCTTTAAATGACGCCTTTTCTTCCTTTCTTTCTCTCTCTCACTAAAGCCTTAAAGCTGTGATGAGTTTGACAGTTGGCATAGGTAATATATGCACCTATTATTTGGGTCCAAATTGAAATTATTTAAAAGCAAATTCAATTTTATTGAATTTTTTTTAAAGCAAATTCAATCAGAACTGAATGAGGGTGTTATTCTCTTCCCAAGTCTGATTTGAACTGTAGGCCCTGTGACTCCAGATTCCTTTTATGAAATGCGCATCATGCCAATGTAAAGCTTTAACAAATACAGAAATACTTGTCTAGTTTTTGTCTGTCAAATGCCCTCTGCTGAACCCTGGCTTAAACTGCTGTAGTTACCATGTCGTATGGCATCAAAAGTGTTTCTCCTTTCAGTGCTTCTGCTTTGCTCCAGACTCACTTTAGTCCATCGATGATGCTCTGAATCTCACTCCTGTGATCCCGCGCTCCTTCAGCCTTCTTTGGCTAACTTTGTTTTTTGTTTACTAACAATGGGAGAAGTTCTGTAAAAGATGGTATGTCTCTATTTATTACCCTGCTATCTGAGCATAGAAAATTTGGGGAGTAGCTGTTCACACCACACCTTCAGCCGTTAGGTGAGGATGTTCTCCAGTCCGGTCCTTCACACTGTTTTGTTTACATGTGCTAAGCTGGTTTTGATTGGTTCCCTCTAATCCAGACAGCGTGATTGGTGCCCCGCGCAGGTGAAAGAGAGCCCTGGCAGGATTAGCCTGGCCCATCCTTTTGTGCTGCTTGTCAGTCATTTGTCAGAATTGCTTCGTCTGCATTGATGGAGAGCCACGGGGGTCCCTCATATCCTCTATTCATGGTGTGAAATGAAGGCTCTCGCTGGTCCTCGCAAGTCACACAGCACTGGCTGGGAACCCCCCCCCCCATTTCCATTTATTTACTTCTGCTGGTGCATATCTGAACGTGTTTATACACTTATTTTTGCACTTTGTGACACAACAGCCGTTTTCATCCACAGCTCCAGTGCTCAAACACCGTACTGTGAGACGTGTGCCTTGTGGAAGTAACTGGCAGGAGCGTGACCCTTCCCTGCAGCTCCGATAATCGCAGAGCTAGGTCAGGACCCGTACTTGGACCTCCAGCCGTGGTGCCAGATGTGACCCGTGTCACCTGCCTTGTATGAGCCTGGAAAACAGTTGCTGCTTTGGTGTATATGACCTCCTATTTTTAATCACCAGAAGTTTTATTGAAATTTCTCTTTGTGCACTAGGCAACGGGGTCTAAGTGCCACAGCTGCATAAGAGACAGCACATCCCCTCCCCCATGCTGAATAGTTGTTGTAAACACAATGTGTCGATCACCACAGGTTTATTGAAAAAGTAAATAAACTGTATCTGATTTATTTACCTGGGAGCCACATTTTTGTGTGAAATTTGCTTTGTAATGCTGCTGTTAATTTGTATTAATTTTACACATTATTTATTCAGTTATTAAACGGTGGATCTGAATACAACTTATCTAGTGAGATAGTGCTTCTTTCAGCACATGCGTGCATACAATGTACAGCATATAGATATTATTAAAATAACATTCTCAACATGCTGCCTCTGAATTTTTATGAATATCACCTCTCCGAACAGTATTTGTACAGTTCAGTTTTCAAATTGTCCCTTATTTCCTAAGCAGAGAAAAAGTGACTGTGTAGAATAATGCCTAAATTGTGAGCTGCAAATCTAATTTGAACATTATAAAGCAGAATGTGAAAAAATGACAGCATAACAATGTTTGTCACTTTAAGCACACCTTTCAAATATGTCTACAGAATTTTCTTTTTTGGCTGCTGATTTTCGTGCTGCATTTGAATTTCCACAAATCGCTGGAGTGGGTCTCTATTGTTGTTCATTTTGTTTGTGCAGTTTAGTTTATTCTTGACAGCTTGTCTTTAAAGTTATGAACCAGTGTTGTGCTAAGCTCTCTGCCATGGCACAGACCGACACGGCTCACGCAGACTTTTGAAGCCGTGTGTGAAATCGTGCTGGCTGCAGTGCTGTGACCCCACCCACTGAGCTTCACTTAGACCTTAGAAACGCAAGTTGGTGCGCCTGCGGGCCACTTCAACTCCTTGTCATTCCTCTGGAGCCATCTGAAATACGGCCTTTCAGCGTCTCCATCTACGTAGGAAGTCTAGTGGGAACCATACAGGTCCCAATGCACATTTAAAATGAATCATGAGTTTATTTTATATTTATTAACTTCTGTTGGTGGGGTGGGGTGATGAGTGCTGCTCCACGTTCTGCTATTTCCTTCTCTGCTGGTCCTTTCTCTGGGAAATCTCTCAGAAGCATCTGCCAAATCCTGCCTTGGTGATCACTGTCATTTAAAATATTTACACTTGGCAGCAGGGGCGCGGCCACCTGCGTGGTCTCAGCAAAGCCCCCCACCCCCTGCCAACACAATCTGCAGCTGTTTCCAAATCCACTGCTTGTTCTTTATCCTCTGCTGTGAGGTATGATCTTTTTCCACATTTTTCAGTCGACTTATACGAAACTGTAAAGCAGGATTTAGTGTCTGGGTGGTTCCAGGAATGACAACTTACACTTTTACTCAGGATGATGTAAACGGAGGGAGTAATGAAGCCACGTCGGGTGACCACAGCCTCAAGGCAATGATCTCTCATCTCTACACTGATTTGGCAAAATGGGAACGTTGTAATTCGATTGGGTGCTTTAAATACAAAAAAAATAAATAAAATGGAAGCATGATTACACTTTTTATTGAGTGATGATTAAAACAAAGTGGGTTAAGGCCTCTCTAGTGTTTCTTTTTCCTACTGGCTAAATTGCAGTTTAAATGAAGCATCACAGCATTTTGAATGATGCCTCAAACTTTATATATTTTCCAGACAATAGTGCAAGCACTCTGGACTATTGTTGCCATAATTACTTGTATTTATTTATTTAAAGATGGCATCATCACAAATGATAAGCAATGGTTTGTGACAACATGCATCCAGAATAGTCACAAGGCTGGATTTCGTGAAGGTCGCATCAAAAATAAACTGTGGCAAAAGGTGAACGTGAATTCATTAATTGGAATTTTAGGACTCTTTATTGAGCACGTTATTCCATCAGCACCATGTCGCAGGAAGCTCTTGTCCTCACAGAAGAGCCTCCAGCCCACATGTGCGATATAATGAGATGCAGCGCAACCACTCAATATGCTTAATTAGAGCCCTATTTACTAACCATATCAATTAGTGAAACACCATTAAACCTTCATGATAGGTTTTAATTAAGCTGTGTAAGAGCAGGGCTGAGCGAAACGGATTTCTTCACCTGTCTCGACGGGTAGCCATGGGCATATTTAGAAATGTTGTGGAGGAAAAACATTTCTGCGTGCATTGTGCACTTAAGAAAAACATATGTGCTATATAAATTAAAGACTAATAAGAACTGTGGATGGGTAAAACAAGTCTTGAGTGAAACAACGAATTTTAGAAATTACCTTCTGTATTATTTATTAGCATCGCAGCATTTTGAATGAAGTCTCAAACTTTATATATTTACCACACAATAGTGCAGTCACTCTGGACTACTGTTGCCATAATTACTCATATGTATTTATTTAAAGATGGATTCGTCACAAATGCTAGGCAACAGTTTGCAACAACATGCAACCGGAATAGTCACAAGGCTGGATTTTGTGAAGGTCACATCAAAAACAAACTGGCAAAAAGTGAGGCCAGACGAGACCAGTGGTGAGGCCAACAATCCATGTTGCCGGGAGCCGAAGACCCCCTGCCTTGATGATGTGACCAGCTCACCCGCACTTCAGCATCACTTAATTCAGCTTCATTGTCCTACACAGTGTTGTCTTTAGTAGTATAACCTTTGTTAGCTGTTACTACTGGCACTATTTTCTGTGTGTAGAAACCCAGAAGGGGTGGGCAGCCGCTGGCACTCAGACCCCCAGAGCTTTATTTTTCTCCCTCAGCTCCTAGTTGGGAGTTTTTTGTTTTCCTCTCCTCAGTTGCTGGCAGGATTACTGTTTTGCACTTGCACCCTGCATAGCTGCCCTCATTAACATTTAACCTTTATCTATACCTTCACTGTATACTTGTTTTCTGTTCCATTATCCTAATCTACTGCTGGGTGTTTTAAGCCACTGTGTGAGAAGAAAAATAAATGAATTGAATTAAATCTTTTGTTTCTAGTTTTGAAATCAAAGGGACTAGAGAAGGAGTCCAACTTCCCCACTGATGTCATAGTAACAGTGTGGCTCTGAGGCGAGGGTCATAGGAGCTGATCAAGTACTCAATGGGCATATTCCTTCTGAATATTTCACAGCACTAGGAGAAGCCTCTTCCACTTCTGTGAGGTAGTGGTCTTGTGAGTGGAGGACATCTGTTACAAGTGTACATCATGATGTAGACTGCTAAAGCTAATGCTCACATTCACTTTGATGGGTTCCCTGCATAAAGCATAACAATTGGATGCACTTTATTGTGTGTCATTAGGCACATTTACAAGGTGAAACCCAGTCATGGTTCACACCGGAAAGCAATGAGCAGCTGTTTATGATAGACCAGAGGTTACTTTAGAAAGCAAATATTCTTAAATATGTAAAACAAGAATGTCGAGCAGTCCACAGAGGACCTATGTGTACGGCTGGTTCTGCTTCAAGTGATTTGCCTGCCTGAACTGATCTTATATACACAGTATAAGTGTACACTGCTCCTTTGCAGACCCAGATTCACACCCATGTTGACAGGTACTGAAAGTACCAGAAGGCTGTCAAGATTATTTTTTTACTCACCTGTCATGAGATCATGTTGAGCATGTAATGAGGAAGACCTAACACTTGTTTTTTAAGTCTTCACTTTCCCCACTTAAAAAAAGGATCATATTTATGAAAGAGTGTAAGCAAGAAGTTAAGTTTTCGTATTTAATTTGGTTTACTTAGTTAACTTCCAGCAGCATGGTGGAGATGTGGGTAATGAGGGGGCTCCACTGTTCTTGAGCTGTGCAACTGAATGTAGGTTCAAATCCAGCTCAGGTTGTGCGGAGTTTCCACGTTCTTTCCATGTTTGTTTGGGTTTCCTCCCACAGTCAAAGATGTGTGTTTTGGGACAATTCTAAATTGCCTGCAGTATGTGAATGTGTGTGTCCTTATCCTGTAATGTACCTTAACTAACCTTGCTCCCTACTTCTGGCCTAAGCTCTGGACCCCACATTAGGACAGGTATTAAGGATAATGAGCAAATAGTTAACCGCTTTCCTGAAATGCCCTTCTGACAGGCAGATGAACAGTTTTACCACGAATACCTCCCTTTGAGCAGTTACTGTAATATTTTTACATTATCCTGCTGATATAACTATCATATTCACATCAAAATCTTTGTTCCTGAGCTTGTGGATATGCTTTCCTCCCAAGAAGCCCCAGTTAATAGAAATATCCCTTTATATCATTTAAATAACCACATGGGAATACGGTGCCCGCCTTTTCTGGTGTGACCAGAGGTAACCAGGTAAACCACACTGCGCAGTTATTTGAAGACGTTTTGGAACCGATGCTCCTTAATTATATTTTTTATTTCACAATACTGTACATTTATTGATTAACCACGATTCGTATTTGTTTCTAAAGTGGTCCATATAAGCGAATTTATCTATCTTAAAAATAAAATCGAACTTCGAATTCTACCTCGCTTTCTCCGAAAAATTAGTCTTCCGCGGTATCACTTCAAACTCGCCACATTATTGGCAAATAACGTCGTGTTACATTATAAAATTAGTGGGTGGACAGAAAACTATTTTAATGACTACAGTCTTTATCTGGAAAAAATTGAGGTATTTAACTATAACTGTACGGCGAATAGAATTGTATATGACGGGTGGACGATATTTGAACTAAGTTTCCACTCGGGCCCCACAGGTGACTATTTCCAGTCGCTGACGCTACCTATCGGCAAAATGGGGAACTGTCACGCGGTGGCGCGTCGCGAATGGAGCCGGTCAGTATGGACGTTTTTCCGTCAGTATAACAAACATTCACATCTACGGCGAAAAACTTGACTCATTTATGGCAGGACTTCTCGTAAAGTTTTACAGTCTGTATTTATTTTTATTATTAATCCCCGTGATTGTCGTGAAGTGAAAACCTGGAACAAGGGTGTCCTGTTTAAAGAGCCCTACTGAGATCCGCGCGAGTAGGATCGAGGCTGCCAGTGTGTGTGTTGTGCTGTTGTGTTGTGTTGTGTTGTGCGTGTCCCGAAAGCTCTTCCTTTATGCACTGGAGTATGTTGACATAAAGCGCTTTGGAAGAAGAACATATTGTGGAGCGCGCACCTGTAGGAAATGTGTATGACCAAGGTGTGTGTTCCGAATGTCCGCAGCCCAGGGCACCAGTTTGCAAAACAGTCGCTTCCTGTTTTTTCCGCCAAGACAAACCGGTTTGAAATCATTAAATTTACTCTTTTCTGAGCGCGATTGACAGCAGTAAATGAGTCCCAACTTACACCCCCTGTTGTTCTGATTTACCTCCTCCCGTTTGTCGCTAAACTCTTTGTTGTGTTGCAGGCTGGTTGCACGTGCATATATGGAATCCTTATATTTATCCCTTTCAGAAGGACAAATACTTTTATTAGTTTTGCCCCAAGCGAATGACACACTTTCTGCGTTAATGCCTGAAAGGAACATAGCCTCATCGCTGCGCTCGCGGCTCTCGTTCTGTTAAGGCTCTTTGGATGAGTGCAAGTGTCAACCAAAAAAAAAAAATCAGAATCAACAGGTCCCTTTAGCAGCCCATCAAGTGAGTGCATATGTGTGTAAAGACGAATATCCCCCCAACAGATGTCATAAAGCCACAGATCACAGGAGCGCACGCGATGAATGTGCTCCGGCTGTTGAAGTGTGTGTGTGTGTCCACCGTAAACGTGCAGAATTAGGGCGCTGTGAATGAAGTACTCGTGAAGAATTGTCCGCATGCACACTATGAATATGTATAAATGTCGGATGGAAAAAATGATGCCTGTTTTCATGGGCAATTTCTAGCGCACCATTTGGGCGCATTCCCATAACCGCGGCCCCGGTGCGCTGCGCCCCCTTCCCCAAACAGCTTTTTAATGGCTTCTGTTTGCTTTAGAACCCTCCTCTCGGTCCTCTCGCTCTTTTCATCTCGTCGTCTTCAGCTGGTCTAAGTGGGCAAAACCTGGAGAAACCTCTATTTTTGTCCCTTGCCTCTTTCTCTTTCAAATAATCAGCCTTGTGCCAAAAGTGTCCCCCTTGTTTTTACGCGTGCCAGTCACCTGCCGTCCCCCTCGGCCCTCCTCTTTCTCTCCGTCCTTTCTCTGCCTCGCTCTCCCCCAATTCTTTTGACTTTCAGCAGTCTGTTTCCCCCAAAGAGATTCAGATTGGGTACATATTGAGTTCCCTTTGTCTTTCAAGGGCTGTACTAAGCTAATTAAATTTTATCCTATCAAATAAAAAAACCCCGTGGCTCTCTCCCTCTTCTCCATTAAATTCAGCCGCGGCTTTCCAGCCAAACTCGTCTGTTTTTTTTTTACCCCTGGAAAAATCCACTGTTCATTGAGTCAAATCTATTGAAAAACATTTGCAGATCTCTATTATTCCGGGATTCTTGTCCTTTTCTCCTATTATAAAAGGTCCCGAAACAGCTTGCTTCTTTGTGCGGCGGAGCTGCGCTGGAAAAGGAGGGGAGAGCCATGAATGTTAAATAAATTACGCACCGGGGAACTTTAAGTTTTTTGCTCGCGTTTTTAAATTTTGTGCCTGGCATGATGAAAATTATTAAAAAATATATTTTCAGCTAAATAAAGGGGATATCCAAGAGACCTCCGTGTTTATTACCGTTTAAACACTTGTAATAATCCATAGAAAACAGCCAGAGACACCGCTGAACCATTTCAAATATTTTGCCCATATTTCTACAGTCATTTTTCTTACGAAATTTTTGAAGATAGCCACAAAATAATCGCTGGTTTGTAACTGAAATATCCGTCCAGCATACGTAGTTCCAACTTTAATTTTATTTCATTAAATTTATCTTTTAATTGCTTTATCGGTGACAGGTAATGTTATTGTACCTGCAAAATGTAGACATTTGTCCATTCATTTAATATATTTTTACACGATGAGAGAGAAACTGACCAGTATTACTGACCATCACAACTGACGTGTGACTTTTAAATGACTGGCTGTTCGTGCGGCGCGGTTTTCTCGTTTATAAAACGTATTCATGTCAATTATAATTACGCAGACACCACGTTTTAAAATAGTGTTTATAAATCGGTCACGTTAAAATATCATAAACCCAGTGTTAGTGTACAAATCAATTTGCTCCAAAATATTTTATATGCATTAAGGGAATGACAGTTTTTTTCCCTGTTCTGACGTTAACTATAATGAAGGAAATAACATATTCGCATATACATAAAAATACATTCTTGCTGCAGTAGAACTGGTTCCATTGCAATATCACAAAAAATAAAACCCCGGATTAATATTAACAAGTATATGATCAACTAAAGTCTTGAACATAAGTATTTTGTTAAAATGATTCTCTATACTTGTGGTGACATGTTAATCTTAATGTGCATGTTAAAGTCACGTCCAGGTACAGCAACTCCGCGGTAATTTTTTACACATCTGTTTGTGCTGAAGTTGTACCTTCGGGCCACAGATCCGTCCACTGGTCGCCCCCCATTAAAGTGTTTATCTGGTATCCAGGAGGGTATTTCTCGCAGCCTTCTGTCTCCTGAAAATGCCTGCATCCACAGAACCACGAGGAATAATGGGTTAATTACCGAAAAGCAGATCAAATTAAACTTGGTCATTGCATATTCGCTCAATAGGCTTTATTTAATACCTCTTTAATAAAGACCCCTTTCTTCTCACCCTCCCGCCATTCCTTTCTGTCCCTCACTTCTTTTTTTCTTCCAAGTTGAAACATCTTTGAGTGCAATAAATGTTTAACCGCAATAAATATAAATCAATCTCAATGTGTGCAAATCCTATTCAATGATGGGGGACAGAAAAAATCCCCCGTAAAAAAAAGAAAAATGAAGGAGGGTGGGGGTGCTGGGGGGGACCCCCGAAAGCAGCTGTTGAGCAGTAATCTTTTTTCGTGCCCTGTCACTCACCTTCATTTCTACGAGCCGTTTCACTGGCCACCTCCCTCCTTTCACACTTTCACACTTTCACTCCATCCCTGCTCCCTGCTCCCTACTCGTCAGACCCCAACCTTGTCCACATTTTCGGACCGTCCCCTTGTAGTTATCCAAATAAAAGAAGAGTGCATGGATGTCAAATTGCCCTCAAAAACACCATGAAAGATTGATTTGCAGCACTTTTCTTTAGGCTGACATTATTTCGGAGGGACCTGAATGGGAAACCCGCTTGCCTGGGATGGAATAAAGATGTTCTCTCTGCAGGGAAAAAGGGGGGAAACTGCCCATTTACTCCCAGTCCATCAAACCAGGAAAAAAAAGGAAAAATAGAAAGAAACTGTGGGCTATTGAATGAAAAGCCATATACACCTCTAAACACTGTCACAATACTCGGTTTTTTATTATTAACGTCCATGAATATTAAACCGCTTAGCCTTACAAAGTCGGTGGTAGAGAAAGTATACACTGGCCAAAGTGAGCTTTACATATTTCTGTACGCTGTGACAATACATTAAAAGGCATTAAACTCCGGACTGTGCTCACTTTAAAGTCATATTCGTTTTGCTGTTCACATTGTTGCAGTAAAGAAAAGCAAAAAAGAAAAAGTGAATTTTTCTTAAGCCGTGAAAACGAAAAGGATAATACTCCTTGAACAAAAAAGTTTGTCTCATTTTAAGCTGGTCTTACTTTAAGAATATTTATGCTAACGGAGTGAGTAACAATATTTATTTCATACTTTTATTAATTGTTTACGAATTTCCCCTTTTGTGACATTTTCAGGCTTCATATAGCGGATTTATACATAATTTTATTCGCCTTTTTCAAGTTGAGTCAGAATTCACGTGTTCATATTAATATTTAAAGGTTTGCGTTCAGATCATAAATGGTCAGCACTGCTATTCCGGTAAGCGTTTACCATCAAAATAAGGTAGTAAAACTGCATTATGTCTAATACCGTTTAAGTTGTTATTAAATGTTACAAAACGCAGAGTCGATCAGAGATCCAGGGAAAAAAGCGAAGCTTTAACGCTTGTTTTATCTTTGTAGCTGATATAACTGTCGGTCTTATTGTTTTGAGATCTTATTAAATGATGTAAGTTATTTGAACTGACATGTAACGTGTTTGCTATAAGTAGGAAGTATGTAGCCAAAATCAGCCGAGCTTTAAAAATTCCTCTTTGTTTAAATGTACAAACATATAGACAAGTATCACACGTAACAAGCCATAAACCGCATATTTACCTTATTTTAACGCTATTTACAATTTACGATATTTATTAATTTTTCACAGGCCCGGGACAAGGAAGGGAAACCGACTTTTGTGGCCGTTTGCCGTGAAATCTTGTTATATTCTTATTACAACCAGGCTCGGGTTGTGAATTATAGAATTATGAATGTCAAAATGTTTGGATATAAATATCAGCTTTTAAATCAACAAGTTACTTGGATGAAGTACGATCTGGGTCTTTTTGAGTAGTTAGGAACACTTCGCCGTGTTTGTGTGCCTGCTGGTGGTGACTATATGGCCCCTCATGATTTCGGTCCTGTCGCCCCGCCGGGGTCCGTCCGCGAGGGAAGGCGACTGCAGCGCGCGAGGCTGCCTCACCGGTGAGCGCGTGCTCAGACGGGCTCGTCATTATACTGCGGAAAGGTGGTCGTCGTATCTGGAGCAGGACACCCCCTCCCTCCTCCTCCTCCCGCTTCCCCAAAGGAGTGGCCTCTCAATAAAGACCCGGCTTTTTTTCCTGCTGGAACAAGTCTGTGGAACATAAGGGGAGGGTCATTAATAACTAATTAGAGGGGGTCAAACCAGCGCCATATAAAGAGAAGTGAGACTCCGGACAGGCAGGACATCTCCAACCACGCCGCGCGCCAAAGAGGAACCACCACCTGGCGTCGCATATAAAACTGACACAATAAGTACAGTACTTTATTTTCAGTGTATTTTCCGCGCGCACGTCGCAGATCGCTACGACTCGAAAAAATTAGTCCAAACGTTTCGTTTTTTTTTGTTTTTCTTTTCTTTAATTCCGTTTAAGTAAAGAGTTTGGTGCGGGGAGACGCCGTGCGCGCCATGGGCTCCGTACTGCCCGCAGAGGCTCTGGTGCTCAAGCCCGGGTTCAAGGCGCAGAGCGTCTCCCTGTCCGACATCATCACGTCCGACATCCTGCACAGCTTCCTGTACGGCCGCTGGAGGAACGTGCTGGGCGAGCACCTGTTCGAGGAGAAGAGCTCCGGCGTCGGCCCCAAGACCGCCTTCACGGCAGAGGTGCTCGCGCAGTCCTTCTCGGGAGGTGGGTGACCCGGGCGCGCGCAGAGCCAGTGGCATCTTTACCGTCTTTTTACCTGCATGTCCGTTGTCCGCCCCTCGGGGCGACTTTTGCATGTTCCGCCTGTGGTTAAAATGCACGCAACTGTATATATATATTTACTGAATGGTAAACGTTAAAAACTAAGACAAAATATGCTGATTGCATTGATCGTGCGCATCATTTAAATCTAAATTACTTTTCAACGTAACTGTGCCACAAAGATGCGTTTCTTTTACGAGTCCTCCCTTCTGCCGTTCGATTAGTTTCTCACAGTTATTTGTATTTTCACGGTGCCAAAACCAATTAAAAATCAGCCGAATAAAGGATTCTTTTGGAAAATAATCTGAGCTTCGAGGCCCCCCCCCCGCTGTCGAGCTAAACGCTCTTAAATGCTGCTGGGAATTTCTTCCCAGGGTCCCTGTGACTTTTTTTTTACTATTTTCCCATTTTAAGACCCCTTTATTTCCACCCGTTTTAGGGTATTAACCCGTTTAGCACATGGATAGCGCGCTTTTAGGAGCTTGTTGGGCTGTAAGCGCCGCTGACTCGGAGAAGAAGGGATTTAAACCCCACTAAGTGTCCAGGTCAACGGAGCACCGCGCGCCACGCAAAATGGCCTTCCTTTCTTATCCCCCATTCACAAGCTGTCTGTGGACAGTTTCTTTCCCCCCCACTCTCTCGCTCTCTCTCACTCACTCTCTCTCTCTCTCTCTCTCTCTCTCTCTCTCTCACACACACACACACACATTTTCTCACTGTTTCTTTAAAAAGAGCCCTGTTCCTGCCCTAACACACCGTGAAGACTAATTCTATTGCCATTCACACCATGTCAACCATCTAATCGCCTTTCCATTTTTCCCCCCCTTTTCTGTTGTCAGAGAAATTCCCCGGCTCTTTTAAACAAGTCCTCATTTTCATTCAGTTTAAATTTATTGCTACAAAGTTCTTAAAGGGATAATGAATTTGGAATTAGCCATTTGTTTGCAGTTAGGTGTAGAGAGTGTATGTGACATTAGGCATGGCCAATTGCGTGACCCCCGCTAACAGAGCGCCGTTTAATCCCCCTTCTCCAATCGCACATATGATTCCTCACATTAAACAAAAATGCTGGATTTTTCTTTAACTTGACAAAGAAAATTGTGCCAAGAGCATTCAGTCTCCCGCATAATTTAACATTTTCCATTTAAACTCTTGAACTTACTGGGAAAAATATACATATTTTATAACCTAAATTAAACGGGTCACGAATACTTAGCCTTAGGAAAAGTAAACACAATAAAATATTGTGAATATCTGTAAATAAAATAAGCGCAACGAGGGACTATATTTTACGTTAAAACATGTTCTTTTAAAATTGAAATGAATATCAATAAAGGTTTTCTTCTCCATTTGTTTCATTATTACGCAAAATAAAAACCGAAAATTATGAGTAATAAATTTCAACTGAGGTAACATATTAAAGTATGTTATAGTAAAAGTAATGTTTACACATAATACCACAGATGCGTAACAAATGGTCAGATTTGGGGGGGGGGGCACCAACAGCAATATTACTCAGTGGAGTTATGCAGAAGTACTGGGACGTAGCTGTGCTGTAGTATAGAATAAACAGTGATTTTCGGTGTGATTTTTTTCTAACCTTTGCTCGAACCTCTTCAGAGGTGCAGAAGCTGTCCAGCTTGGTGCTGCCCAGCGAGGTAATCATCGCCCAGAGCTCCATCCCGGGAGAAGGACTCGGCATCTTCTCCAAGACGTGGATCAAAGCGGGCACGGAGATGGGCCCCTTCACCGGGCGCGTGATCTCGCCCGAGCACGTGGACCTGCTGAAGAACAACAACCTCATGTGGGAGGTGAGAGCGAGATGCAGCGCGGTCTTCTGCAGTATGTTACCGCGTTTGTCGCGCAGTGCGGGTTTTGGACGGGTGGTCATCGTCCTACCTGTACTCCACTCTCTCCAGGTATTCAACGAGGACGGCACCGTGCGCTACTTCATCGACGCGAGCCAGGAGGACCACCGCAGCTGGATGACGTACATCAAATGCGCGCGTAACGAGCAGGAGCAGAACCTGGAGGTGGTGCAGATCGGCAGTAGCATTTTTTACAAAGCAGTGGAGGTGAGTCTGACCCCAGAGCAGGAGGGGGCGTCGTGGTTAGAACCGCCCTCAGAAGGCTGCTGGTTCGAATCTCACTCCATCTGCAGTAGCTGTGATCCAGACACTTACACCGAACTGACACAGCAATAACACCCCACTGCTTAAGTGACTGAAGTGTAGTAACATTGTTAAGTTATTGGTCTAATAGTGTAAATGACCTTTTAAGGGTGTGAGATTAATAAAAGCTAATAATTCCTCATGAAACCATTTTACTGAAGGAAAACACTGTCAAAGTGATTTTATGGGATCAAAGGTGTTTTCCAACTTTATATGGTTCTTGTTACTGATTTGCTGGAGTGCTCAATGAGTTTGAGACCTTAAACAGATTGTAGCTTTGGGAATTTATCCAAGTCATTTGCCCCTTTTCACAGACCATCCCCCCAGATCAGGAGCTGCTGGTGTGGTATGGAAACTCCCACAACACCTTCCTGGGCATTCCTGGGGTCCCTGGTGCAGAGGATGAGCAACAGAAGAAAAATAAAAGTGGTGAGTCATTTTGCTTGAGGTCACTTGGAGCAAGCGGGTGGTGGAGTTGGGTGGGGTGGAGGCTGAGGATTTTGGCCACATTGATCATTATCACAGCTATTTGCGAGACAAAAGAAGTCATTAGTGCTTCACTCATTACCCATTAAGTCCTATCAGATCACTGGGAGATCACCATGGGCAAAGTTTGTTCAGAGTTGTGATCTTTAACCTTTTTTTAGTAATGGCATCTTTCAAGTCACTGTCCTATTCTGTGGCACCCCACTCAGTTTTTATGTGGTAATATTATTTTGTGTGTAATAGTAAACACACAGTAAAAAAATAAAATAGAAAAATTTATGACAACATTTAAGACGATCAAGCCAAGGCAAAATTAGTGACAATCTTATGCCACCCCTGGGCACGGTCAAGGCCACTTAGGTGAAAACTACTGCTTTAAAGGATGATTTGCTAATCACATCATGACCTTTTGCCTGTGAAAGTATACTTTGTGGTACAATGCGGTTCAGCACTGCTATATGTGTGCCGTACACCATGCTGTGTCGCGGAAACGCCTGTACAATTTGTTCAGAGGACCTGTATAAACTTCAGTTTGCCCGTCTCTCCTCCTTTCCAGGAGATGATTTCCATCTTTCCGACGGCTCCTCATCATCGTCGTCGTCATCCTCCTCGTCTTCATCAACCGCCAGCCGCATGCGCTGCGTCATCTGCCACCGAGGCTTCAACTCCCGCAGCAATCTGCGCTCCCACATGCGTATCCACACACTGGACAAGCCCTTTGTGTGCCGCTTCTGCAACCGTCGCTTCAGCCAGTCGTCCACCCTGCGCAACCACGTGCGCCTGCACACCGGCGAGCGTCCCTACAAGTGCCATGTATGCCAGAGCGCCTACTCCCAACTGGCAGGCCTGCGGGCACACCAAAAGAGTGCCAGGCACCGTCCTGCGGGCACAGGCTCCGTGGTGGCGCTGCAGGCACACTCTCCACCACCACCACCACAGATGGCCCCTGTGCCCCACCCAGCCTCTCTGGTGCACCATATCCCCACCATGGTGTTGTGAAGGGCACGGTGCGAGGCCTAGAACGCATGTCCTTCTTCCCAGGGCACAAACCAACACAGCAGCTCTGAACTACTGTGGAAAAGAAAGACAAAGCGCTTTACTTGTGTCTGTCTACATCTCTGGTATGTTTTTTACCCTGTGTTCAACAGAGCTGTCATTTCAGGTCCTCACTGCTGGATGGCTGCTGGTGCATTTTTTATCAGCAGTTTTGCAGGATTAACTACTGACCAGACTTACTGAACCAGGATCTTGTATGAATTTTATAGCATTTCTGGTTTAAATGGAATGCACTACACATTTTAACACTTTATTTCAACTGACGCAGTAATGTACGATTTAACAGCGGGAGATTTCTTAGGGCTCAAAAGTGATAACTGATACTGTGCTACTATGGTATTAGTGTGTCATGGTCACTTAATGTACCCAGCATCACTGATTTGTGAATATGTTTAAATATCTTGAATACAAAGACAAATATAACCCTATCAATATCTTATATAAAAATATATTTAAAAAATAAAAGAGCATTGTTTAACATTGTTAATGAGGGCAAACACTTTGTAGTCTATTTTTCTTTGGAATTTTTTCCACTTTTTCCAGTTTTCAGGCAACTTTATTTATGCTACTGCTGGCACATAAGATTATGGTTTATAGTAAACACAATATATAGAGATTTTTTCATTTGTATAATTCTCTTGAACTGTAAATGAAATGCACAAAAGTTTGTCTTTGTGTTTGCATGCAAATACATTCTTGATTATAGACCAGAGCTGTATCCATGACAGTTTTCTTAAAGAATTAGAGTTAAATGGGTTTATGAAAAGTCACTATTATGGGGCAGCAGAAACCTGCTGATCTTGACCTTCCTGCCCCAAGTGTTCACTCATTATCATTACATCAGTTATTCAGGAGGGATAACAGAATTCAGACAAAAATGTAAATAAAAGTATATATGAATGATGTAAATATAATTTTAAACCGTGCTTTACTTCCACAAAATTATAGTCACTTTATCTCTGTAAATGTATGTATAAGTTTTAACTACAAGACTTTGGTATTATATATTATGAATACTATGTATGCAGATGTAAATAACTGTATTTTCACCTGGTATTCTGAATAAAAGAACAACTTAAGTAGCTTGTGGCGATACATGTATTTTTTTAAACATATAAACAAAAACAATAAGGTAACAGAAAAGTTAGTTATATTTTATTTTCTTTTGTGTACAAAAGGTGCACAATGAGTAAAACTGAAAACTTTTAAACTGCAGTGTACTAAACTACGTACCTTACATGATGGGTATTTACATGACCCTCCTCAGGATAAGCAGTTACGGATAATGGATAGACTTCATAAGCAATGCATACATTCTTGGACAAAACATTTTTATGCTGTCTACTTAAGATCTGACTTCAGCACGGCAGCGTTCGTTATACTGAGGTAAACATTATAAAAAGAACATTTTATCAGTTTCACTGCACAAGTTACTAATACTTCATAAATTTTGACGTGTTAAACGTCTAACACAAACAAATGTTAATGTAAAATCTTTTACTGGTGTCTTATGAAAACAGACAGTGTTCAGCATGACTAAGCACAGTTTTAACTTTCGACCCGACTGCATGTATGCGAATGTAAACGAGATTTATGCAATGAACTTTTAATGAGGATCTTTGCTTTTGTGCGATTAACACAGCAGCTTATGGAGAAATCGTTTCCACCAGGTGGCGCTATATGCACGTCCAAGAGCACGTGTACCGCACTTTCGCAAAAACCTTCCTTTTCCGATGTATGCAGTATCAGTACTGCACAAAGTTCTTATGGCCTTCCTTTTTTATTAATTTCTAAAAACCAAAACCATAAATTTGCTTGTTAAACTATTAGTGTTGTCAGTAGCAAAGTCTTGCTGATTTAAGGGAAGTATGGTGGCACAGCGGGTACACTAGTGCCTCACAATTCCTGAGCTGTGAGTTCGAACTGGGCCAAGTGATCCAGTGTTCATGTGGGTTTTCTCCCACACTCCAGAGGTGTTTTTCAGTTGAACTGGTGATTCAGCATTGCCTGCAGTGTGACTACCTACATTAGGCTGGTATCCTACCCAGGATATACTTTGCTTTGCACCCTGTTTTTTGGGACAGGCTGTGATGCATCACAGCCCTGCTGTCAACAACTTGTTTTTAATATTAAATAGATGCTGATTTACATGTGCTCTTGGAAAATGCTTTAGTGCATTTTGCCATCATCTCATTTCACAATACAGTGAAGGTAACACCACCAAAACCAATATCACTAGTTTTCCATATCACATCAGAACAATAACAGTCTAGGTACAACCTACCAGTGAGCAAAATTTAATAGGAAAAAATATCCTGTGCTTCAAGGAATTCTGTACTAGTCATGTTTTTTTTTCCAATTATTTTCTGAGGCTGAGTTAAAATATTGTACTTATATAGATAAACCTATCTACAGTATATTTCCACTTGAATTGTTAGACATTAATAAATGTTTAGGTATTTATACAGAATAAGTGTAGAAAAAAGTGAGTTTATATTTAAATTTCAACCTAAAACCTACAAAATGAGGTAGAGGTCAGCCAGAAAGGACATGCAGCTAAGCTGTACTCAGCCAGCCAGGTCCTGCATTGGCCACTGAGAGCAACTGAGATGCTATGCAGACATCATGAGAACAGAAGCAGAAGAGGCAAGTATCAAATGTTGGGCTAAATAGGGATCCCGAGCTGGAAAAAGTGTGTTCCATGAGTTTGAGGGAAAGTCTAAAACAATGGATGGCATAAAATGTCAGGGTTCAGGGAGTTACTGACATTTACATAAACGATTTTACACTACCTATAACTGAGCATATGAGGTAAAATAATCAGCTTAAAGTAACGTACGTGTATTAGAGGTTACATTTGTTAATCTTTTCACAAAAGAGTCAAGAACAGCAACAATGACCACCGTTGGTGTGTGAACAGCGCTAGATTATTCTTTAGACACTGCAGGCTCTGCACCTATGGCCTAGTAAAGAAGGTAAATTTTTAAAAAGCAAAAAAGGGGAAAAACTGGGAAATAGAAATTTAATGCAAATATATTTTCACACTTTCATTTCAAAAACACATATGTATAATGTCTACTTATTTCCTAGGAAAGTTTTTTTCCGGCTTATCCTTTTCAACTAATTGTTTAATAATGCCCTCATTTTGGAAAACCATAATAATTTAACGTAAAACTTAAAATCCCGAATTGCCAAGTACCCCTTAACTTATGCACATTTTATACAGGTTTCTTTGTCTGAGCTCCAATCAAGTAGTAATAGTTTTTAGTACTTAAAAGTACTAAAGAGTATTACTTCAACTTCTTGGGAATGGAGAACAGACAGACACGTCCTATCGGGAGCGGCTACGAGGATGAACCTGGGCGACTGTTTGCTGGGAAGCGCTGAGAAGACCCTGACATACGCCCTTTAAAATTCTTATGCAAGTAATGAAAACACTCCTAACATACGTATCTAACAGTACTTTTACGTTTGTTGACAGAAGCAAAAATCGCCGCCTATCTGCCGGTCCGTGCCTCAAAAACGCACAGCGAGCACTATTTTCCCCGCCCACTACGGAGAGCGCAACGCACTTAAAGTGACATTCCCCTTAAACAAGGTACAATAAAGAAATCACAGCATTTCGCGAAGTTATACAAACGGGCCCGATGTTCCCATCAAAAATATGACTGGGGGTTGCAGTAATACGTTGAAAGCTGAACATCTTAATTTAGGTTTTACCATCAATAATCTATCCATCCATTATCGTTAACCACTTAATCTGATTAAAATTGAAAAATATATTGATAAGCAAGCCCCACATAGGTTTACTTTAGCATAAGTGTGATTTTTATTTTAAAGTTTAGCATTTTTCTTTCCAACAATGAACTTGTTGTCTACGTATGTTGGACCCTCGGACGGCTTTAGCTTCGGAGTTGTGAGGAGCGGAGGCGCAAGCAGCCACGGGGAGCAAGTGCGCATGCGAGGAAACGCACGCAAAGACGTCACACGCCGCAGCTCTCAGCGCTCAGCGAACGGGAACATGGTGGTCGGAGCCGCACGGGTACCTGACCGAGCTTTCAGAGCTCGTGCAATTCGGAGGTGAAGTAAAATAACATAGTTACCGAAGTCTTCCGCTCGTAGAAAATCTGCAAGCAGCAGCGGGGCCAACGAGGGGACGAGCAGAGGCGAGAGTGCCGGAGAAGCGCTCCGGGGGACGCAGCACTGACTACATGAGGAAGTCGAGGCGCCTCAGTGAAGCTGCAGCAGGACTCCGCTACATAAACACATTATTTCCTTACTAAAGATGTCGAGAAGTGACTAAAGCGCCTCTGATGTTACAGTGGCAGCTAATTTTTGTCTGTGTCCCGCGATTTGGTGATCCTGGTTGCAGGAGTTAGCAAGCCTGGCGCGGCGGACCGTCGTTGTGCTGTCGGTTTGGGGAATGCAGTCTACTTTGTGACGTTAGACACCGTTAGTACCGGTTAGTGTCAGCTAGTACTGGTTAGCATTGGCTTGCATCAGTAAGTACCAGTTAGTGTTGTTAGTGTCACTTAGTTTCAGCCAATTAGAACTAATTAGTACCAGTCAATTAGTGCCTTTTATTATTGGTTGGTATCAGTTAGTTAGTATCAGTTTGTATTACTATCAGTCAGTTATTTGGTACTAGTTAGTGTTGGTTAGTGTAAGTCAGTGACATTGAGGTGTGTGAGGGCACGTTGTGTGCATTGTGTCGTTTGCCTCCATTTTTGAGTTCCCAAACAGTGAAATTAGACCATTTCGTTTCCCCCCCAGAGCAGGCTGTTTAGTTAAGGATAAATCACACTTTTAGCATAAGCAGTTTTTATAATGTATTGAAATGGCAGTAATAATATACAGATGGCCTCGAATGTATCTGATAAAGGAGGGCTTTGACCTGTGCAGTTCCACTGAGCAGTGAACACATTCACACCGGTTCCTTGAAAGTAACTCCTAACCATTGGTTGTAAATACAGCACGCTGCACCACGAAGTGCCTCCTTCAACCATCTTCTAGGCAATAGAAGGGACAGAGAGCTTCTTCTGTGGCCACAAGGCTGGAGGGCCTCCACCAAGCCATGCCATGGATTGTGCTTTAGTTCTGTTACTTACATGTTATGTACACTACTGATGTAAGTCTCTTTTGGTTGATTATGCCACTCAAGTGCCTTTGTTTTGCCTTTGAAAAAGTGCCTTTTATAATGATACATATTCCCTATCTGTCAGCCATATGGACTACATACATACTGATGACTCATAAGCTGTTGGTCAAGTAGCCTGTTGAATGTTTCCTGATTTACACATTGGTGTTTTTACAATACCAAATCTGAATGCTGAAAAACACTATACTATAGTATGGATTTCTTTATGTGATAGCTTGATACCTATTTTTGGACATACTTGACATTACATAAGTGCACCTCTTTTTTGCATCCTGAAACATTAGTCTCAGACACTACAGCCTTTGTTTCTCTACTTTCAACAGAGGAAACAAAATTGTGCCTTCAACTACACAATAATAGTTCATAAGTGGTAAATAGTTATATCCATGGGAACATCCTTTTGTCACTTCTGGATATCATAAACCTTGACCAGAGTTCAGAATGCAGAAGTGAACACTTGACTGGGGGACATTGTGCTTTAGTGATTTGGCTGCTAGGACTAAGACCTGGCCCAGTTCGGCCTTTTTTGCCCGAGCTGCCCCTATTTTAAGCTGCAAGCCGGCCTCCTGTCTTTATGGGGCAGCAGCCAGGGAAGTTAGTGGGTGACCAGAGGAGACCAAGCCTGCCGGCACTGCACTTCATCAAAGGGGGGAAGAGAGAGTCTCCTCGGCATGGACCACCTCACTGCAACGTGTTTGTTGAGCACGGTAAGACTGGCCACTGCATTGGCCACTTTTTCTATTTCTTCTGCACCTGACATCAAATGGCTACGCACACATTCTTGCATTCCATTTTCTCCTACATTGGCACCAAATAACCAAAGTCTGTTAGTTTTCAGTACTCTCCTTTTACATGTCAGTTTCTCGATGATTTCTATAAGCATATGTCTGTCCTACAGTTACTCTGAATACCTGGAATGGTCTGATTGAATAGCACGTATCCTTCTTACCAATGTGGTCAAGTTATCAGGGTTTACAGAACTTTTAAGAAGTCTGTCTAATAGGCATCCAATGTTGAAGACAGATTTTTGTCGGTTTGTTGACTTTTCTTGGTGCTGGGTAAATTCCAGTGGTTGGCAGAGGAGATATGTATGGCATTGATTGATTCCCATCTTGAAGTCAGAGAGACATGCTATAACGTGCATGCATGTATCTGTAATGGATGGGGGTTATAATGGGAGGAATAGAGAATTTCTTGTGTGCTGTCTGCACAGCAGCAACAATAGGAGTTGTGAGATGTGACCAAGCCTTTGGAAGTTATGTAGATGGACAAGAGTCAGGGGTTCAGGGCAGAGCCCTCTGGAACACCATTTGCAAGAGAGACTGAAGGGCAGAGAGAGTTGTTAGATCAGCCAGTTATATGTACCTCACTGATAAAATTCAGGCCATTTCAGTAATGATCCTTGGATGCTGAGCTGTTCTAACCAGAATATACGGGATGTGGTGGTTGACCATGTCAAATGTAGCAGAACATTCAAGAAGAATGAGACAGTCAGTTTAAAATGGGTTGCTTTGGTTGTAGCATTCTGCAGTGAAATATGACCTGAACCTGTCAAAAGTATGCTTTGACATGTCACAGTTTTACGAAAAGTCATGTGGCAGAGAAAAATGTATTTTATTTTTAAAGTGCTTAATGGCCACACTTTGGTTTTTCAGTAGCTGGTGATTTTCACTGGATAACTGGTTAAGGGCTCAATGTCACATACACCTGTTGTCTGTATGAAAACATCATGAGGTAAAAATGAATATGCAGACTAAGTATTTTGTTAAAGTTTAGCAAGTTGTAAAGGGCTGTTTCCTGGGAGATATCACATTCTACCAGTGGTGACAGCTGTTTCTGAACAGGTAACAGACGGTAATGGAAAAACACCTGAGGGTTTTTTATTTAGTTCAAATTACCTTTCCACTCAGAGCCAGTCCTTCAGCTCCGCAGTTGTGCCACTATTTGTTTTCCTAGTCATCTGAAAGTTACAAATTTAGTGTCTGTTTGTGTCACTGGAGAGCATAGTCTAAGCTCTGACTTTTTCAGGCATTATGTATCCGTTATTGATTCCAGCATGACAAAAGCCATTTGTTGCTGCAGCAAAATGACATGGAGCAGACAGTCTTTCACCTAGCAACCAGGAAGGGCCTTCTGGCTATATAAAAATATCTTTTCTTCATATCATTATGATGGATAGTTGCAGTCCTAAATTTCTTGTTTACTTCACTTATGCTTCATCTGACTTTTTTTTTTTTAATGAAAGCTGTGTTCTGATAGATTTTAATCTATATGTTTGATCCTCGAGTGGCATTCTGTCCAGGTTGTGGTTTCATAGCCTAGTGCCCAATGATTACAGGATAGGCTTCAGCCTGCTGTGACGCTGATCAGGGTTAACCAGGTTCATGATGATTGATGGATGGATGTTTCATCCTGTTAGTGATAGTTATTTGGCAAATGAGGATATAATGATATAGTTAATTTAGAGCAGTTGTTAGCACTAAGTTATTGTCAATGGTTTCTGGACACGGAATTACAGAACAGAATTGGTTGGTCTTGCACTGTAAGACCAGATGAGTAGCTGCAATGCTATAGAGCTTAAATCACTGCAGCATTTGTTCAAATTAGCTGTGCGAGTTAGTCCCTTGACATTTGATGGAATACTAAGGTTACATGTTGTGTCACTCATAGGCAGACAGACTGACGGTGTTAAAGAATTGACACCAGCTAAAGCTGGCTTGTAGAAGGTCAGAGGCCAAGACAGAAAATTATTTAGAATTTAATGCCTAATGCACCTGTAACTCATTTCTAAAGGCTCTGGAACGTGGTACTGTTTATTTGACATCCATATAGGTATTCTACTTGATTTTAGCCTCACTTAACTAATAAAAATGCACATACAGTATACATGGGTCCACTAGCCTTAAGTCTGCATCATTTGCATTTATTTGTTTAGCAGATGCTTTTTTCCAAAACACCATACAGTTATTAACTATTAAGTAGTGTTTTTGTGCCTTACAGTGCGAGATACACTTAATTTCCTTACTATCATTTACTCATCTTTGCAACAGAATAGTGTATAACACATTTATAAAGGCACACTTTAAGGGCAGCTTAGAGTGAACAGTTCACCTGAAAAATCTTTGCGATTAAGCCAGAATACATGGTGGAAACATGAATGATAGACAATAAAGGCATTTTGGCCTGATCAGTGTGTGGTACGTTACAATAATAATATACATTGAAACATTGAATGGACATGTACTTTTTATTGTACTGGTAGAGTCCAAACATTTTTTTCAAACAGATGCCTTAACTGCATTAAGAACATGTTGTGGGAAGCACATTGTCACAAATGCATTCACTTATTGTGTTATATTGTTATCTTGCTCTGGAGGAACAATACTATGCACGCCCTTTACTTCACAGTTATGATGCCATGGTTTCCAGGGGTCCTGTAGTGTGCTGGTTTTAGTTTAATCTGTCTTGCTTTAATTAAAGTATTATTTTGCAGTTATATAGTTACCATCTATTGCACTACTTTTTATGGCTTTTTTGTTTTATGCATGTTTTAGTACATTTCTATTTTATGGTTATGGACTGTTTTTGGCCAAGGCTCCATTAAAAAAAAAAAAAAAAAAACTTTCAGATTTCACCTGGATAATTAAATCCATTGTATCCTTGATAGAATACTTTTTCTGCCTATAAATATTTAGTAAGTGGTGTCCTTTTTTGTATATTAGTAACGTTACAAAGATTTATGCCTGTTACAGCAGGCTGTTCTTATTGTATCAAGTCAAGGTAAGTACCTTTGCAAAGGACACTACGGTTGGAGTTTCAGTCAAACTAAGAACTTTAATATTAAAAGGTGATAACCGTAGCCAATACAACTTCTGAACGCAGGACCTGTTTGGGTGGTTCACGGAACTAGAACTGCTGTACAACATGTAAGCCCCCAATTTGTTTTCAATGATTCTTTTTATTGTCCCCCCAGCACATAATGGACAATTTGCTCTGTAGGCCTAAATTATATGTCACTCCTGTAAATTTAAAAGAAACTGGGAAAAATAAATTACGGTTCAAAAAATTTGCCATTGCAAATGTACTGTTTTTAAAAGTCAGCTATTGTGTTGGAAAAATCCACCATCAACAGCGCTAACAACATTTCCACTGGAAATCCTCTGTTATACAGTTTAACTTTGTTATATTTATGTAGTTGAAGTTATTTTAAGCTATTTTTTGTTACCATAGTGCACTGTAATAAAAGTTAAATTGTTTAAGATTTTACTTAATAATTCTTTTCCTACAGCAAACCTTGGCTACTGCAAACAGCATGGTTACATTCTGTTGTTTTATGTCATATGCAAGAGTTTATCGCTTGGGTTGAGCCTTTTCCTGTGGGAAACCCTGCTTATATGTTCTGATTCCAGTGCCAGCTATGTGTGTCCAAGCTAAAATGTTACTGTTTGGCCAGGAAAAGTGATGGCGTTGCGTGGGTTTTGCCAAAAGCTGGCAGTCGTGTCGTTTGCATGACAAAACCTCAGCATGGGATTCAGCTGCTTCATACATGGGGCTCTTGTTTCTCAGTGGTCACTGCTGGAGCGTGTTTAGATGGTTATAAAGGACACAGTGACACTGCTGTGGCCTCTGCCATCATCTTTATAGATTCTTGTGTGCTCCAGAGTGCAAGGCTGCAACCCCATCAAAAAGCCACCCGCCACAGGCTGAGGGTATCATCACATCATGCTGTGGTACTTTGTCAACTTGTAAATGAATGAATGAAGGCGTGAATGAAACTATTAATCCCAGAGGGAAAGTCTAGTCAGTAGCAGCAACACTCAATAATGCAGCATATATTCACTGGCCACTTTATTTGGAGTCTGAGCGCTTTGTGGTATGGATTGAACAAGGTGTTGGAAACATTCTTTAGAGATGCTGGGCAATGTTGACATCACTGCATCACATAATTGCTAGAGATTTCTCTGGCAGCATTAATGTGCAGCTATCTGCTATAGTACCACATCCCAAAGGTGCACTGTTAGATTCAGAACTGGTGACTGGGGAGGCCACTGAAGTACACTGAACTCATTGTCATGTTCATGGAACCAGTTTGAGATGACTTTGTGCTTTGTGACTTGGTGCATTTTCATGCTGGCAGTAGGCATTAGAAGATGGGTAAATTGTGGCCATCAGAGGATGCAAATGGTCAGCAACAATACTCAGATAGCCTGTGGCATTCAAACAATGCTTGAATGGTATTAGTGGGCCCAAAGTGTGTCAAGAAATAATACCCCACATCATTACCCCACCACCACCAGCTTGAACTGTTGAGACTAGGCAAGTTGGGTCCCTAGCTTCATGCCGTTTAAGCCAAATTCTGAACCTACCGCCTACCATGTCACAGTAGAAATCGAGATTCACCAGACCAGGCAACATTTTTCCAATCTTTAACTGTCCTATCTTGGTGAGCCAGGGCCCACTATAGCCCCAGCTTCCTTATTCTTGGCTGAAAAGAGGGAAACCCGAAGTGGTCTTCCGCTGTTGAAGCCCATCTGACTCAAGGTTCAACGTGTTGGGCATTCAGAGCCCATTATTCTTCCAATAAATGTTATAAAGAGTGGTTATTTGACCTACTGTAGTCTCCCTGTCAGCTCAACCCTAGTCTGGCCATTCTCCTCTATTCTCTCTCATCAATAAGGCATTTCTGCCCACAGAACTGCCACTGGATGTTTTTTGCACCATTCTGTGTAGACTGTTGTGCGTGTCCCAGGAGAGCAACAGTAATACTCAAACCAGCCCATCTGGTACCAACAACCATGCCACCGCGGTCAAAATCACTTGGATCACATTTTATCCCCATTCGAAGTTGGATGTGAACATTCACAGAAGTTCATGACTTGTGTTTGCATGATTTTATGCATTGTGCTGTTGCCACATGATTGGCTGATTAGGAAAATTGTGTGAACGAGCAGGTGTACAAGTGTTAAAGTGGCTGGTGAGTGTATATAAACAACATATGTACATACAGTGAGAAAACATGGATAAAAAAGGTAATAAGGAAATAAACCTAATTAAATGTCTGTACAGACAAAACAACCATCCATATGGAGTCATTTTGCACATAATTTATTACTTGAAGTACTTTAGGTATGCGTGTTCTGTACATATTACGCATGACGCATTTATTTGACTGATTGTAGGGGGGAGAGGGCCCCACCGTTCCTGAATACAACAGCAGTGGAAAAAACACAGGAGTGGAAAGGATACAGTGAATTAGCTATAAATAGGAGTCACTGTTTATCACGACAGATTACAATTAACTTGTTCTCACGTACCTGGTCAGAAATTTGGAAACAGATTAGCTTGAACATATTTAACCCAAAGAAGTAACTAAAATAAGTGCTGAAATTATATTGACTGTCATTTTCTTTAAGAAAAACATAACATTTTTTGAGACACTGTCAAAGTGAATAATGGATTCACTGTTTTAAAATGTGTAACGTGCATTAGCGAAAATTTTGGTACTGGAAAAATAACTAGGGTTCTAGAATCTTGTCTGTATATATAACTCACCATAATGTGTGTGTTACCGAGTTGTATGTCACTTTAGAGCGAAAAAAGCAGAAAAAAGTAATAAAGATATTTACTGAACAATAAATCTTACTCTAAAATGTGAACTGTGCAAAAATGGAATTGTAAAATGGATTGTGCATGGATGGTGTGCTGGCACAAAGATATAAGTATTTGCAGAGTGGTTTTTGAATGTGCAAAGCAGTTTGTCTTTGTGTGTTTGAGCCTGAAGCAGAAATAAGTCTTAAGATGTCACATCAGTGTGAACCTTTTTCTCTTGTAAAGATGTTTGGTCATAGCACCTGGGTGGGCAGCAAAATGTTTCTGTGCATTGTTTTTCGTATTCCAAATAACCTCGATCTCCAGTCTCCCTCTCTATAAGTGATACTCTTTATAGACAATCTGATGATAGTCTTTTAGTTTTGTAGTGACAGTGCCATGCTGGTGCATTAATTTGCTTGGCCAGTTGTAGAAACTGCTGCTCCTATTGTAGGTGGCAGTAGAGATCTGCTGTATTATTGCCTCTAAATGAGGAAACCGCTGGTTGTGGGAATTCTGCGAGAAGTACTAAATGTGAGGGGTGAAGTCAGTATGAAGACTTAACTACTGCCAGGCTGATACTGCTCAGTTTGACTTAGGCCTGAATGTTTTGCTTTTCTTCTGTGACATGGATTGCTATTTCTGACTATAATGTCACAAAAATGTTTTCTTGTTAAATATTTTATTATTTGTAAAATTCTGTAACCATGCTTTTTGAGCAACAAACCCTTCAGTATAGTTCTTTTTCAGTATTTTCAGGCCCTAAGGTTTTTCTGAAATAAGGTTGGCACACAGAAGAAGTGTGACCAGCTCCACAACAGTGTGGCATATTGTGCTGTCCAAGAAGTGTTTTTTTTTTTTTTTTGAATTTTAGAGAAGTCCACACCAACTGTCCCTTGTCAGTTATTTGTATGTGAAATAATATATCCCAGATAGTAGTTGCATAGATATTCTGTGTGGCAGACAGATTTATTGCCTGGTTAAATTTTTCAGGTTTGAAAGGAGGCTCCAGCTTGTATGTATTTGTTTATTAACACACATTCCTCTGTGAGTTATCCAGATGATATTAGCCCTGGCAGTTTTTTTTCCTCCATTGACAGGGCAGATAGTAGGGTTTATTTATAGCATCACCTGTTGGTCCAACAGAACATGTGTCCATAAAGTATAGCAAAGAGCATTGGACAACTTCTGCTATGCAGGGCTACTGGAAGCTTAAGCTGTTTGGAGGAGCCTCAGGCATGGGACTCTACAATAGCTTGGAATGAGACCGAGTATTTTTACTGTTGTTATGGCTGGCTGCAGCAGAAGCAGCAGCATTTCAGCTTGGTTAACTATCGCAACATTCTGAAATTGGGTGTGAAGAAAAGATGATGAACATTTGCCTTGATGTGTCTCCCCATCCCCGTCTACTCTTATACTTCCATTGTTCCCTGCTCTGAGTCCATGGAGCTGTTTTCGGAGCAAAATAACTACTTTCTAACTAACTCATAAGTTATATACATTCTCACACTTATGGAAATCTGCAGCCTACACTTGAACCACTACCTTTTTCCTCATCTCACTCATATATCTGCAGTCCTACACCCAAGAACAGCCTATATTATTACATTATTATAGTATATTAGCACTACTTCAGACATGTCATGTTAGAGTGTGACCTGCACAAGCTTCTTGCTTACTTTCTGCTGAAAACGATGAGATGGGGTAACAGTGCAGGGTCTGGAAGGGAGGAGTATAAGCAAGGGATTACGCCAAGATGCATTGCAGTGTAGAAGGAAATTATTGCAGTGGGGGAGGGGTGGGATCGACTTGGTAATGAATAGGTGGGGCAAGAGGAGTGAGGTGTGGGACAATTGCTGTAATGTGCATATAAAGGACAGAGTAAGCACAGTCAAAAGAGCTAATCCAAAATGTTGGGAGACGGCAGAGATAAACTGGTACACCTGAAAAACTTGCACGCTTGGTTGCACTAAAACTGTTGAATCTCCAGTCCTCTGTGGCAGCCATAGATGCAGTATTTGATGTTGCTTCTAGTCACACCATCTGCCAGGGATTGTGAAGCAGGCATAGTTGTTTTCATGGTGAAAGAAACCTTTCATTGGTACTTGACCTGATGGCACCTGTAGCATTTCTACTTGCCTGTTGTCTCACAGCAAGTCCTTGCAGGCCCCTGCTTCACAGAACCAGAAATACAGACACCTGGAGCACCCTTAAGCCAAAATCGGAGGGAAGAGATATCAGCTCCTCTGTGAAAATGCTGCAGAAAGTATGGACTTTGCATCAGAGCAATTTAACTGTGTGGGTTTTTTTTGTCCTTGCACTCCTTCATTACCACGTCCGCTCCACCATCCCCCTCACATCTCCTCCCCTCAGCGCTCAGGGTTCCAGAGCAGACACATGCTCACAGTTGGGGTAGAACCGCAGCTCCTCTCTCTGGGGCAGCACTCTGAAACAGCCCTTACCCCCAACACATTCACATTGCACCATTGTCCTGTGCTAAGTGCTGTTATTCACATTTGTGCTCAAATTTTGTTGTCAAATCTGCACTCCACAACAATTGAGTGTCATTATTAAGGCCAGTTTTGGATCAAAATATACAAATAAAGGATTAAAAGGACAATCAAATTTCTATAGGTTTTGGTCGGATTTATTGTAAAAACCTAACTACAAAGATAAAATTGAGATCTCTGAAAGAATGTGAACTTTATTCAGGTGTCTGTATTTATATTTATTGGAAACGCAAAACAACAACAGCCATGAGGTGTAAATTGAAGAATTGTTTTGCTGTGAAGATGTAAAGAGAACTGTTATAAAGAGTGTATGTTGCGTAAGTACTTGGAAGCTGGGACAAATGTTGTAATAGTCACTCGGGAGTACACTAAGAGCCAACAGTGTCAATAGTTTATTTTCAGACCTATGGTAAACCAGAGTGATTATAATAAGCAGCGGACACCATTTCTGGTTCAAGCTTGATTGCTCTCTAAAAGTAGATCATTTTGGATGTCCATCTACTGTTTTCCTTTAGACTTGTGGGTAATTTTGGAAGGAAAACCATGCTGTATAATATAATACAAAGCAGAATTGTGGTTAATTAGCAGAGAATATACCTACTGTTTCACTTAATGTAACATATGTCTGCTGGTGTGCAGTTAGATTGGTACTGAAGGTCACTTGCGTCAGGGTTGGGGGAAGGGTGATACCAAACACTTTTCATCCCATCTTTACTCACCAGACAGGCTCAGGAGTGCTTACTAGTGCAAGTCTTACTTTTTTTTTTTTTTACTTTCAATTTCAAGTCATGTCAAGCCTGTAAATTGAAAATACTTTTGAGCCCTTGGATGGGTTTGTGTAAATGAACCAAGAGTTGGGTCAAACTTGAATGCTGATTATCTGTCACAGCAACATCATTTTGTGTGCACTTCAGTGCTCATCTCCTCCGCTTAGCCTCCGGCAAAGGCGTGTGTGCCCCCCCCCCCCATTCACAGTCTGATAACAGGGCTGCACTGCAGGGCAGCTGCTTTCACTTAGCCTAGCAAGCAGCTCCCAGCTGTGACCACAGCCGCCACTCACGTTCGGCCCCTTCCCAGTGGGTTGCTCTGTGGCTCCGCCCACGTCTGCTTGACGTCCGCAAAGAGTCTGTGTACACATCTTGACTTCTTGCTTAAACTTCTGAGTCCATGCCTTTAAGCTATTGCTTCTACCCCCCTCCCCCACCCAGCAGACAGCAGAATTATATCAACTGTATGAATGCAGATGGAGAATCTTACTTTGTGAAACGTTTTCAGATGTATTTCTCTTCTGTCACTTTTTTTCTTTTACACCTTTCTTTATCTGAGGATCAAATCTAACATGTATTTGGACCAGTGCAGTTGCACATTGCAACATTTCCAATGCACGTGAGGCACATAATTCTGTGATGAACTCATACGAGACAATTTATTATATCGCTCTTGGTATGTTAAGTTAGCTAACATTCCAATGCACATCAGAAATATCATAAGGTTGTGAATAGTGCTGTGTTTGTGCACTTCATATATCTTTTTGACAATACAGGTCATAAAGTGTCTGTTTTTCATGCTAAAAGATTTTCATCATCAATAAGTAGTTTACTTCTGATGATTCTCTTTTTCACTTAAGTTGCCGAGTTCACATGTACCACACTTGAGACCAGCTGTTTGATGCAAAGTCAGATGCATGTTTTTAATTCACATCCAGGTTCACTGTCTTTTATTTAGTTGCAAGAAACTAGGTTGAAACTTGAAATCAAACATACATGTTGGAATATCAAACATCTGTGAAAACAGCCATTCTATCTGGGGTTTTTGGAATTGCTTAAAGCCTTGCCACATTTTTTTCAGTGGAAACGTTGATAGTTTAATAATAGCTTGCATGTATACTTGTGTCCCTTGTGTTTAAGGGATCTCATAGTCTTCACACCTTTTGCTGTTTGACATAAATTGAGATCAAAAAACCCAGAAATGTAGTCTTCAGGATTGAGAAGTGTGAATCTATACAAGAAAGGCTGTGATTTTGTCCTGAATAAAGTTACATTTGTATTGTATGTTTATTCATTTAGAAGATGCTTTTATCTAAAGCAACATAGAACTTACTAATCAAATGTGACCAATTTAAAAAAGTGATTCAGATACACACAGTTATCAAAGCACAGCTTCTTGTGTTGATATCACCATTTTATTAGCACATATGACTAAAATTACAAATATGCTAGTATTCAGAGCAGACGGTGTTAAATGAATGGGTTTGAAGGATGTTTTTACATTTAACATTTCTTAAATTTTAGAGAAATTCAGCAGTTCTGAGGAATAGAGGGAGCTAATTATAGCACACTAGAGCCAAAACCAAGAACTTGTGGCTTGGGACCACCAAGCGGCTGGAGTATAAGGTGTGCAGCACTCTTGCTGAGGTGTAGGGAAGTGATCTGAGGTTTTGGGGCAATGAATCATTCAGGAGTCTTGCAGGGTTTGCAGAGTTGCATTCACTTCATATTTATTTATGCATGTGTTAAGGAGATCAGACATCAACATCATATTGCATATTGTGTTAGCTGAAACTAAGGGAAGGGCAGAACTGGGTGTGCTATAAATGCCCAAGCTGGTAAATAGGCTGGAAAAATATGGTCAGGAAGTGCAATGGGAAATGGTGTTATGTTAGAGACATTTAAGAGAAGTTCCTGCTCATGGTACTGACCAAAAGAGAGAGCCCTGGCAGGTGAACACAAGAACTGTAAGAAGGAACAGATGGCCAGATAAGACCCATTTTCAACTGAAATGACTTAGAAGCTCAAACGGCTATGCATTTCAGGCTCTCCTGCTAACAAGCCAAAGTAACTGGGGGAGAAAATTGAATAGAGTAAACTTATTTATCTCTTTTTATTTATGAAGTTGGGGAAATGGTCATTCTGCTTGGGTAAAGCTGCTATTCTTTCTACCCAGTTGGTTTTAAAAATGGTTAGAAGTAAGAAAAGGGTGGATGTTGCAAGTATGAAATTGTAGCTCATATTCGATGTGGAATCATGTGACCTGCATGTCGGTGAGGAATGTTCCTGGGGCTCATTGTGTTTTCCTCTCTGTGGAGCGCTGAAATGGGGCCAGTTCTCTGCGCTTTGTATTCAGTGCTGGCAGAAATCTTGCCAAAAGGATTGCAGAAGTTGATTCTGAACTTGCGGTATGTTTCTGCACTGTACAGTTCTGTAGTCCTTTGCAAGAGAGATTTACTATAAAACTCTTGACCTTTCATTTATCACGTGTTATGGTTTTGACACATTTAACTTGTTCTTTCCAATAGGAAACTTGTTTGGTTAACAAGCCATTTGAAAATTCATAGCTCCGGAGTGATGAAAATGATCATCTTTCTGTGATCAGTTTTGCAGCTGTGATGAACCCCCCCCCCCCTCCAAGAAATGTGATAAACTAAATCATTCCAATATATGTATGAGATGGAAGGAATTTTTGGATCTTATGGTCTCAACTCAACTGGGGTTATACTCGTACACTACACCTATGACAGAAAAGCCTATTAATGTTTACATCACAGCCTGTACTGGCAGTGTATTAACAAAAAGAGTTTTTACACGAGGCATTTTGAATTTTGAGCTGCGTCTGCATTCATTCCTTGGTGTTTTATACTAGTATTGCTCTCTAACCATTTAAAGTATCCAGAGGTGAATTTGGCCTGAGGCTTCACAGCATCTTTCAAATCAGGACAAGAGCTACTGCTTGAAAAATATTCTCCCTGTCTAGGTGGTAGAATAACTATGAAAATAACAATATGATTTTGTTTTCTAATATTAGTTTTTTTTAATTGTCTTGCAAAAATAGACTATGGCTATGAACAAACAGAAATGATGTTATGCAACTCAGAAACGGCATTATCTCGCAACTGTAAATACTAAGTTTGTCTTTTCAGCACTCGAAGGTATTTGAATGAAAGTGTGCTGAAAAGATGTGTGTAGTACTAGTATAAAAAATTATATTTCTAGCAACACTTGTTTCATAAACTCAAGTCAAAGAAATGTATTGGGCAGAAATCGACAGAACAGACAATTTAGTGTAAGCTGTTGAGCTGTTGAAAATATAGCTACTGCATGTGAAAAGCTCTGTGGGAATCTAGTACTGTCCCTTTAATACTTTGTGCTTCAGGATGAAAGCTTCGACCCAGGTTGAAAAATGGTGTCCAGCAGTAATGACACACCCAGGTCTAAGACTGAAAACATACACCTGCCCATTCAAGTCACCTCAGATTGACTTGAAACTCCTTAGTAGGAATAGTTAAATTTGTGAGCGAAGATTGAGTTAACGTGAATGAGCACATACAGTGATATCACTGAAATGCTCTCGATTTTTATCCATCCTTGTTCTTTGTAGAAAAGTTTTAGTGGGTAGCTCTCCATTCTAAAATAGTATTCTGTTTGTGTGGTGTTTTACTCATAAATGAAGCACATCAAAGTGCACCCTGCTTAAATAATTTGCAAATCCCAGCTGCAACAGTTCAGCAGTTTCACTGCAAGTGTATAGATAGCACTGATGACAATATATTACACAGATGAAAGATGTCTTTGCTCTTAATTGCAGGCATTTTTTCAGTTTTTTCCCCGCCATTCTGTTGAGCCCGAGTTTGAGACTGGGGGGGCAGGAGAGAACTAAAACTATCCTGTTTACGTCAGCTAACTGTTAACATACCAAGAGCGATATAATAAATTGTCTCGTATGAGTTCATCGCAGAATTATGTGCCTCATGTTGCTCCATCTGAATTTTTTCCCCATCTTTTCCCCTTTTCCTTCCTTTGTAAGTGGTTACTGAAACAGAGAAATAGACCCAATTTAATATTACTTTGACTAATATCTGTAGCTTGTTTTGAGTTTTCTGCATTGATCCTTACCTGTTGAAGGGACATGTACATTCTTGTCAGGGCCAAGGGTAAATAGTATAAAGGAATAGTAAGCATAGAGTTAACACCACCCTTCTGTCATATGACATGCAAGGTCTTCAAGCTTAATGTACTTATACCTGAAATGACTAATATCGGGGTTGTCCTCTTCCAAGATTTGCACCCTTCTTGGCCCTTAGATGGTGTAAATGGGGATTTCGGCCTTCATTTTCCATCTGTAATATAGAGTACAACAGCAGATCCACCAGGCAACCGTATTAAAATTTTTTCCCCTTGCAACTGGAAATTCCCTACAGCGCACCCAGAAGGAGACAGGCCTGTCAGCTGGGGAGCAACCTGGGTCTCCACCAATCTGGAGTCACGAGCTGAAGTATGTTGTGCTTCATGGTCTCAGTGGCTACCCATATATATGCTCTTTGCTGTAACAAAGCCTTCATCCGTCAAGTCTGGAGTCTCTTCATTTTTTCTTTATAGAATAATGCTGATATGAAAGTAATTATAATGTGTAGCCTGTTATGGTAGTTTGTGCAAATGTAATAATTGATGTAGGTTTTACGCTGACCAAACCAGTGCATCTTCAGTAGTTTTAATTTCAATTGCCGTACATACTTACAAGAATTGCAGAACACCCATCTGGTTAAAATTTAAGAGAATTCACTGATCTTTTAAAAATATCAGAATTTCAGATCTCAGATGGAGTGGTATGGGAAGGGGTTTTGTGTTGTGTTTTGAAAGACTGAGCTGATTCCTGGCTGTTGGATGTGTAGGGTTCAGTGCTGAGTGAACAGTGTCCCCGGCTCTTGGACGTGTAGAGTTTAGGACTCTGGGGGTGGATCCAAACAGCTGATGTCATTTAGTGAAGCCGCCAGTGCCTGAAAGGGGCCCTTTGTTGGCAGAGTGGAGCGTTAGTGAGTTGCTGCGCTGCTCCTTCTAACACTAACACACTGAGAGGGGAGAACGGATGGGTGAACTGAGCCGAAGGTTCCGTTCGTCCACATGCCATTTTTGCGGAGTCTAATAACTTCTCCCTGAAAGTGGAACCAGCAGAAAGAAATTCCAATGGAGCCGTGTGGATTGCAGTGATGTTAGCCATCCCAGCGGCTGGATCTTGCTTTTTTATCTGTGGATGAAGGGGGGAGGTGGTGGTTAACAGCAGACTTTTGAGGACGTAAAACAGCCTGTCCGTGTTTTTGTTTTTACACTTTTTTCGGGCTCAAAGAAGAAACCTTCAACTATATATCTAAGAGTATAGGATATCAAAAGGACAAAAGAAACTGAACGGAAGAAGCTGGCTTTAAAAGTGGAAGTAGGGTTGCTAAAAGCAAATGAAAATGTTGGAGATTTGCCTGAAATTGGTGGGGTGTAAATCTAAGAAGGGGCTCTCCTCATCCTCCAGCTGCTACTTTGAAGGTAAGGATAGGCCTTTGATGGGGATACTGGAGGGGACAGCAGTCCACAGATGAGACCGCTGCTGCATTTTGCATTCCTGAAGGCTGGAGGCAGAGCGCAGGCGGGCGGGCGGGCAGATGGCTTCCTGGAATGGAAAACTGTTGGCTGCTCCACAGCAAGGCGGCCGTCTCCCGCACGGATTTCTGGGGGGGGGGGGGCAACAGAAGCTCAGATGTTAGAAATGCCAAAAGGAGAAAAGGATACAGAACCATTTAAGTCCTACTTTGTTCTCTTTTGTTCTGTTATGTTCAGCATTACATATAATTTTGCACTGTTTGTTTTCTTTTTGCTGGATGGTGCCTTTGTTTTAGTGTGTGTCTTCTGCTGCCATGGATACAGGCTCAGGGAGTATATGTGGGAGTACTCAGGAATCTCAGACTGGTTTGAGACCACTTTGTGTAAATCACAAGATTTGTACTTGCAAGAGATGTAGACAGTTTACAATGACTGACCAGCTAGGGAAGAAACAAGTGATTTCTAATGTAACGTTAGGTAGTGTATAATCGGGTGATGAATATAAAATGTATGAAAACTGGTTTGAACAGTAAGAAAACGCTTATAACATTCAACTATAGCACTGAGACTAAATGTTATACTTATTAGTAAGAATTATGGAAGGAAGCATTGCAATTGGCTGCATTATTTTGTGTGTGTGTGTGCGCGCGCGCGTGCACTATTCTGGTTCTCTCTGAAATCCAGTTATTCAACATACTATCACATGATTGAATTAATAGTTTACTGTGGATTAATAGTATGGTCTGAGTTCCTTGTGTCAAGGGCTTCACTTGTGATTTAGCCTGTTGTATCACCTTTGTTCAGGAGGGTAAATGCCCATCTGTCAGTAATGTTTTGGAGAGGCAGGCCCTGTGGAAAGAGATAGTAGACAGCTATTTTATCTTTCTATTTTAATTTTAGCATGACTGGAGAAGAGAGATGTTTTGTGCCTATGCCCATGTGTGCTGGCATTTCCTTGTGCGGTTAAGTGTTTTTGGTCAAGAGTGCAAAGACCTCCATCCATTGTTCTTTGTAAAAGACAAGATCCATTAAATCATCCATTAGCTTCAACCTGTAATTTGATTCCCCCACTTGTATCCAGTGTTGTGGAAAAATATAATTGGTACTGTACATTTAATCATTAACATTGCATGAGTGAACGTGAAGTGGAGATTGTCGTGTTTTAGTGTAAGTTGATAGACTTTATAAATGATCAGTTGCATAATGTGCGTGACTCTTTTCCAGAGAAATCATTTGTTTATAGTGTATGAAAACTAAATTTGACCAAACTGAACTTTTTGATAAAAGTTTATACTTAACAGCTGTCTGTTGGCTTAGGTTTCTGTCACTGGGAATGGATGTTTTTGCCTTCAAGTTTCAGTCGGGGCAGTTGGACTACAATGATTGTTGTTTTAGATTTTTTTCAGTCCTTCATTGCATTCTCTCTGACGAAATACAAAACCTGAGTCCCACAGGTTTTGTGCTCTGAAGTTGAACTGCCCAGACCTGCATCATGAAAGACAAAATATATTGGCACAGTGAATGCACTGTGTCAGCTCAGGCTACAGTGTGGAAAAACCCAGCATGGTGGTAACTCGCTGTAATAAATATCACCTATGTTGGCCTGAGCTTAGTGGTAAAACGTCCATGATCACAGAAATCGCAAGAAAACGGCACATCAGTAAATCGTCAACGTGTATCAGCAGGTGTTTGTTTTTAATTACATTAAAAGCAGTTTTTCATATGTATAGGGTTTTACTGTAATACATAGGTAACTATCAAAGCCCCTGAAAGGATCTGCCACTGCAGGCATTTATTACAGTGCTTGAACTGTGGTGTGTAACTACCATGTTGTGCAGTGTTCGAAGCTGCAGCCAGACACACTTTTGCTACCTTAACTCTAATCAGGAAAAAATACTAGTTATAAGCTGCTTTACAGCAGCACACATGCTTGTTCATAATATTCGTATGTGAAGATAGTTGGCCTACAGCTTTAGAGTTTTCCAAAACTTTATTTTCAAGTTGTTTTAATGTCTCTTACCATGGTGCTGGCAGTTCTGGCCCAAATGTACCATGCTAAGTTGGATAAACAAGACATTGCTGCACCTTGGAAGTTGTTGTAGATACTGTGGCGCATTCAGCACCGTTTTGTATAATTAGGGAGTTCTCATTGCTGTAGTATTCATGCATTAATTCAATATCAATAACCGCTTGTTCCACCCAAGGTTATGGTCATACAGAATATGCATAGTTTTTGCACATTTTATAGATGTGTATTTGTTTGGTTACTGTGATTCAACGTTTGACATGAGTCCTAGAGAACAGATTGATTGTTCTTTAGTGGGGATGAGTATCTGAAGTATACATGTTTCAGGCTCATACATCCAGGATTTTGTTATTAATAAACCTAAAATGTTTTAGTAAATGTTTTCTTGTTCGTGATAATAATTCAGTAATGCAAATCCACTTTTACATCTGCCCTGATTCAGCTTTAGTTGAATACAAAGTGTAATAACAAAAATGTATAACAAGACAAAAAAATTAAAGTGACAATAAAAATAGGAGTTAGAAATTAACATGTTGTGTATTTTTGCTGATTTCATTGGTACAGTTAATAGCCCTTGTTCAGCAAGGTGGGGTGGTTTGGCCACTTTGTTCTCCTTACAAAATCAGGCTGTACTTTGGGGGGGGTTGGTGGCATGAATTAGAAGCCATGGATATAAGGAAACACTCGGAGGGGTGGAACCTCTAGCTGTCAAGCCTCATTGTGCAACATTTAAGTTGTATCAAGCCAGGGTGACTGGCTATATAAAGATAGCTGAGGACCCGAGATCCAACAACTGGGGGCAAGGCTGTTAGGTATGAGACCGAAAGATACTGAATGTGGAATAGATATTTGAGGAGAGAAGCGCCAGGATTACATTTCAAGGATGATCCTGGCCATTTCGTGGAGCTTGCTGTGGTGCTCAGTGAGAGCTTCTTATATCATCTAAGGCTGCAGGAAAGGATGTCAGGTAACTGTCTTCTGTAAGGTATCAGTGTTGGAAGAGAAATGAAGCTGTATTGAAGCTTTAACCAGTTTGTGTCCATGATTGCCAGTGTTTAACATATTAGACGTCACAACATTGCGCACAAAATAAACTGTTACAAAGTACATTTACAGTAGACAAGCCAACAGCGGTAGTTCTCATTAAGTATTTTCCAAACATGGAACTGGCCACAACATGTCTGTCCAGGAGTAGTGCATCTCATTCTGCATCTTCTGTAAATAGTGTGCGTTTCTCTTTGAGCTTTTATTATATCGTGTTCTTTCGTAAGTCCTATTTGTGTCATCTTAGCACATCCTTTGATGTAATGATTTTATTTTTTATTTCACTGCTTTGCAGAGGCTCTCCAGAAGCCAGATTTGGAGCCCCAGGGTTTAACGGAGGCAGCACGTTGGAACTCCAAAGAGAACCTGTTGGCAGGACCCAGTGAAAATGACCCTAACTTGTTTGTCGCACTGTACGACTTTGTGGCGAGCGGGGACAACACCCTCAGCATCACTAAAGGTATGAATCTTGGAGAAGTAAAAGCTACCAGTGGTGATTATTTTTGCTGCTAACAGTTTGCAATGAGAAACAATAAATCCAAAGGCCAGTATGTTTCCTGTTTAACTGTCCTGCTGAAAAGTTCACTAATCTAATACTAATTGCTTGTGGAGGATACTGAAAAAAGTTCTGAGAGCCTGTAAAAAGTGTTATGTATAGTTATTAAAAGGAATACGATGACAGGGCTCCTCTGGTTTTGACCTGTTTGACTAGTGTCTGTATGTTTTAACTCTTCCTGACTCACAAATAACCTCAAAGTCAGAGAATTAACTGATTCATATATTTAGGCTAGTTGTCATCTTCATGAAGGGTAACGTTCCAGGAGCACCACTCACTGTCCCTTTCTGTTTTTTCAATAATAATAAACATTAAAATGTGGTTTTATTGATTTTGTTATTTTCTGAAGTCTACTTTTGATCCCTGACATAGCAAGTCATGTACTGTAAATGTGAATATTCTTTCATTACAGTGCTGTAAAACAGAACATCATATTATGTCTTTTGTCTAATAAAAAAAGGAATATGACTCAGTGGTCAACTTTTGCAGAGGATTTTACACATGCTTTTATTATAATAAATAGTACTGTGTAATATTAAAGTTACAAATTGCCTAGGTTAATCATCTGATTTTTGTAAGTAATGCTGAGCTGTAAGAAACATCCTGCTGCCAGGAGCCTGGTCACCAGCACTCAACCAACCCCAAACAGCTGTCCTGGCTGGGAGCATCTCTTGCTTAGGCTGATCCTTATTGCGGTGGTGCTGCAGGCTGTAGTAACCCAAGGAGCTGTATCCTGTTCTAGCACATCTGCCTTTGTCCCACTGCGACAACTCTCAGCATTCAGCAGGCGAAAACAACATGGCTATTTGCTAAATATTGTTCAGGACATCAGCTGGTTTGCTCCCAGGCTGCTTTAAATAATAATCTTGCTCCCAAGGTTTTTAGTGATAATTTAGTTTATGTATATATTTTTCCTCCAAAGCTGTATCTGCTGTGTTCAGCACACACCATATGACTTTTGTAGAGCATTTTGAATCATCCAATTGCCAGGATTTAATTAAGTAAAAGCACTTTTTAAATACTTTCTCAGTGGTGAAGGTGTTAGAGGATTCAGTCCTTTTATTCAGGTCACACTGATAACTGTTAAAGAAGGATTTTGCTACAGGTTCAACACCCCTGAATGCCAAAGTTTAGTATGATTGTCAAAGGCAACAAGTAAGGACAAATTTTTTTGATTTCCAGAAATCTGTGTTTGTCTTCCTAATGTTCAGGAAGACATACAGAAACGTGTTGCATCTGCATGTAGACAATTTTTTGCAAAAGTGCTATCAAACTTCATTCTTCTTGGATGTTTTACCAGCCATTGAGTGCAAAGTTTTTCAATGCTGAGTCAATTCCTTGGTTTACAAGCTACAGTGCCATGCAGGGCAACAAGTATGGAACAAGTACAGGAAAACCATATGCTTTACTGCTACATATAAAACATCACTTTCCATGTAGCATACGCTTATTAAAATTGCATAACGTATAGTAAATGTTTTAGTTAGTAACTTGGCAGATACATTAGACAGGTTGAAAATGGTGTAATGAAACGTGTTTTCATTTGCTGTTCAGGAGAGAAGCTCCGGGTCTTGGGCTACAATCACAACGGGGAATGGTGCGAGGCACAGACCAAAAATGGACAGGGCTGGGTGCCCAGCAATTACATCACTCCAGTGAACAGCCTGGAAAAGCACAGCTGGTACCATGGCCCTGTGTCACGCAGTGCCGCAGAGTACCTGCTCAGCAGCGGCATCAATGGCAGCTTCCTGGTGCGTGAGAGTGAGAGCAGCCCAGGCCAGAGGTCCATTTCACTGCGCTACGAGGGTCGCGTTTACCACTATCGCATCAACACTGCCTCAGATGGCAAGGTGAGCTCCAGCTCCTAGCAGCATGCAGACATCGGCAGTCTGAGAAAACTGTAACAGGAATGTGTTGATGAAGGTTAGCGTTTGAGTTGAATTGATTATGTTGGAATCAATTTGAAAAAATATGCAATGCCTTTTAAGACATTACCTTGTGGGTTGGGAAAAATACAGCATCACAGTCTGTTGTAATATTTGCAGAATATCTGCTGAAATAATTGGCTGCTGCTATGCAGGAGAAAACTTTTAGTTTGGATATAAGCCTTGCCACAAAGGTTTATCCTGGTCTCAGTGCAGTTGGTATGCCTCGCTGACCAAATTGCAGTGAAGTACGTTTATCTTTAGGACCAGTATATCAGTGAGTCTCATACAGTTTTAACAGTTATGAATACCTAGGAGTTTTGCACAAAGAAACTGAAGGCACACTTCTGATTACAGTATTGGCACTTACTGTGACCCCAGGGCAAGTTTTATATTTTTGGAAGCTGAGGCTATCACCTCTTAGGACACTGAAATTTGGTAGCACCAAATTTTGGTACAAAGATCAACAAAAAATTGCCCACAGCATGTGTTAGGGGATGAAGAAATACTAAAATCTTTGCAAAAAATTTATAGGTATCCTATTTATGCGTTCCTGGAAATCAGATCTTAAGGTGAAATCTCGTAAATCAGAGACACTATTACTACACAAACTTTGAAAATTCTGGCATGTTCATCTCTTGTTACTCCTAATTGTGAAAAATCCGCCTCATATTTGGTCGAAATAGTATTGAATGTTTTCAATTGTTTACGCAAATCAAGGGCTGGTATCACAAGGGATACCTTTATTTATGTTCTGTGCATATATAATATCATCAGTATCAAAAATAACAACAAATTAGATTTGGATTAATAATTTTTCCTTTCTTTGTGGTGTATTTAACTGCAGCTAAAATAAAAATAGCACTCAGTGTATAGAGTTGAATAAACTATTGTGCTGTGTGGCAGCTTGTTGGCACCCAGCATTTCACTTGTTAAAGCACAACTGTCTTCAGTGCAGGAGGAGGTCTTGGTGGAGCCTCGTAACACTTGTTGAGCAACAACAGCATCGTTTCAGTGCTTGGTCTCATTAAGTGTGCAGAGGCTATTAGCACTTGGCACATGAGTTTTTCTCCACAATCTTAACACATAAATTGAAACATTTGGATAGTCATGAAACACAGTATTTTTTAATGAAAAAATGTTAATGTTCTTCATCTTTAAAACTTGAGGGACCATTTAGTTTCAGATATGTTGTAGACCCAAGTACTGGTCCCAACTGCACTGTCTCTTTCCTGCCTTCCAGGGAAATAACATCTGTGTAGTGTTTTCCCAGGGTGGACGAATGCCTTTGAATGATGAATGATTTACTAATCAGGATAGCCTGAATTCCTGTATCATTACATAGAATTCCGGCTGTTGTGGTTTTTCTCTGAAGAGGAGGGGGGCAGCATGATTGCATGTCTGGGGAATGCTGACGTTCGGTGTAGCCGAGATCACTGGGTTGTACTTTGGACCTACACAAATAACACATGCAAGTAGATGTGTTCTGAGAAGAAACTTAAAAGACAGGCATTATGATTTTTATCTTTAAGTAGAAGAATCAGCGAGTAAAACCTACAGTCATGCATCTAGGCCTTGGGGATGTGTTCAAATGCAGCGTGACGAGAGAGCAAGTGAAGGGAAGTGGACACACAAATGCAGCCTGGTTACAGTGCTTCACAGAAGCTGTGTACCTGTGCAGGAACGGACACACACTGTCGTCTTCCATGATTTCAATCATTCCTGCCTCCTGTTATAGACTGAAATTGTAACTCTGCCAGTTGGGCCCCCACTGAGCATGAGCAGATGATCTTTCCCCAGGAGGCCAGTGCTACAAGCGGGGTGGGGGTCCTCACTGCTGTGCACATTGTTATATTTTGTTGGACAACAGCGTCGCAGTGATCTGACTGCGTATCCAGTAAAAAGTGATGGGAAGTCAAACCTGGACCACTTATGTCCCCAAATGGTGACAACTTAGGGACGTGTTGAACTCAGTCTGCAGTATGAAATGGTTGTGCTTCTTATATTATCCCATAAGTGTTTCTTTTACTTAGTAAACACACATTTAATGTAAAGCAAAGCTGAACTCCACTGACATGAGATGCTTCCCTATTCCTTTTTTCACTTTTTTTGTCTTTTGCTGGCTTTCGCCTTTGCGTTCTGCTTAATACTCACAGCTGTACGTGTCATCAGAGAGCCGCTTCTCTGCTCTGGCTGAGCTGGTGCACCACCACTCCACGGTGGCCGACGGCCTCATCACTACGTTACACTACCCAGCCCCCAAGCGCAACAAGCCCACTGTATATGGCGTCTCACCCAGCTATGACAAGTGGGAGATGGAGCGCACTGACATCACCATGAAACACAAGCTCGGTGGGGGCCAGTATGGGGAAGTCTACGAGGGCGTATGGAAGAAGTACAATTTAACAGTGGCCGTCAAAACCCTTAAGGTGAACTTTCCTAAGTCAGTTTCTATTTGTGTCACAGCCCTATCTATGGGGATTTTTTTTAACTTTGTGTAATCATATCCATATGTTTAAATGGTCTTAACAGAATTTGTGAAGAGACTTTGATCAAGTTTTAAAAAGTATGATTGTATTCAGTGTACAATAGGCAATATGACCGCAACAATGACTGTTGTGTATGTACAGTCCTCCATTGCCATCTAGTGGTGGCATCTTGCTGTCACAGACAACTGTTGCTGCTACAGTAAACAAATAAGCGTCAATAATCTGCCCACAGTTTACATATACTATTTCAGCTGATGCTTTTCTCCATTGCAGCTCTCAATGATATGCTGCCTACAGTTATTTACTAATTTTTAAAGCTGAGAAATTTTTTACTGGACTGGTCAGGCTAGTAACCTTGACCAAAGATGTTGCAGCACAGGATGGAATTTGAATCTGGGACATGAGTCCAAAGGCTGCAGCATTAATCACTATGCCCCTCATGAGTGTGTTTAATATTGTTATGTTTAATAGTACTATTGCAGGATATTATTATGTCTACTGTTAATGTGCATAATAACCTCTATCTCAGTGTCTCATTTAATCATAATTAAGTTGTAGTTCTTGAAGACTTTTGGTCCCATGCTATTTTCCGTCAATTTGAATATTATCTGTATCTTACAGGAGGACACAATGGAGGTGGAGGAATTTCTGAAGGAGGCAGCAGTCATGAAGGAGATAAAGCACCCTAACCTAGTGCAGTTGTTGGGTTAGTTTTCTTGACTGTGTGACTGAGCCCTTTACAGCATCATTAACATCTTCTCTGTCTTTGTCTTTTACCATGTGTACCATTGTATGATATTATGCAGCTTTATTTCAAATTGTTTTAATGCTGCCAATTTAGTGTACGCACCATTGAGTTGAATTCTGTTCTTACTGATAACTTCCAGCTTCCAAGGTGAAGGAGGGTATGACAAGGGTTTAGTTTTGCTGTCTTCTGTACATGTATTTAGACTGTGGGAGAAAACCAATACAAACACAAGGAGGACATGCAAACGTCACACAAACTGAGCTGGATTGAAACCTACGTTTAAATATGCAGTCCAAATACCGTGGGGCAGCAGTGCTACCATTATGATATTAGCATAAAGAAAATTCTGCCATCAGTTTAAATTTATTATACACAGTGTTCACCTGCTACTCGGTAAAATGTATTTTATCACAGTATTTGTTGCACTCATTCTTATCATTGCGTTTGTCCATTACTATAAAGTGTGTATTGAATTGTAGTGTTTTGTTGCCAGGTGTGTGCACACGAGAGCCTCCCTTCTACATCATCACAGAGTTCATGACCCATGGTAACCTGCTGGATTACCTACGTGAATGCAACCGGGAGGAAGTCAATGCTGTGGTGTTGCTCTATATGGCCACACAGATTTCCTCTGCCATGGAGTACCTGGAGAAAAAGAACTTCATCCACAGGTGCAAAGCTTATCTTGGCAACTTGTAGCATGGTCTGTAGCTCGGCCATGACAGTATAGACAGCATTGGAACCTCTTTGCCTTACAATCAGCCCTTTCTCTCCTCAGGGACCTGGCAGCCCGTAACTGTTTAGTCAGGGAGAACCACTTGGTCAAGGTTGCAGACTTTGGTCTGAGCCGTTTAATGACAGGAGACACCTATACAGCCCATGCTGGGGCCAAGTTCCCCATCAAGTGGACAGCCCCTGAGAGCCTGGCCTACAACAAGTTCTCCATTAAATCAGATGTGTGGGGTAGGTACATACTCAGTGTTTCATGTTTTTAAACTGACCCTAAAATACATCAGATTCACACATATAATGCCTTTATTAAGCAAGTATACCCAAAGAGTGTATATGAAAAAGAAAGAATAGAGACCTTTCTCTACATTTAATGGTTTTAGTCTGAATCTTTGGACCCAAAGAGCACCTTATTTTTTGAGCAGGTGCACAACTTGTTGAATGCAACTGGTTGACGCTTGAAATGGGTGATGGTATACTAAATCAAGCATCTTTATCATTTCAAAAGATACTGCTTATGCTAATATGTTTGTGTCTTTGTGTACAAACTGACCATGGGTACTTCCTTTTCCATAAAATGAATTTCTCAGCCGCAATGACCAGTCCACAGTTATAGAATGGGTATTGAGAGGTCTGTGAAAGTGTAGCTGTTTGTAGTTATATGCATCGCTTGCTTTTATCACTTTACTGTGCAAATGACTTGACAGCAGTTTCAATCCTTCTCATGTGTCTTGGGACCCCACAGCGTTTGGTGTCCTGCTCTGGGAGATTGCAACATATGGCTTGTCCCCCTACCCGGGCATTGATCTGTCCCAGGTGTACGAGTTGCTGGAAAAAGATTATCGTATGGACAGACCTGAGGGCTGCCCAGAGAAGGTCTATGAACTCATGAGAGCTTGTGAGTTCTCTTCTTCCCTTGGCCGCTTTACATTCTCAAACATACTTTCCAGCCTTTTATGGTTGCTTCAAGCCAGTCTCAACTCAGTGGCCCTTATTCACAGGGTACATTTCTACCCTTATATTTATCTCCATACTTGTCACCTTTTCTCTTCCTTTGTTGTGAGTTTCCTCCATTCAGCTACCTTGATTGAGTGAACATTTAAATTGATGTCGATTTGTATATACTGATAGCAAGTATGATTGTTTTGTTGCATTGTGCTTGAAAGCCAACTGATTGCACAGAGTAGTTGTACATAAACCTCTCAGTTCTGTTTGTTTTACATGTTTTTTTCTTTCCATTCAGGCTGGAAGTGGAACCCTGCAGAGCGTCCATCATTTGCCGAAATCCATCAAGCATTTGAAACCATGTTTCAAGAATCGAGCATTTCAGACGGTGAGTGCAGTCTTTCTCGTTCTGTCTGCCAATAGGCTTAACCCCAGCGAGGGGAGGGGGCAGGGGTATATAGCAAATGGTTGTCAAGTAATACACCAATATAGTCTAGGGCTTTGAAGTGATGAGTGACACTGAGTGTCATCTTGCTTTTACTGGAACAGCCTGAAATAACCTTCAGAATTGGGAACAACTTCACCATCCATATCATCCATATTTTTAATTTATATTTGCAGTGTGTTGTAGCTCAGAGTACCACTTTGGTTCTAAAATGATATGTAAAGGTGCTAATGCAGAAATTATGTGGTGATGAAAGTCTGTTAAGCTCTCTCTACGTGTTAATATTGCGTGTGTAACTCTGTCTGTCCTGCAGAGGTGGAGAAGGAGCTGGGGAAGAAAGGGAAGAAAATGACCGTGTGTCCCGTGCCCCAGGCCCCTGAGTTACCCACCAAGACCAGGACCCTCCGAAGAAACACAGACCACAAGGATGGAGACACTGCAAGTGAGGCCCAGTCATCTGTATAAATCTAGTTGTTTAGTTCTATAAGTTAGCAGACTTAAGCGTAAGTGTTACGTAGCCAGTCCATAAAGTGCTATCAATGAGCATTTATGTTTCTTTAAGGAGCCTTGTCATGAGGACTGTTGCAGGATACTACTGCAGCTCAGGACTTTTTGTGATTACATTTGCTCAACATTTTGTAATTCACTTCTAGATGCAGTGGAGCCTGAGGTGGCTGTGTCACCCATGCTCCCCAGGAAGGAGAGGCCATACCTAGACAACAACCTCAATGAGGATGATCGCCTTTTGCCTAAGGACAAATCAAGGACAAGCATGTTCATCAGCAGCCTTATGAAGAAGAAGAAGAAAACGGCCCCAACACCCCCCAAACGTAGTAGCTCTTTCAGAGACATGGATGTACATACAGATCGCTGTGGGGGAGCATTTTGTCGGGGGACAGGAGACACCAGAGAAGATTTAATCAGCGGCCCATTCTCTGTTGAAGCTGCAACCACTTTTGACCCAGTCAAACTCCTGAGTGCCCAGAACAATGGTGCAGGGAGCACCGTCAATGGGCCACCTGGTTCCCCTGGGCCCTCAGGTCCGTTCCCTCCCCAGCACAGCAGGAAGAAAATCAATCCAATGGCTTCCAGCTCCATGATGAGGGCAACTGCCACACTGGGTGAGGAGGACCTTTTATCACACTCAAAGCGCTTCCATCGCTCCTGCTCAACCTCCAGCATGCCCCCTGGCTCCGAGCGGACTGAGTGGAAATCAGTCACATTGCCTCGCAACCTGCAGTCCTCTGCACATCACTTTGACTCAAGCACGTTTGGGGGCCGGAATGATAGGCCTGCACTGCCTCGTAAGAGAGTTAATGAGCAGAAGCCAGAGTCAATTCCTCGCTCTGGTACACTCACCCCACCACCAAGGCTCCCCAAGAAGACCGAAGACATGGTGGAGGAAGTTTTCAAGGATGCAGAGTTCACCTCAAGTTCTAGTCCCCACATTCAGATGCCCAAACTGAGTCACCAAACATCTCTGCACAGTGAATTTTCCAAGACAAGTGCTTTGCAGACCGAGCTTCTGAAACCCAGCATTCTCCCAGTACTTGGGGCTGCTGGGGAAGAGTGCCGAGCTCGCCGGCAAAAGAACACACCTGACAGCCTGATACCTAAAGAGAAGAGTAAGCTTCAGAAGTCAAAACCAACTCCACCTCTGCCTTCTTCAAAATCTGGAAAGGTTTCTTGGAGTCCCACCCAAGACATTCCTTTGGATGCTAAATCCAAAGGCTTTGGTCAGACCACTGATCACCATCCAGTCAGCTCAGCTGCTGCTGAACCGGGGAAATGCTTTGCTTCTATGGAAAGTAATAGGAAACCCATAACTACCAATTCTTCCAAAGCACCATCAAAGACATCTCCAACATCTACTACATCCACGCAACTACCGGGAATGTCACAGCCTGGCTCTTCTAGCACTGAGCAGGTCTCTGCCACAGCATTCATCCCCCTCATTACAACTCGGCAATCCTTGCGCAAGACTCGGCAGACCCAGGAGAGGCAACCTAACTCGGCAATCACCAAGGAGATGGTCTTAGGAGGAACCGAGCAACTGCGTGCCGCCATTGAGAGGAGTTCCGAACAGACCGGCAGCCACAACGCTGTACTTGAGGCAGGAAAGAACTTGTCCAAGTATTGTGTCAGCTATGTGGAATCCATCCAGCAAATGAGGAACAAGTTTGCTTTCCGGGAAGCCATCAACAAGCTGGAGAGCAGTCTGCGGGAGCTTCAGATATGCCCAGCAGCTGCAGGGGGTGCTGCTGCACAGCAGGACTTTACCAAGCTGCTGTCTTCAATTAAGGAGATCAGTGACATTGTTCAGAGGTAGCAAAAGAACTTGATGTCAACTTTGCTTGTGTTGGACAGATTTTTTTTTTTTTTTTTTTAAATAATTATAGAGAGTCAAAAAACAGGAACCTTCAAGCCTCAGATACATGGCCTTATTGCCTGTCGTGTTCGCTCAGCTCAAAGAACCTGTTTGTTCCTTCCTCCAGACTAATACAACTCTTTATACATGGTATAAAGCCATGGATCCAACTCTGCATCACTTGAATTTTTCTGTTTTTAATGTCTTCATGTTTTCACTTATGAGAAATATCAAGCCATCATTGTTTGTTGATAACTGAGTCTGTGGACTGGTAAATATTACATGTATTACAGAGCAGTTGTACAGATCTTGCATAATAGTGGTCAATGTTAATGAACACTAATCTTATTATACATCTGCATGTCTTAACACGGTAATGTGTTTTTTCATGGAAACTGAGGGATAGAGTTGAAGATACTCGAGATATTTGATTACAAGCTCACAAAACAAAATGCAAGTGTCAGAATTATTGCTAACAAGGGATGTTGACAGAAGATGTGTGCAAAATACAGATCATAATACAACTATGCTGTGAGAGCGGAGAGAGGAAAGATGCAAAAAGGTCCAAAAGCAGAAAGAAATCAAATACACAAAACCTTTGTTTGCAGGGAAATGGAAATTAACCAGAATGCTGCATTACAATCTCAAGCCAAAATGTTGTGACTGCACTTTATTGTGCTTTAAGAGTTAAAAACATTAAAGCAGTTTGCCTTTTCACTACAGGGCTGTCAAACTCAGTCCTTGCTGGTTTTCACTCCTACCTGCTTTAATTTTTTTCCCACGTATATATTTACTGTTAGCCATGCCCCTTTTTTTACAAAAATATTTCCTCAGTGTACCCTTTTTATTGTAATTTATGAGGAAAAATCTAATCATTCCAGCATATCGAGGAAGTGGTTGTGTTAATGCTCTTTACAGTACCAACTAAAGCAAAACCAGCATATTAGCACCAGCTATTTTGTGGACTTGAGTTTGACATCACTGATTTAATATAAATCCCAAGCCAAAAGAAATTGACATTGTAGAAAGTTTTGTGCCTTTTTGTTTCAGTATTTCTGAATGATTTATCCCCCCCCCCCAATGCCTTGCCCTCTCTGACTGCAGTGACGGAGGTCACACCCAACTTTATGATGCCTTTACACCACTCTATGGTACTGTTGTCACTTATTTTTTGTCTTATATAATGCCACTATTTGTTTTTTGTTTGTGTTATGTCATTTTTGTAGATTTGCCATTCAATTGCTTTTCTTTGTAAATATCTTTGTTCTCTTAATATCTAGACAGTAAATTCAATGGTGCAATTCATGTTTGATACCAATACCAAATGTTACTTGAAATTCTTGTATTCCATAAATGGAATTCTTTCCAATATCAACTATTTCAAAACCCAACGTAATATTAAATGATAATGAGTTGCACAATTTAATTTCAAGATGTCATGAGTACTTATTATGTAACAATTCCACTTTAAAGTTTTTCTTATGAATGCAACGGTTTAGGCCAGACTTGGCAGATTAGTTCATGAACAACTAAAGACTAGAATTTCATTTTTGCCATAACCTGAGCCTGACTGGAAACAAAGCTTCCTTGAAGGGCTTCACACAAGGAACAGGCTCCTGTCCAAAATCACTAATAGACCATTTCAACAAATGATTAAGATGAATAATTAAATGAAGATGCTCAGTTCTAAGGTTCACTCAGAAGTAGGATCTTTAGACATATGCTTTAATTTATAGAGGGCTACATTTCAAAGGATGTTTTCAAAGCTAATGTACCAAAGCTGTCACAATCTGATTTAGGTTGTAAGTGTGGGATATACTTTTAAAAACTAAGTATTGATCCCAAACAGACAATCACTTGTTTTCAGCTGCATATTCTTTGAAACCCAGGAAACTGGTGACTACATCGAGTACCTGGGCCACACTTAAATTCCCCAGCAGCATGAAAACACACAGTGCAACTGCAGTAAATCTATTTTATTTGTCTGCAGCAAGTTTTTTTGTCACAATTTTCAAAATGTACAGTACGTTCCATTAAACACACTTGATTAGGTAGCTATTTGATGATGTTCTGCAGTTATTTAGCAGTTAGATGCGAGATTGCATCTTCACAGTTGTCAACATATTAACATTCAGCTATTTTCTGCCGAACCTGAAAGTGAATCCCCCTTTGCTCCTGTATTCGTTGAGGCCCTCGGCCAGGTTCTCCAGGTCACTGGTCCGTTTGTGAGTCTGAACAGAGGACGACCCGCCCTGCCGCAGTGAGCTGCGTCGTTTACCGCCTTTGTCAGGTGGCTCTTCCAACAATGTCTCCTCCCTAGGTCCTGTGTCGAAGCTCGTGTGAAAGCGCCTGAGGTCCCTGTTGCTGCCTTCAAGTCCCTTCAAAGCATCTGTGAACCACTTGGCAAAGTCTGACTTGGTCTCCCTGAAAGGTTTGTGAGCCGACCAGATGGAGTTTACTATGTTGGGCATCTTTTGGACACTCCATGCAGACTGTTGAAAGTCAGCTCGGTCCTCCAAAGTGCCATCCACCCAGTAGAAATTCCCCACTTCCAGGAGGAGCAGGATATATAGAGGGCAAGTAGATCTCATCTGTATGGATAAAACAAGGCACACATGATTGTCTTCAAGGGGATCATAATTAATTGCACCTCATTAAGACAAATACTTATGTCAGTCAAAATGTACTATTTACAAAATGTCTATACTCTTCAATGGTCAATCCCAAATGCACTAAAAAAACAGATTTTTTTTCCCTCCTTTTTGACACTAATATACAGTAGAATGCCCCATACTCTATGGGTAGCATTTCAGACATATTCAAGCTTTATAATTAGGCTACATTCATACTTCTAAGTCCCTTACTGAAGAAAAACACATTTCTAAAAATGTCCTTGAACACATTTTTGAAAGTCCCACAGTCCTCCGCGGTGCAATGCATTGCAGCTGAGTGTATTTCATTACCAGCCCAGACTCACCCACAGTGCTGAGGGGGCTCAACAAACTACTGTAAATGTGAACCATCCAAGTGAAAACCACAGAACACCTTCAACTCCTCTACAGCCAATACGGCCAACTCATAGCTACCGAAACGCCAAGAGAAACGTGTGTGTGTGTGTGTGTGTGTGTGTGTGCTTTACAAAATAAAAAGTGTAAGCTATATGTGCCATATTTTTTGTGTTCTGAAATCACTCCATATTTTTATATCTATGTAAAAGCTGTTTTTAATGATGCTACATCTGACCCAGCTTCTCCTCTCAGCCCAAACCTGGCAGCACTTTCCGCCATGAAAGGACCATCTTTACTTACGTTGCTCTTTGGTTTTACAGGGTCCTGCAAAATGTCACCTGCCGCCTCCAGGTCTGCATCTCACCGGACCAACTCTGCTTTAGTTATATAGTGAGGTGATGGTGTTAAATATGGCAGCTCTTCATGTGTTTTTGACACGTCATGGCTCACCATGTGTCTTTACCACATTCTTTGCTCTTGGATCTTTTATGCGACACTGCAGGGGAGAACAGACCTAACAACAGTTAATGACTTCTTGGCCGAGCACTTGGGAAGCTTTCCCTGAGCCCTTCCATTGCGGAAAGTGTGTCCAAATAATTTCAACTAGCAATTAAGTCACTTGGGTTCCAAGCACATTTCAGTAGCCAGTTTAAAACATAGCTGTTCATTGTGTCTTAGCACCACCAAAAGGAAGCCAGGAAACTAGAAAACACAACAGGCCATTTTAATTTTGCCCTGATAAAGACCACTATGTGATTTACAAATGCTAGAATATGCTGGGAGAACTCAAAGTCCAATATTGGGCTGAATGCAACCTTTTGTGTATTTAACTTTCTCAAAATGTAAATATATTGCAAAAATTCCTATGTTTCTTAATGGTGACCTTTCAGCCCACATGCAGGATTTACACTGGAATTGTTTTGTTCTCCTTACCTTATCGAGGAATGTTTTACTAAGTGCAAAAGTCCAGAATCAATTGTTGGAAAATAAGGTTTTTCTTCTGGACAATAATTAATTCAGAAAAAAGATTAACTTTTCTCTTTATGGGAGATTCTTATTTTCCAACTTAAAATAGTTTAGTAATGTTTCTTTGAATTTCTTTTGTTTGAATTGAACAGAAACATTCCCCTTGTACTATGATATATCTTGAAAAATGAGATATACGTTTTTACTGTTATCTCATTAACTGGTTTTTATAATTTAAAAACCGGTAGCCCACAGCTGTGGGACTTATTCTTCATCATGAACTGTAATATTTTAATGCTTAATTAAAACATTTTTATCAAAGCCAACCATGTCACCCAGAATTTTTTTTTAAATTAAGTCTTTGAAAGAAGACGTTTTCCATTTAGGTTTTTATTTCTTCATGCCTTTATGTTTGTTTGCTGTAGATTAGGGATAATGATTAACAGTAAACAAACAGCCTGGGGATGTGTTTTACTCAGTAAGCCAGATGGAGCAACCATAAATGTGTGGCTGTTTGGAGCAGCTGGTTATTTTGCTGTGCTCAGGACACAGGGGGAACTGTGAGAGAAGATGAAATTTTTTATTCTGCTTCTTGGGTTCCTGTGCTTGTGCACAAAGATGCAGGCACAGAATAGGATGTAAGTGACAAACATGCTGGATTCGAAGTTGCTGATGATTTGCTTCTAGGTGTGTCATAGGACAGTGGTATAGTGGGCAGTGCTGGTGCCTCACAGCGATGGTCTCTGCGTTTGGGTATAGGATGGAATCCTGTTTAGTCTGTATGGCGTTTGCATGGTTTCCCCAGGTTTCTTTGGGTTTCCTCCTACAATCCAGGCACATTTTTCAGATGAATTCAGTAATCTAAACTGCTCTTTTGGGTATGTGTGTGCCGGACTATTCAGTTATATCAGTAGGAGAATAGTCATGTGTAGTTTTATACTGCATATCTAACACCTTGGAGAAAGGTGTCGGCTAAATACATGTACAAGTTAACATACTAGTTAATTATAATAATAGCTAGTGCCTGAATCCAGAGGAGCTTGATGATTCTAATAGTAGTGGTTAGAGCCTTATACCTGAAAAACACAGGTTTGAATCTAACCTCCTGTTGTACTACCCTCAAGCATGGTATTTATCCTGAATTACCCCTGTAAAACCTGGCAGTATGAATGAGTAAATCATTTACAGCTTAGCACTGTAATTTGGTTTGGAGAAACGTATCAGCTAGGTAAAAAAAAAATTATTTGCTGTTCTCATAATTTGTCAGGTACCTGATCACTGCTCCCAAAGTCCTGCGACTGGATGCAATCGAGCGAGTGGTCCTTCAGTTGTTTGGCTATGACCAGGAGTCTACCTTCACTGTGTCGCTGAAGAGCTACCCAGACAAGCAGCAGACATTTGCCACTCAGTCTGTGACACTGTCAAACGCAAACCGCTACCATGCCGCGGCCACTCTCAGGGTCAGACACCCGGTGCTCCTTTCCTTGTGTCCAAAAAATTTACATGACAGAATTGAGTGTAGGACTCGCTGTGCCACAGTGTATACTGAAATAAGACAATAGTTATCCAGTGACTGCTTCTGTACTGGGATGTAATCTCTTAAAAAAAAAAAAATCTAAATGTCAGAAATCACCTTCAGTTACAATTTATAACATATTATTTCAAAAAGCAAAAAACAAACTTTTGTTAAAAATTCAACAAAATGGAAACCGCAATGTGTATATATAATGTTTATTTTTTTTATACTATTCATTGTCAACTGCACCCTTTCTTTGGTAAAAGGATGAATTGTTTAATGAACATCAGATCTTTGTGAAATAATCGTTTTTGCAGAGAGTACCTCAATAGCAATTTGGCTCCCCATTATCTCCCGGTCTTGAAGGTGCTGTAGTGCAGTTTTCCAAATTACCTTTGCTCTGCCCAGGCTGTGTAATATAGTGTTCAAGTATGAGATGTTGTAATGCAAATCTGCAAGTACTGTATATTGGTATTTGAGCATAGCCTTGCCCCTCTATCTGAACCACTGAATTCTAAATGTGATTTTTTTTTTTTTTGGTCTTCTATTCCCTTAAATCTGCTTCCTTCCTTGTCAACAGCTGTTACCCAAAGATTTCTCAAAGGATGTCTCATATGTTTACCTGGAGGCGAGGTCCAGTGATTTCACTAGGGAAGAGAAAGTGAAAGTCACTCGAGAGAATGGCTTCATCTTCATCCAGACCGACAAACCCCTGTACAATCCCGAGCAGTCGGGTGTGTGACAGTGCCTTAATACTAAGGATTAACTATAGTGTGTGTGTATCCTTGATTTCTCACTTACATCTTCAATCTTTCTGCAGTGAAGGTGCGAGTGTTTTCTCTCAACGAAGAGCTGAAGCCAGCATTGAGACCTCTTACTCTCACCTTCTTAGTGAGTTACAGCAGTTTAAAGCAGCAGTAGTCAGTGTACTTACTCTAGTACAGCATCATGGTTATTATTACAATGTCTGCAGGCATCAACCTTGCAGTAATGCTTATAACAGGAATTATGAATTACTTATTTTTGCTAATAGTTGATGCATTAGGTCTTGTTCACAACTACAGTAAATGTAGAAACTTGCATTTTCTGCATTACATGTAATATTTGAGTGCAGATATTTCTATACGGAGTCTGTCTCATTGTAGACTGATATAAGTAAATATAGGTTTTAATTTTTAAAATGTTTCCTCTGAGTAAGGAAGCAGTGGTCATTTCAGACCAGCTACTGACACCCCTCCCTCATATGACTGTTGCAGGATCCAGATGCTGTGAAGGTGGACATCGTGGAGCTAAGAGATGTCAGTGGGGTTCTTTCAATGCAGACGCCTTTTAAAATCCCGCTTAAGCCAAAGTACGAGCTCAGCTCAAGTGTTTTTGATTCATTGCTGGAGTGATTTTGGGGATACATATTGCAGCTTGTTGTTGAGGTGCACAGCACAGCCATATTCCTTGTTTATTTTGCCATCAGATTGCTCTTCAACCAACACAAGTTCACGTGTTTGAAAAGCTTTTAGCCAAACTCTTGCCTAAATTTCTGCAATGCAGGCACGGTGTCTGGAGAATTGAGGCCACCTATGCTGAAGACTTCAGCACACAAGCTGCAGCTGAATTTGAAGTCAAGGACTATGGTAAATCAGAAATGATTTAGTAAGAGAATAAGAGGCTCCTTGCCAGGAATTAACAAGAATGCTACTGCAGCAGTCCTCATAAAACAGCAAAGATGCAAAAGACGACCATCGAATTTGCATCTGATACACATTTAGGCCTAACCTCAATTTTATGTCACCAGCAGAACACACACCATTACTGAACAAAGATTAACAGGCAGCAAGACAACATAGAAAGGAAATGCAGCAATAATCTAAATGACATCAGTGAAATAATTAAATGCTTACAGATAGTTGCGCCCCTAAAGACTGGCAATTTCCCTCACCAAAGAAGCCATTCCCTTGGCACATACTCACTATTTAAATCACTTGCACTTGAAATAAGATTTGGAGAAAAACCTTTTTTTGCTTTTAGAAGCATTCATAGACTCTAATATCTGTGTTCTTATTTTGACATGACTCCAAACCAATATTATAGCCCAGTGTTTTCAGACGGTTTTCAACTTTAACAAAGATCCTGCTCAGCGGGGTATAGGAATCCTCAACTAAGTAGGTAGCCTTGTGATTAGAAAGATACTGCAAAACACATAAGTGAGCATGAGACCAGTGATAACCATAGGGAGACAATGATGACTTACCTTAAACTGGATACGAATACTAACCTTTCTGCTGATAGCATTAAGCTTAAAGCATCAAGATATAGATCTAAATATGCCTGACATAAAACAAATTAAAATACTTTGTTTATTGGAACATGACAGTGGGTATTCAGTACTTTTTCAGTTTGACTGTGATTTATGGATTTGATTCAAAATTAATGGGGCTTTGCCCATACCAGAGTAATGAACACAAGAAAAACTATTAAATTATTCATTTAGAATAATTTCAGGGCCTCTGTAGCCTTGAGGCCCTGGCATATAGCCCAGATTACCCCTTTGTAAGTTTAGCCCTGCCCTCACCCACCCATGTCCTAAAAACTTTGATTGCTCATATTCTTCCATGGCAATTTGTACCTCAGCTACACAGTAACACTTCTTCTCAGTCTTACACATATTTTCTGTTTTAGTTTTACCCAGCATATCTGTCCTGATCCAGCCAGAGGCCAACTACATCAGTGCTTCCACCTTCCAGTCGTTCAGGCTGACAGTAACAGCAAGGTTTGCATGGATAGACTTGCTAGTGAAGTCTTGAGACAACAATCATGCATTAATCTCTATATTTTACAAATTATGATGATCAAAATGATCATGCTACAGATGTCATGATATTCAGTATTCCATAACTGTTTTGTTTGCCAGGTACATCCATGGGTCCCCAGTTTCCTCTGCAAGCGTGTTCCTCAGATTTGGTTACATTGACGGGCGCCAGATCAACATAATTCCAAGCACAATAATAAAAGAAGAGGTACCAAATGTTTTTGCCCTTGGTGCATTTCCATCTGTCTGTTTTTTTTATATGGCCTATGCTAGTCTGATATGAATTGTTAGCATTTTCTTGTTTTTATACAGTACATGGAGCAGTGTTGGCTTAGTGATGTAACTGTTTTGGGCTGGTACAACATCCTTCTTGTGTATTCCATGTAGCTGTTTGAAGGATCACTGGAAGTTTATATCAACATGGAGAAGGCCCTGAGACAGCACGAAGATAGTGGCCCCAGGACCCTTCAGGATTTGAATGGGAAGTTCCTGTACGTTGCTGTTACCGTGTGGGAAACTGATGGTAAGCAACAGCTGCAAGTCCTTGACAACAGCTTTTCAAAGTAATTCTTAATAGCACTGTAGCATCTTCTTTACTGCCAGTATGTCACTGTATAGGATAACTTCTATTTAAGTCCCCTTGAGGATTTTTACTGTTCCAAAAATTAACAGTAACCTATATGTTACTTTTTCCTGCTCTTTTTTTAAATTTGTGTCAGGGGGTATTTCTCAGGAGGCAGAGCTGTCTTCAGTAAAATTTCTCCAGTCCCCGTATACGATGGGTCTAGTCGCCACACCACCTTTTATCAAGCCTGGACTGCCATACTCTCTCAGGGTAGGCTACCTTCTTGCCTCTGAACTTCTCTGACATACAGTCACCTTTACCTAATACGCTTTATTAAGAACACTTGTACACCTGCTCATTCATGCAATAATCCAGTCAGCCAATAATGTGGCAGCAGTGCATAAATGCTTAAAAATCACATAGACTCAGGTCATGGGCTTCAGTGAACGTTCACATCGAACTTCAGAGTGGGGAAAAATGTGGTCTAAATGACTGTGATTATGGCATGGTTGTTGGTGCCAGATGGGGTGGTTTGAATATTTCAGAAACTGCTGCTTCCCTGGGATTTTCACAAACAAGTCTTCAGAGTCTACACAGAATGGTGTGAAAATCAAAAAACATCCAGTTAGTGGCAGTTCTGTGGGTAAAAATGCCTTGTTGATGAGAGAGGAGAATTTCCTCACTGGTTTGAGTTGACAGGAAGGCTACAGTAACTCGAATAACCAATCTTTATAAAATTTATTGGCAGAAAAGCATCTCTAAATGCAAAGCATGTTGAACCTTGAGTCAGATGGGCTACAACAGCAGAAGATCATATCAGGTTCCACTCCTGTCAACCAAGAACAGGAAGCTGAGGCTACAGTGGGCACTGACTTACAAAAACTGAACAGTTTAAGGTTGGAAGAACATCACCTCAATTTCTGCTGTGATGGTAGGGTCAGAATTTGATGTAAACAGTATGAAGCCATGGAACCAACCTGCCTAACCAACCACCCAAGCTAGTGATGGTGGTGTATTGATGTGGGGAATGTTTTCTTCACACAATTTGGACCATGTGAGGGTTGTTTGAATGCCTCAGCCTCTTTGAGTATTGTTGTTGACCACGTGCATCCTTTTATGGTGACAGTTTACCTGCTTCTAATGCCAACTTCCAGCATGATAATGTGCCATGTCATCTCAAACTAGTTCCATGAACATGACAATGAGTTCAGTGAAATCCAGTGAATTCCCCAGTCACCAGATCTGAATCTAATCGAGCACCTTTGAGATGTGGTAGAACGGCAGATTGGCAGCATAAATGTGCATCTGAGAAATCTCCAGCAATTATGTGATGTAACATGTCCACATGGACCAAAATCTCAACTTGTTGAATGAACACCACAAAGGCTGTTCTGAGAGAAAAGGGTGAGGGGGGGGTCCTACCCAGTATTAGAATGGTACTCGTAATAAAGTGGCCAGTGAGTATATGTGATACATGCAAACGTTTCGACCGTTCTCCATACACTGTATGCAAACTAGATATACATTCTTACTGTGTGGTTGTATTCTGTGTTTAAAGGTTCTAGTGAAGGACCCTCTAGGAAAGCCAATAGGTGGGGTACCAGTGAAGGTGCGTGCGACTGTAACCAACAATGATGGAGAAGAGTCCCAACTCGATCATTCTGGAATGGCAGCGGGTTATCTCCAGACCAGTCATAATGATGGCACAGGAATCTTCATCTTCAATATTCCCAGCGACTCTAAGGCTGCTGTTTTCACTGTGAGGATGTAACGTATTCACATATGTAAACTCTCAGTTCTTTTCTACCATTTATATATATCTGTTTCTCCACACAGCCCTTTGTGAAGGGACCAGTCTTCCTCTTCCTTTTTCATTCAGACACACTTCCCTTACTGCACGTCAGCTCTTCCTTTTTTTTTTATCTCCACGAGAAAACATAGCAAATACCAAATGCTGACATTTGTAGGCACTGATTTTGAAATCCATTTTGAGTTTGCCTAAGTAAAAACTTAATCAGTTTATCTTTATTGTGATCTTTAAAACATTTTTAACATTAAAAAAATGTAGTTGTAAAGTTATAACAATAGATAAAGTCGTCCAATGATCCATTAAGCCTTCTCCTTTTTTTCAGCTGGAGACTGCAGACAACAGCCTGCCTCCTAGCAGCCAGACCATGCTAAGGCATGACACTATTGTCTACCATTCCATTAATAAGCGTTATCTATACATAGACTGGACTTCCTCCTATAAAGAGCTAAGTGTGGGTGACTATACCAGCTTTAATGTCTACTTCCAGCACTATAGCAATATTCCCCTCAAGACCTTCAGTTACCAGGTAATTAATGCCACGCTCTTGAATGAATTCAACAACACCCCTGCATCCCTTAATTTTACATATTTCTCATTGCATTTTCATTTTCAAGGTTATTTCTAAGGGGAAGATTGTAAAGTTTGAGACTTTGGACCATCAAATAGGATACCATCTCCAGACCATCAACTTTCAGGTGACACCTGACATGGTGCCTTCTGCCCGTCTGCTGGTCTATTATGTTATGACTGGAGAGAACATAACCGAGTTGGTGGCAGACTCGGTATGGTTTGCTGTTAAAGGAAAATGTGTCAATGATCTGCAGGTAGGTTACCTATGACACAAACACAAAACCGTACAATAAAAATCCCCTAGAAACCATTATGGACACCTTTTTCTTACCCCTTCACTGTGTTCTAGATGGGGCTTTCAGCACCTTCACAAGAATACAGCCCCAAGGATAACTTGGTCCTGACACTGACGGCCAGGCATAACTCTCTTGTGGCCCTTTCCTCCATCGACACTGCTTTGTACAGTCTGAGAGTTCTCAGTAAAGACCCAATGACTAGAGTGAGGTTTCATCCAGTTCTCACCCCGCTACATCCACAAAATTGTGAAGGAATAAACTTTTTTTCAGTTAATCACAAAAAAATGTTTCTTGCATTTTCTGTTGCATTGTTTGCCATCATACAGTTTGTCTGGATTTCACAAGACCCTCATGTGACACAAAGGATTCATTCCTGTGGTGTTTTGCCATCCTGCTGCAGGTTTTGCACCACATTGAACAGAGTGACCAAGGTTGCGGGGGAGGTGGTGGAAAAGATAACGCAGATGTATTCCGTCTGGCTGGTCTCACTTTCATGACCAATGCCAATGCTAAAGCTGCCCAGGATGAAGGTATATTTTTTCAAATACTGGAGAACAGGACACATTTTTTCAACATATACTATAAAATATGATATGTGGCAAACTTATCTGGTGTGTATTTTCCAGAAGGAAGTAAAAGAAGATATAGATATAATTTTCACTGCAATTAAATGATTATTTCCAGTGCATCAGATTGCTAATCCATAAGTCACACTGCTTCTGTCAGTCAAATGATTCTTGTTTCAGGTGAAACCTGTTCAGCAATTACTCGGCCAAAGCGATTTTCGGGCCTTCCTCCTCAGATGCAGGATAAAGGCAAGTTTATTGTCCTGTCTTTACCTTTCTTAGCAAAATATTTCAAAGCGGATTGTTCAGAACATGTTCAGGAAGCTGTAGGTCAGGCAGCATGAAAATGCTGGTCATTAGTGTTAAATTGCCAGCCTTTAAATATCAGGAGACATTGGTGGAGTAGATGGTCAGGTAGGTCTTTGGTGACTGACAGTATTTCCTTACCCACAGTTAAGACATATGGGAAGAATTTAAAATTTTGCTGCCTTACGGGGATAAAGACTATTCCAACTCTGGAGACATGCCACTCCCGTGCAAAGCGCCTTAAAAGCCCATCAGATCGGTGCAAGAACATCTTTGTTGAGTGCTGCAATTTTCGGTTAAAGCTGGAGCGTGAGAGCAGCGACGAATTTTTTCTGGCCCGTACAAGTGAGTCAATACAGCCATTTTCTGAACAGCTGGTCTATTTCTATTTAACCAGTGCATGTGAGTAAACCAAAGCTGCAAAAAGTAGTGATATAATTTTAAATCATCAGAAGCATGCCCTGCTAATCCACAGACATCTCGGTAACCAGTGAATTTATCTTCAGTTGTGGAGTGGATTGGAGTTCACCATTGTTTATTTTCAGAGGTTGAAATGGCATTTGGGCCTCCATCTGCTCGTGTGCGCAGTTACTTCCCAGAGAGCTGGCTCTGGGAGACTCATCGCATTTTGGATAGGTGACCAGCTCATTCTGTATTCCATTATCTACTCACATAAATGTCTAAACAGTAAACTAATGGCCCAAATACAAGAAGTCTCAGGGCTGTTATAGTTCAGAATCTGATCAAGGCTAAGAGCCAAGCTAAATTATAGGCCTCATCCTCTCTATGTCAACTGAGTGTTAAAAGAGGTTTACCGAATGTACCAAAAGTGATGCTTTGAATATTTCTGTATTACGAACATGTATATCTTTGAGTGGAAAACATGTTACTACTGCAGAACTGCCACTTGAAAACAGAGGCCCCTTCTAAACCTTTGGAAAACTAATCTGGACATTTTAGGCACAGCATTAGCCTTTCTGTTAGACTGTGATGGTCTGTATTTCAGTGAGTGGATTGATTTCTTGGCCCAGTTTTAAACTTCATGCAAATGGATTCTCAGGTCAGGGTTGATGCCCTTGTCCAAAGTACTACCAGACTCACTCACCACCTGGGAAATAAAAGCTGTGGGGATCTTCAATGAGGGTAAGTGCAAAAGATAAAAAGCAAAGGAAAGCTGCTACCTCTCACTCATGCAAAATTTTACAAAAGGAGAAAAGCAGGAACATCACAAGTAATGTCACCCCATCCCTTTCTGTGTTTCTATCAATTCTATCTATTGCATGATGTGAAAGGTACATTAGTTTATCTGTGTATGCTGCTGTCCTGAGCATGCAGCCCACTTCCTCCTCTGTGTGCTTCAGGAATATGCATGGCAGATCCTCTGAGAGTCCAGGTAACCCAAAAAGTGAGGGTAGATGTACCTTTGCCCTACTCCATGATCCGTGGGGAGCAGGTGGAGCTCCGTGGTTCTGTCTACAATCAGGAATTTAAAGACTCCTGGGTAGTAATATGTTTTCGCCTTCTTCCCCATTACCCATAAGTTTAATGCTCTCTTTTCTTTCCTGTTTTGGTGGATTCTATGTTGAATCACCTTCTTGGCCAAACTATAATTTTAAACGTATGTATGAGGTACTGGCTGAATGTGATGAAAAATTACAATTCTAGTAGAGATATTTCTACTTCAGTATACCCTGTTTTAGTCAGTAAGTGACCCATCAAGTCCACCTAATATTCTTTGGCACTCTCTCTGACTAAAAAGTCACACCTCTATGTCAATCCTTTGTTTTAAGATCCATAGCCACATATGTAACTTATTCACATCTTTCTCATAAATATAGAGTGTATGTATAGGCTAACATTTCTCCCTCAATACCCCTTTCTGTCTCTCTCTCTCTGCCCAACTAGTTCTGTGTGACACTTACAGCGCCAAAGGGGGTGTGCCTGTTTCAGGGCAAGCCAACTGAAGATGGAAAAGAACAAATTACACCTTGTGTCAAGAGTCCCTTGATGAAGCAATCAGTCAATTTGGTTTCTTTTGTTATCATGGCTTTAGAGGCTGGCTCTCACACTCTTCAGTTTACTCTAAAAACACCTCTTGGCACAGAAACTCTCATCAAGACCCTCCGTGTGCTGGTAAATACATGAAAACTGCTAATACTTTTATGCCATTACTGTGAGTTACACTAATCCTGGCTAGAAGAATTATCACTGTAAACCAATATGTATGCAATTGTGTGTGTGTGTGGGGGGGGGGGGGGGGAGAAACTGAAAGAGAAGACGGACGCGGTGGTGTTNGGGGGAGGGGGGGGGGGGGGGGGGGGGGGGGGGGGCAGTAACTGAAAGAGAAGACGGACGCAGTGATGTTTTGAGAGAGCCCAGGCAACTGAAGGATGTTCATGTTCTTGATGCTCTGGGAATGATCCTGTCTGCTGCTTGTTACAGCCTGAGGGTATCAAGACTGAAGTGAACACTGGAGGCACTTTGGATCCACAGGGTGTCTATGGTGAGCAACTAAGGCTGCTTTATACATACATTATGCTGTCACTGCCACTGTGTGCTGAAGGTTATTTCCACATGTCTATGTTCATCTTCAGTCATCTAAGAGGAATTTTTACAAATGTAGCCTGTTGCTTTAGTAATTTACTGCAAAACATTATTAACTGCGTATAACTGTAATGAATATCACTTTAATGTTTATTCTTAAACCACTAGGTATATAAAAAAGGAAAAATTAAACGATTTACACAGAATAGAATTTATATAAGTATGAAAGCTTTGGGCTGTTTTATCAATAAACTAAACTGATATATGGAGGATGAGCAGTGCCACATAAATCTAGTAATCCAGTAGTCGTTAAAACACATTGAAAAACTGAATTTTAAGAAGAATACAGCAAATAGTTTAACAATAATAATTATTTATTATTTGTAAAAATAAATTAATAAGCAGACAAATTTGCGTGTTTCTGATAACACGGGTATCCCTTGTGATGTGACTCTGACATAAGTTTTCACTTGTACAAGAAATTATTCATTTAATTCACTGTATCCATTTAATCCCACAAACATAATTAATCTATCACTATCACTGATGCGCAAGTTATGGTTATGTCTGTTGGGTTTGATGCACACAAGTGTAATTGTGTGTGTGTGTGTGTGTGTGTGTGTGTGTGTGAGTGAGTGAGTCTGCACAATTTATATTATTACTCAATTTTAAACTAATAATACAAAATGTATCTTTTTATTATAAATGTCATTTATCTCAATTTTGATGCATTTGTGTTATTTGGGGGTGATTTTTTTTCTTTTTTTTTTTTTTTTTTGCACCGAGGAACACAAAAAAAAATGTTCCTGTTGAAATGAATGGTAATTACTTTATTGACTTATGAGATTTCACCTTACAAGCCAATTTCCAGGAATAATTATACTTGTTACAAGGGGGATACCTTTACTTCAATTTAATAATTTGTTTTTCACTTTAACGCTACAGCGTTTTGTATTACTTATTTGTTTTTTGAGTCAACATTTTCCTTTGAGCATTTTCAGTTTTCTTTTACACACATTGTTTTGCCTGTTCCTTCTTAACCATTTTGTCTTTTTCCGTGTACAAGAAGTCTTTTTTATTATAATTGGTAGCCGACAAACTAAAAGATTTTTTTAGATGTAAAATTAACACAAAAAACTGACTTGCTGTAATAACAAGTATGTAATAAATACTCAACTACAACATTTAAAAACCATATAAATCCTGAGATAGTGGTCTGTTTTACAGACTTCTACAGACTTTTATCAAAACTGACCACTATACACTTTTTCATATATTTTTTCTACTGTTCCCCAAAGGAAACTTGAAAAGAAGGCTGGAATTCAAGAACAGCATTCCGCCAAACCTCGTACCCAAGTCTAAAGTAAAGCGTCTCCTCACTGTCAATGGTACTGTGTTTGTAAACACATTTTTGGTGTTGAATCGTTTAAACATGGAGTAAAACGTATGGCAAGTGTGTGGAGAGTTTGTGCTTTTATTCAAGTAGAGTATGACCTCTGTAAAATAATCCTTAAAAATGCGCATTTTTTGTAATAAAAGATGATTGACAAGTTATATAATGAATCAAACAATGTAGACCCCTAATAGTATCTTACTAGCATCCCTCTACTATTGTTCTACCTTCCTCCCACCTCCTCTGTACAGGTGAGCTACTCGGAGACATCATCTCTATTTTGAATGACCCCAGTGGGCTGTTCCAGTTGACCGGTTTGCCCCGTGGTTCTGCTGAGGTGGAAATCATGGGCATCCTCCCTATCTATTATGTCTTCCACTACCTGGAGCAGACAGAGAGGTGGGACCTGCTGGGCTATGACACCACCAGCAAGAGAGTAGAGCTGAAGAAGAAGCTGAAGGAAGGTGAGTACCTGATGCATTCCCAGGATGTGGAAGCCAACGAAGAGGCATGTTGGGTAACACGTTGCTCTAACTTAGTAGATTCTTACTCTCTCTGGTCTCTTTTTATGGCTAATACAGGGGTCAACAGTATCATGTCATTCAGAAAGAAGCTGGAGGATGGTTACAGCATGTGGAAGGACAGAGAGGCCAGCACATGGTGAGTCTAAAAGGGCAATTGTTCCATAACAAATGGTGCAGGTCATTATTCTTTATACAATTGTGGGGCCAAGCATGGTAAAAATCTGGTACATAGATAAATGTACAACAAATACTGGATGGTACTTTCTTTTCTAGGTTGACAGCTCTTGTAGTAAAGACCCTTGGAAAAGTGGATAAGTACATCACAGTGGACCGGAAATCTTTATGCAACTCACTCTTCTGGCTGCAGTCTAGTTGTCAGAATCAGGATGGCTCATTCAAGGAGGTTGCTGACTATAAGCCAGTCAAACTCATGGTATTTTGTTTTGCTTTTTAGCAATAAAGACTATATAGTATGTGCTCCAAACTATTATTTTTTTTATCAAGTTTAAACCTCTTCTCTGTCTGGGTTGGCTCTGGTGTGACAGGGTGCTGGGGCAGATGTGAAAGAGCAGGCAGCCTATCTTACATCCTTCGTCATCATTGGCATCAAGAATGCCATGGCAGTCCCAGAGTGCTCCCTGGAGGTAGGATGAATTGTTCTAATATACACTGCTGAAGACATATCTAAGACAACCAAAATCTGGCCCATTCTGATTTTGGTAGAAGTTGTCATAGTCTGCTCATAGGTGTAAATCTAAATTTACATCTGGGTGAAACTGTAAAACTCCCAAAATTAACACAAAAGCTAAAGCTTCTGGAAAAAAAATTGAGGAAGAATGATTTTTCTAGCCAAGTATCTCTGGGAAATCAGGATTGTGTTTATAGGTATTGCTTCCTTGTTTTTCCAATAAGAAAGTAGCATATAATTGCATATGATGAATTTAATTCTGTGTCAGTATGATACTGGTAGGTAGCACTGAGCACCCACAGTTTATGTTCTCTACAGGAATTTAAAAAAGTCCTGCAAAATGCAGAGAAGTACTTGTTCAACAACTTCAAGTCCCTGAAGAATTTGTATGTGCGAGCAATCACTGCTTATGCCCTTGCACTTGTGGATAAAAGCAGCATGCCACCTCGGGAGCTGTATGATGTACTTCAACAATATGCCCAAGTGAAAGGTATCTTGGGAAATGGTTACCCATATATTACTGAGAGATAAATTAGTGATATTTTAGTATAAGGTGATTACTACAGAGAAACATCACATTCAGTAGGTGATACAACTATAGTTGTGAAATGTCTGAGCTACTTATGATCAATGCACTTGAAAAGTGCTCCAGGTGTTACTTGTTGAACTGACATCCAATTCTCCAATTGGTCGGTGCAGGCAATCCACCCATAGTCCGATTCTGGAAGGAGCAGTCTTCATCTCTGAATCCATCAACACCTAGTAAGGCATCAGCACAGAGTGTGGAGACCACCGTGTATGTTCTTCTCACAGCACTGCTGTATGGGGACAGTGAGTATGCAGCCCCCATCATCAGATGGCTAAGCCAGGACCAACGTTATGGAGGAGGATTTCATTCAACACAGGTCACTGAGCTTTGCCAGTCATGAGATATAATAGTCTACCGTTTAGTTATCAAACATATGGAAGTTCTTTATTGATCCCTTAAATATGCAGCCCTGCTACTGACCATACTGATTGTACACCTCTGTTTAACTAGTATAAAGTACATACATCACAGCACATGTGCACCATCCTGAATATTGTTCCCTGTGCTCTTCGTTGTAGGACACAATCCTCACTCTGGAAGCCCTGACAGAATACAGTACGCTGATCAAACATGCCAAGCTTGAAATGTGGATCCGTGCCTCTTACAAAAACAAAGGAAACCTGGATATGATACAGCTCTCTCAGAAGAAACCTGTGGGCCATCCAGTTGAGGCAAGACTCCTGATCATTTCTGAAAAACCCCTGTTAGTGGTACCTCCTGTAGTGTTGTTTTTTTATATTTTTAAAGATTTCAGAAATATGTTGAAACTCTTTTTGTTTTATATATGTTATCCATAAAATAGTTTATTTTGTGTTTATTCACTATTATTAAACCTAAAACTAATCCGTTTTGCATTATGTTGCACTGTTTTCAAACTCCATTTAGGCAGTATTCTGCAATATACTTAATAAGCTTTTGTAGCACTGCTTCTTTAAATGCTCCATTTGTGAAGAACACTTGTACAGCACTAATCCTGGTATTACAGTGCCATCTCAGGTACTCAGGAGCTATGCTGCAACTTTTTTTTTTTAGAACCTTGAAGCACTAACTGTGAGGTTAAAAGTCTGGATCTTTAGCCACTTATTATGTATCAACCCAGATAGTGTAGGGTTTAGAGCCAACACCTGTAAATTTATTGGTGAATGGTTCAAATCCCACCACTATAATATCTTGAATTAGGTGCTTAAATTGCTCTAGTAAAAATTGCCCAGCTGCTGTAGGTCACCTTGGAGAAAGACATAAGATAAAAGTGCTGGCTTCAAAGCACAGTTACTTCTAATTTTTCATTAATATCTCTTTGACAGCATGTTACAGATTTTGTTTTCATGTTGTAGCTTTATTTGTACATTCAAGTTTTCAATGAATGAGATTAGAAATGTCAGCACTTGGAATTTTTAAAAAATTTTGAGGTAGTGTAATAAAATAATAAGTTGAAAACCAAAATTATGTGTGAACATATTTTCTGTGTAGATGACCTACAAGTTTGTAATCTAATTGATATTTCTTGGAACAATAGCTGGAATGTTTTTTCCCAGGCAGTTATTTAGAATAATGCAAAGCTAGTTTCATGTTTAATAAAAACGTACCATATATAAATGGAGCATTTGTGTGTCTTTAACAGGTTAAAGAGGATGATGACATTGTCTTGACCACGGGTAGTGGTACCGGTGTGTCAGTTGCCAATGTGAGTGTATTTTCGGTTTTTCTGCTTTGACTTTGGTCAGAGCTGCCCCTTCATTTGGATTTATGCAGATCTAAAAAACTTGAACTTCACTATTTATGTTAGATGCTGTACTATTGAACAAAAGTATGTTTCTTGTTTCTTCCATCTGATAGATGAAAACTGTGTACTACATCATGACACAGTCTGATGACAACTGTCACTTTCGCCTGACCATTGAGGTTCATCCACCTGACCGGAGTTCTTCAGGTACGCTAACATTTAAAAGGTTTCTTTCCTGTCTTTGGGATGGTTCAGTAACTTACAAGCTGATGTTTCTTTAGATCCCATGCTTCTGTCACCCCGGTTTGTTGCCTGTGCTAAGTAAGTAACTTCTTTTAAAGGAGTAATTATATATTTTCCATTAGAACAACACAACATTTGAATCAAATGTTTCAATTAATGTATTTTTTTAAGACTGTTTATTCAAAAAACATAGTGTTTGATGTCAAATATTCACTGAGCCTCAGGTGCGTGCTTTAGTTTTCCATGTCTAAATTTTCTATGACAAAATCATAGAGATATTATGATTTGTATGATGCCGCAAGATAATGTGTTTCCTTTTTATATCTCTGTGTCTGCCTTGTGGGCAGGTACAATCCTCTAGAGAATGAAATTTATACAGAGTCAGGCCACACAGTTATGGAAATCCATCTGCCTACCGGCATGCAGCCTTTTCAGGAGGACCTTGAAATGGTGAGGCTCAGTGAACTTCTTAGGAGTTCTACCTTCTTTATCCACCAGTGACTCCCTGGGTAAAAACCTTCCACAAGGCCTCATATAGTATTCCTTTCAAATTCCTTTTTCTGTTGCTTTTTTCATTGTTGAAGCATTCACCCTGCTTTCTGCAGCATAGCTCTACTCTGTAACAATGTATTGTGGAGTGATGAGCTAAATGTTGACTGCAGATGCAGAGTGGACTAGAATCTGTAGTCTCCCACTATGAGATTAAGGAAGACCAGGTCCTCCTTCAGCTGGACTCAGTGAGTTTCCTGTCTGTATTACAGTTATTGTTTTGCTAGTTCCAGGTAAAATGAAATCATTATTGGTTGATGTGTCTTCATTCTTTCCATGATTTCCTCCATGTCCACAGATTCCTTCAGATACATTCCTGTGCATAGGGTTTCGGATGCAGGAGGTCTTCCGTACTGCCATGGCTAGTGCCTCCCTTTTCAAAGTGTATGAATACCGCGACCCAGGTGTGGCCCCGCATCTCTCTGGGCACAATCCTGTACTCATGTTCCCAATGTTGGGCTCTCTATGGACTGCAAGCAGATGCTTTGTTTGACACTGAATACTGAGTGACCATTTGTTCTTGGTACACTACAGATAGCCAGTGCTCCAAGCTTTACTACCCATACGAAGAGCGCAGGTTGCTGCGGCTATGTGAGGGTGATCAGTGCCAGTGCATGACAGGTAGGCCAAACAAAACACTGTGGGTTTTAGTTCAAGACTATTCAATGAGGTGTGTGGAGAACACATGTAATCAAGGTCAGATTTAGTTGCTTGATCAACTGCTCAACTTCATCTTTTCTGCCCCCAGCCTCATGCAGTTTGGTATCCGAGATGGATCTGTCCATGACAGCTGCAAAACGCCTAAATGCAGCTTGCCAAGACAAAATAAGATACGGTATGAGCTTCATTTTACTTCTTTTTACCTTCTCTTACAATATGAAATGCTGTAAAACTTTTCGGAATTAAAGCGTTACTTATTTTAAGCTTACTATTACATTTGATAATTTTGTGCATGCTTTTCTCCAAAGTAGTGTTTAACTTAATGAATACATAGCATATAGGAGCGTAGGAGAGAAATGGGTCCAAAAGAGATGCATTCAGAGACACATTGTAAATATTGAAAGGAAACTTGCAGCTCTGAGGGGTATATTATGTTGAAGCCAGAGCTAAAGAGTTATTTTAGATATTTTCGAGGGACAATTGAGAGAAATGTCCTCAGGTAGAAAGATGTTGATTACAATATATATACAATATATATTTAATGATGCAAATCAATAATCATTTAGAAACAAAGAATATAACTTTCTTCTGTCTTGCTCTTTTCCTCAGCATTTAAAGTAAAAATTGAATCTTCAAGGGGAGAAGGAGATTTTGTGAATTACGTTGCCAAAATAAAAGATATATTTAAAAAGGGTAAGGATGGAAACTGTATGACAATTCTGCAGTGTGTAAAATATCCAATGAAAAGATACTGTTTTATGACCTGCTGTATCCACTATATTGTTAAAAAGGTACTGAAAATGTTCAGAAAAACACCATGGTGACTTTTGTAAAGAAGGCGACATGTACAGATGTCAAGCTGGAAGATGGTGCACACTATCTGGTCATGGGAGCAGAGGGCATGCAGATATTAGACAACAAAATATACAAGTAAGCAGATGTTTGCTCAAATTCTTCAGCTCAGTTTTTTTATTTTAACGTTTTATTTGTTCTTCCTCAGTTTTTACCTAGGTTCCCTAAATTGATGGCCTAAATAAGGTTATTTATAGAAAATTGTTATGTGGAAAGAAATAAGTTGCATTTCAACTATGAAAATTAATGAAAATCATGATTTCAGTTATCGTACCAAGGAAATAATCTGTTTTATGTTGGAACTTCAGAAGAGAAACTTGGTCTAAACAAAACCTATTGTTTCAGGTACAAATTCCCCTTAGACTCAGACGCTTGGGTGGAGAAGTGGCCTGCAGCAAGCGAGTGCACAGAAAGCCCCTGCTCAGACTTCCTGAATGCGATGGAGGACTTTGCAGAAAACTTCTTGATAATGGGTTGTTTTTAGTTTAGATTCTATAATGTACGTTGAATTTAAAGTTCGTTTGATACACAACTGCATTCGTGACATAATATAAACATGCTACGTTTGTGTGTAAATATAAGGAATATATACATTTTTCTTTGCGTGGAAATTAAAAATTACTGTCTGTACTAAGATCATACTGTCACATCACAGTGTGAAACCATCATCTGTCGTAGTAATGACCCATAAAGCAAAAAATGTTTCTAAATGCTAACAGATGTTTAAAAGGCAGAAAGCAGAGAAAAGCCTTACCTATTTCTTTTAAATTTGAAGTGATACATAGAATTCTCTTGAAAGGCAGTGTTATGAATATCTTTTTATTACATTTTTGAGAAGTATTAGGTTTCTGCAACATACTAGCATGGACGGTGCAACGAGAGATTGTGCGTCCACTTATATTGAGCAGGAGCTGAAGGGCAGATGGAAAGAATGGATCACAGGTATGATCATACAGCACTATTCCAGAAGTTTCAGACTTCTGTCCATAAATTCCAGTATTCCTTTGAATCGTCATGCACACAAGATTTGAAGTGACACTTCAAACAACCACATATTTACAGAGGTAACTTTGGATGTAGACCAAATCAATAAAATACATTCCCTTGCCATGTATATCACTATAAACAATTTATATTCCTTGACTTCATCAGAGAGAATTTGTGCTGTGGCTCAATAAGAAAGTAGATGGCAATAAATGAAACTTGATATTAATGCTCTTTTGAATGGTTACACGGACTCCTTTGTAGCAAGCTTGTATCTTATTACATTTCCAAAATAAATATATCAAGACATAACTGTAGAAAGGTTGATTCTGTGAATGAGCTTGAAGTTTTATTCCTGTAATTACGAATATACAGGATAAAAGGGAAGTGCAGACAGGGAACACTTTGGCACATATAGCTGACCATTTATAATAACTGAAAGACATGTCAAATTCACATTCCCATGTCTCACTCAGAGCATTGTAGGAGTTATTGCCAAAAATTTTTTAAATGCAGAAATCAAGCTTTTGTAAATGTTCACTGGAATGAGTTTTTTTCTCGACTTTTATTAACTGTGTTAAAAGTCATCATCTTGCGTGAGGCTGTAATAAAATTATGAAGTTAAATATATTTATATAAGTCTGTACTGTATAGATCAAATTTAATTCTTGGATTTTTGAAGCTAACCATTATTTGGTACAAAAATATTTAACAATCATTTCTAGAGTCTGATTTTACTCATATTTGGGAGTAGAAGTATAATGCATATGAGAAAGTGATTGTTTAGACCTGGAATCTTGTGAAATTTTTGAATGAAAGGCAGAGATGTTAAAAGTCTTGGGAAGCATGAGACCAAGTTCATAGCTAGAGTCTGGTCTGAGTTGACAGTTTAATTTGTACCACTCAGTTGTAGAGTCTCAAGTCCTGTAAAAAAAAAAAAAAAAACACCCCTCTTCTTGTTTGGAGGGCCTGATTCAGGGCCTCTTACTGGTCCAAATAAATGTTTCAATCAAACTGTATAATTTCTTTAAAAATTCATTTGGCAAATAGCAGGATAGATTTTGAAATTAAAAAAAACATTTAAATATGTAATCTAAACCAGTTTGTATAGTTGTCCTTAGTTTTCTTCAGATATGACACTTCTGCCTCTAAAATTACATTTATTAGAGCGTTCTTTTTAAATCACCCTGTATATATAGATGCAAAATATATCTTAAGGACAAAAGGTTACAATATTTCATAGGAGTGGTTATACAGTATCAGTTTTTAATAAGCAGTTAATATAGCTGTGAAACTGATGTCGCTAGTTTCTTGTAACACTTTCACCTTACGGGTTAATGCAAATACAGACGGATGCAAAACTGTAAGTATTAAAAACCGCCACTTCTCTTCAACAAGCGGGAGTTTTGAACGTGCCGGTGGCACCTGCGTGCTGCACACTGCGCAGTTGCAGATGTAGAAGTAGATTAGGGAATAGACACGCGTTCCGATGCGACTGCGCAGTTGTAGTCTCCACCGGCGCTTGCGCTTGCCAACACATTTAAACAGAGCTGCGCAGCTGCATACGATCCCGGCAGTCGGAGGCGATGACGTCATCAAAGATGGCCGGCCGTTATATTATTGCTGTTTCTTGCTTCCCGTTCTTCAGCTTCCCATTTTTTTTTTTTAACTGCTGGTACTTGTAACTTTTTGAGTTGAAAAATCACAATTAATGCTCAAGAATAGCCTTTTAAGTTTCGGTTTCAATTTAGCGACGTGGTGTTTTAATTTGAAAACTGATGCAGGGATAAGTTGCAGATTTTTTTCAGAGGAGAATGGAGGTTGCTATGGAAACTTGCACAGTCTGCTAGAAGTAAGATAGAAAATACCCATACATGTAGACGGACTCTTTGGTCAGCGATTAATAAATGGTAAGCATCATTCGCCAGCTAACATTCCGAAACACTTGCTTTAATGCAGGCTATTGTGAATATTGCCTTTGTAGATATTGCTATTTGATTTTACGTCGAGTGCACGCGCGGGATAGGCGGTCGCCGTCTTAGTTACAGAAAGCAAATGCCATATTGCTGGAGATTGCCGGTCATTGATGCACTTTGCATCCTCAGTGATAAAGAAGAAACTCCCTTTTAAAAATGTAAAATTCTGTATTTTTAGCACCGTGATTGGTTCATAGTTTCAGGGTTATCTTATATTTTAACTGCTCCTGCTTACAGATTTTTGCAAAACATTCCAGGAGAACATCACTTCCATAATGCTTAAAATAAAATGAAATCACTGAAGTTTAAAAATCCACCATAATCTGAAGCTGCAGGCTTCTGTAAGTGGATTGTAGTATAAGGTTAGTACTTAGATGACAGGTGATGTGATAATATACAAAATTGAGCGCCTAATTTGAATGCAGAACAACAACTGTTGACAAAATAACAAAAAATGCTAAAAATCATTGGATAAACTGTATTAAAACAGGCCAAATTACTTATTTCTGTAGTTTTTATAAATGTACTTTTACAAGTCCTGGCTCATGATGTGATGAAAAATGTTTTGCATGGCTTGCTTTTGGCAGCTTTACAATGACAACTGCAGCAACACTGGAGACACCTGGAGCATTAAAACCCATGTGCTGTAACCTGAGCCCCGATATTCACAGCCGGACGCAATCCATCTCCTGCAGCCCTTGCCCACCTACAGCCCATCCAGCTTTAGGCAGCACTCTTCAGCTTGATGTATCTGAAGATAGTGATGATGGTCCTAGTAGAGAGGCTCCCAGCAGCAGAGGTAGACAAACATTGCCCAGTGCCCACTGGCATCTTTGGAAAAACAGTGGTGAAATTTGAATAAACTGTCAGAAGCTGCATTGTTGTTTATACCGAATCAAAAACTGTACAGCTTTGTTTTCCATTTGAACGCAGGAGAAGTGAAAAGTGCTGGGATACGCTACATTACAGAAGCCCTTGTAAAGAAGTTAACAAAACAGGAAAACCTGGCCTTTGTCCGGTCCTTAAACCTGTCACTTTCAAAGAGCAGTGGCAAGAAATTTAAGGTAGGAGGAAGCTACTGCTCCATGCAACAGATAACCACAGCACTACTGCAGAAAACTGATATAAGTGGTTTCCAAAATAAATTCAAATTATCAGATTAACTTGTGCCTTTAACTTGTTCTCCCTTGTATACATGCTGTATAAAGTTGTACAACAAACAGTTCTTGCTTCTTGGTTCTTCTGTACTCTCGTAGTCTCGTAATAATCTGTAACTCTCACTTAGAAAAGCTGTCAGTTTTTTAAAAAAAGATGTATTACTAAAACAGTGATATTTTTAATGATGGATTATCTCTCCCTTTTAGTTTATTGAAAACCTGGAGAAATGTGAACGACTACAGGTCCTCAACCTCAATCACAATCTCATTGAGAAAATCGAGAAACTTGAAAAATTGCACAAACTACGTGAACTGCATCTTTCCCACAACAGAATCCGGTAAAGAATAACAAAATCTCAGCATTGCTATTTAAAATCTCCAGATCAAAGCCATTTTTCAATAAATAAATTTAGATTTATTAATTCATTAGTTTTGTTTTTGTTTGTCTCTAGAAAAATTGAGGGTTTGGAGCACATGGGAAGCCTTCAACTCCTTAATCTGGCTAGCAACAACATTGAACATGTGCCCTTTTGGCTGTCCAGAAAACTAAGATCACTTCAGTCTTTAAACCTGCAACATAACAACATCTCTTCGGTGTGTATTCAAAATTTGGATAAGTACAAAGTATTCATGCTTGCTGACTGTGTCACAGTACTAAGTGTAACTCCATAATCCCTATTTACTCTATACTGTGTCAGCTGGTTTCTCCAAATAGTTCTGCAGCCACATCTGTAATGCATGCCACTGGTTTGTGCAGCTGCATGAAATTGTCAAGCTGAAGTCACTGAAGAACCTGACTGAGCTGGTGCTAGTGGAGAACCCTGTATCCAACCTGCCCCACTACCGACTCTTCTTGGTGTTCCACTTGAGGGCGCTAGAGAGGCTGGATGGGCTACCAGTCAGCCAGCAGGAGCGAGAGATGGCTCACCAACGCTTCCATATGGGTATAATCATGACATGATTAACAAATTGACTAATTTTACAGGATAGTAGGTAGCTTACAGGTCATGACCTTTATTTATTACCCAACCCTAGGCTAAGTAACTAATAAAAATAATTAGATTATTATTAGGGTACAATAGAGGCACAGTGGATATTGCAGCTGCTTCACAGTGCAGTGTGGACATGGGTTCAATCCCTGCTCAGTCTGTGTGGAGTTTACATGTTTTCCCTGTGCTTGAGGTGGATTCCTCCAGTTTCCTTCCATAGTTCAAAGACGTGTTTCCGCTGGACTGGTGACTCTAAATTGCCCAAAGTGTGTGAGTATGTATGTGTGTTACACTTTTCTGCTGTACAGATGGGTGAATGGTTGTATGATGTTTATTGCAGTGTATCTACCATTGTAAGGTACCTTGGATAAAGGTATCAGCTCAGTACCACAGTAGTCACTGTGGGTTGCATTGAAGAAAACCGTTTGCTAAATGAATAAATGTAAATGTATTATTGTGTACTCATGAGTTCTGCATGTTGTTCTCAGGTCTAATAAACACTTAACCCCTACATGTTTTTTTTGTAGAGGAGGTTGAGCGGCTTGAGAAGGAACTGGAGGATCAGCTGGTGGTAATGGAAAAGGTCAATGAGGAGAAAGCAGCAGCAGTACGAGAGCTGGAAAAACAGAAGATGCTGATCCAGAATCTTCAGCTTCAGAGCCATGACCAACAAAACTGCCAGGCTCAGCTGCAGAGAGAACTGGAGACCAAGAACGAGCTGGTAAGGATTATCGCCTGTCCACGCAGATGCATGCACGCAACTGCAAATAGTCACGCATGTGCTCAAACACATACAGACAAATACTCATATATGCAAACACACACAGGAGTTTCATATAAACTACTATTTCATTTACAATATTTATCCAATACAGAGCATGCATAAAATGGATAGAAAATAGGTGATTACCAAACAAATTTGTGTTCTGAAATGATTCATGCTCTTGTTTAAAAAAAAAAAATGAACAGAGGTAAATTCTGTGGGCTGAGCAAAAATCATTTGTATGATTCTACACTTCTGACTACCCCTTCATGCAATGATCTTTATGTCTCTCCTCCCTCTCTCTCACATTTAGCTGCTATCCTGGTTACTAATAGCTCCATATCCATCAGTTTTTTCTCCTCTACTACAGGTAGTATTGTTCAGCCTTACAAATTGTGTCACTATACATGGCTTGTCTTGTATGTATGTTTATCCTACCATGTATGTATTTTTTTTTTGTCATTATTCATGTTAATATTAAAAAAATGAGTCTTATTCACACTTAATAATTTTTAAGAACTTGCTGTAATTTCGGGCTTTTAATTTAGTTTTAATGAACAACATCTCTTTCAGGTGGTTTTGTGAACTGAGCTGCATTCTTTAATGATGGCTCATGTCTTTCTTCTACCATTCTGAAAATGGGGCAAATTGGTTCAAGAAAATTTTTCTTACTGCAAATTGTTCTCTATAACTAATTTTATCCTCATAGCACTAACAAGCAAGTGCTGCTTGAACATGTGTAGATGTGTACACTCTCTCTGACATCCTTAAGGACTACCTGAAATCAATGAAATACCTCTCTCTGTAGTTACAGCTGAGTAACCATGCAGAGGAGCAGGTGTCATTGTGCTGTTATAACACCCTGTTCTGAGAGCTTTCACTGATTTAGCTGTTTCTGCCCTGTAACAGTGTTACCCAGCTAACGTGAACAGTTTGAACATTTATACCTTTATCACATATCTTTTTATGGATTTTATACACTCAGTTGTTTGTTTGCTTTGAAGAAAAATGTATGCTAAACAAATAAATTTAAATTCCAGTTTTATATATGCATAATTCAGAAAAGTTTCCTTCTTGCATCAGTGTTTCTATATATTTAATGCTTTTTTCCTCCTAGAAATGAAATATTTCAACAATTAAATATTTTTAGTGGTCAAATATTTGATCTGTTACACTTTATATTGTGCAGGTCTTTTAGGGAAGTTATTTATCAACTGAGACAGTGTGCTGAACACCACTTTAGACTCTTAATCACTTTTGTCTCCCTTTCAAGAATAATGAAATAACACACAACTCATATAAATATGAAAATTCCACTTTTTACATAGCCTGTTTTACCTTGAACAAGAAACATCAGTGAGTAGCTCTTCACATTCTTCTTGGTTTTGTCTACCTGTCCTTCCTGTTCTTTTTACATTTGTATCCTGATTTCTACTTCATTTGAAGCCTTTGCATGAATATTTGGTTATATTTCTGGTGTCTTTTCCTCCTCTGCATCACCTCTGCAATGTTTCAGCCTCCTCTGCCTGTTCCTGTGCTGGATGCTATATGTCAGGTACACTGAAACCTAATTTTGGTCACCTTCCCTCATAAGTATGTCTTGTACTCTACAATTTCTACAGTATATTGTACATGTTCTTAAACATATATAACCTTGTGTTGTTCTTCCGTCCAGGTATTCAGTTAAAGAGCTTTGTAATGGTATGGCCCCCACAACATGTTTGCAAGGATGTCTTACTGTCTCAGCATGTTTGGCTTGCTGAATTTCTTTTAAAGTTCTATTTGATCCCTAGTGTTTGATTGTTTCATCACTTCCTGTAGTGTTAATGACCTTCTGCTCAGTATTTTCAGGGTTTCTTACCTTGTAGATAACAAAAGATGTAATTTTAATAGCTTTTTGCACCTTGTGTTTTATTAATACAACTGCTAAAAATGTTGAGGTGTGGTGTTCTTGGGGTGTCCTACCTCCTTCTGTCACTTGCTGTTTGTAGAGGCCTTTGTTGTGGCTCTAGGGGGCCCTCTGTCTGTAAGGGACGCTCTAACATGTCATGTTGTGTGACAGCTGAAGCGGAAGATGATGGAGCTGACAAGGGCCTGTCAGAAGCACTATGAGCTGGAGCAGGAGCTGGCCTTCCATAAAATAGATGCCAAGTTTGAACCACTACCTTACTATCCAGACCAGGTGAGGTTCATCTCTTCTGAAGGAAAACATTTCCAAATATATTGTTTAATATGATCTCTACAATATTCAGCTCTACATAATATACAGTTTGCTTTGGTCTTTATAATATTCAGATCTGCACAATATACTTTGTTAGTTATAATGAAAAATCATTAATTTGACAGAGTAGACCTTAGATTTGCTTTAGACAGTTTTAATGGTAGAAAGCAAATCCAGTTGAATGCATATAGTAGGCTGAGCTGACAGGAGTGTAAGAGTAAGTTTATGTAAATCATCTTGTACAACCAAAAGTTTGAACACACTTGCTAGAAACTACTTTTTAATAATTGATGGATTTTGGTGTAATTTAGGTTTCTACAAATATTGGAAAATGACCAAAACTTGAAACTGGCTCTAAGTTCAGGATTCCTAAAAACTGTTACCTTCTAGAGCTTCACAAACACCACAAATTCAGTTAAGTTTTGCAGGTGTATGCAAACCTTTAACTGGTACAGGTGATACCAGGTACTGGTCAGTTGATAGCTGACAGTTATTTTTTGTTTTAAAACTTAATCCATAGATATTTCATATAAACTTAGGGTACTGTAAATCTTATGGAACTGAGAGGGGGAGTATTATTAGGCTCACATATTATTGTTATTGTCACTGCCCTAGAAACCACTCACTGGACACAAAACACTACAAAATACAAAAGCACACTAATCGGCAAAGCTAATTGGCAAGTCAACCCAAAACTACTCCAAACTCCTTATTGAACTTCATGTTCATCCTTGGTTGTGAGTGGCTTTTTCTAGGTGTGATGAATTTGCTTGGAGCTCACCTGGTTACTGCTGAGGGAAAAGGGGGAAATACAAGCAAACATGGCCAGTTCAGGCGTGTGATCGAGGTTTGGAAAAGCTGTGCTGTAACCATATGAGGACAGATACAGTGGTGCTTGAAATTTTATGAACCCTTCAGAACTTTCTATATTTCTGCATAAATTTGACCTAAAACTACATCAGATTTTCACACAAGTCCTAAAAGTAGATAAAGAGAACCAAATCAAACAAATGAGTCAAAAAAATTAGATATAGACATTTATTTATTGAGGAAAATGGTCCAATAACACATATCTGTGAGTGGCAAAAGTATGTGAACCTTTGCTTTCAGTATCTGTTGTGATCCCCTTGAGCAGCAATAACTGCAACTAAATGTTTCTAGTAATTGTTGATTAATCTTGCACATTGGCTTGGAGGAGTAAAATACTAAAAAAATTATGCAATCAAGTCCTGTAATGTGTGCTGAACATTTTCTAGCTTCAAAATGGCTCAAGTCTATAACCCAATGCTCATGAGAGAGGGAGCACTCTAACGCCAACACTTTAGAATGAGCTTACGTTTTGGTGAAGATGCACATGTGATTAGTTTCAGTAGCTGTTGATCGTAGAAATCCCTTCAGGAATAATTCAAGCAACAAAATCATAACTTTTAATGAAGTTGACAGTAACAAAACTCCTGAGTTTAACCTTCTGTTAACAGGATTCTCTCCGTTCTCCCTCCTGACAGGAGCTGGAAGAGGAGAAGGGCTTACCTGGGGAGAGCCCCTACATTGGCAAGGCACGCCACAGGAGGAACACAGTCTCTATACAGCCTCCGGGTCCTGAAGAACCACATCAGGCTTCACTTGGGGACACGATCATAGATGCCCCAGCAGTGCACACAGCAGACCAGCCATATCTTCACCAAGCCAACGCACAAGGTGCAGTCTAGATGGTGTGTGGTGAGCACAACAGAAGACCACATGTACCCAAATTCCTCATAAACCTCTTAATGCAGAAGAAGCTACATGGTGTGCATTGCACAGCCAGGACTGAAATTGTGTAGTTTGGCCATATATAGAAATGCCTGAGTGTTCGCATTCATCAGAGAGCATAACAGGATGGGTGTCCTCTTTCTTCGTGATCCCTGTAACAGAAGAACGATTGCACCAGTTACATCAGGAGATTGAGAGCATAGAACAGCAGATCCTGAGAGCAAGTGTAGAGCTCCATCAGCTGGAGGAGACTGTATCCCAGAAACGGGTGAGCACCTCCAGGAAAAATGAAGTTTTAACCTTGGACCCTGGCATCTTCTGCAGTCACTGAAATAGTAGTAACATTAATAGTAGTCAAAGAATGCTGATTGACAGGGTTAGCCGTATAATTAATGGAGAAATTATTCAAGCAGAACCCTTTGTGAGACTTGGACTCCTTGATGCTATTACTGTATCCTCACCCACTATTCTACCTGCAACCCTTTGCGGAGTCACATCTTTGGTACCTGCCTCAATGTGTGCAGATCTCTGAGGCTGAGAAAGAGCAGCTGAGGCAGCAACTGCACAGGAAGATTCAGCAGCTGAAGCAGCTGAGAGGTGAGGCCCAGGCACTGGAAGGGCAGCTAAAGAGACAGGCAGGCCAGATGAACCAGACACAAAGGGAGATGGAGCACCTGCAGGACCTTCTGGGATCCCTGGACCCCAATAACCCAGAGCATGTTAGTACCATCACATCTTTCCTCTGCTCTAGCCTCACACCCTCTGCTGTGCACGTAGTTTGTTAGCGGACTGTGGTGCTTCTGTGCTTTGTGGGAACATAAAAGCAGATCAAATTCATAGATTGAAATGCTAAGTAACTATCCACTTACAAAATACTCATCAGTTAGTGATTTTCTTGTGCTTTTTCTTGTCTTCCAAGGGAATAATGTACTTTATGTACTATTTATTTTATTATTTCTGTTACTAAACTCACAAGTGATAATTGACTTTATGGATATTTTTGTTGAAATATTTGTTCTAATATTTTTTTTGCCATAAATTATATGAGTTATTTCACTGTTGACTTTTGGGTAACAAACCACACTTAACCTTTTTCATGTTTATTTATTCTATTATTTGCTATGCTCTTTTGTTATCTTTCTTGTTATTGCATACAGGAAAGTTAACGGAATGAATTCTAGAATACCTGTTGCTATAGCATCAACTGACAACACGGTTAAGCTGAGGGCATCATCATTATCAGAAGCATCTCATGGGGGCACATTTGTTTGTATCCTAGAGATGTCAGAGAATATAAATAACCCAGAGCAACAAGTGATGAGCTGTTGCTTTAAGCAGGCCTTCTGCTCCTTGAAGGGACTCTCCTCTTTAGAGGAGGAGTCACAGATCGCCCACTTGTGACTCTGCTTTCACATGCCAGGGCCATTGTGTGCAGCCGATTGGCCGAACAGGCAGCTTCCTGTGTTGTTTCAAAGGGCTCCAAGCTGGAAGGGAGGGGAGGCCAAAGGAGTGATCAGGGAGAGTGAAGTTTGAGGCAGGGACAACCCTGGTGCTGTATTCTGAGTAGGCAGCAGTGTTCCTGTGTGTGAGCGGGAGGAAATGAGGAACCGCATATTTCACAGGAAGCGCCGTGCTCTTGCTCAGTTCTGAGGCTCTTCACAGGGCTGGAGGCAAACTGAGCCAAACTGAGGGAAAGTGTGGACATGCACTGATTTAGTGAGTACATCGGTGGGGTAAAGAAGTGCACAGTTTGGGAGGGCCAGGGTTTTTACTCACACCACAGTTTATTTACAGATGTTTTTATTTCAGACCAAAGCTTGTAATATTGCCTGCATGTTTTCATTCCTTATTTGCTTGATCAGTTTTTGCACTTTTACTGTAAGATAGAATTGTGCTGCTGGAATATATAAATATTCACTTATAAAAGGTGTTAAGAAGTATTTCCAAACATTCACTCAGTCTGTAGTTCACTGTAGATTCAAACATCTGTTTCTGTTTTGCCTTGTGCAGTTTCACTTTAGGGTCTTACATAGTCATGTGCCATGGATTCATACTGTTTGCATTCATCCTAGATTATTATGCATTTTTCATAGATGAAGATGTAAAGATTTCAGCAGAATAAAAATAAATATTGAGTGGAATATGCACAGCAGTATTGAGTCATACCGAAATAATGTATTTGTATTTTCCCACCTTTCTTTGAATTCGGCATGTTTTGGTGAGTAGTTAACAATAAAGGAAGAACTGTCAAGTGTATCTGGTAGTGCTTGAGGTTATTGGTGAGCCTAGGCTGAAGGGCAGGATGCCATTGTTACAGGGCAGCTATCAGGACACATTCCAACAGCAGCCGCTTCAGTTTCCAAAGAAGCAAACAAGATGTGCAGATGCAACCATTGAGTTTTAATGAACATAGAAATTTTCTTTTTCATTCTATTGACAAACTATCGTTGCTTTGTTTTTCACGTAATTTAGAATTAAACTTTACATTGGTTGTTAATCAATAAAGGTGTATAAAAGTTTGCTGCATTAACACACTACATATAAATAAAAATACAATCAACTTAGATGTTTAAAATACAAGATTTTTTGAATACACATTTTACTCAAAGCACTTTGCACTTTGTCCTGTATGCAGCACATGCTGGTTGGTGAAGGAAGCAAGAAAGTTAAAGATTGGGGAATGCTGGGGGTACAGATTGGTCTCTTGATACTAAAGGAGTTCTAAGCAGTTGTGAGCCAGTGTACTGTGTTTTACTCTGAGTTTTTATTGTGTGAGAGGGATTCTAAGGCTGCAGTTGTGCTATGCAACATCTGTCTCACATTTTACATGCTCATGGGGATTTTGAAGACAATGGCAGCCATATTTTTTTTAGTTTTGGTATAGTGGACTTCAGGCTGCTGGTGCAGTTATGCATGTTATTTGTAGCAGTGGTATTGTATTTTATTGTCTCTCTATAGATTAAAACTCAAGGCAATAACTTGCAAATCAACAAATTTTGCACATTCACTCAGCATGTTGAAATGTACATTGAAACAATAGTGACAAGTAAGTTGAACACCCAGAGAAAACGAGGTGAGCATTGCTCTTCAAATCTGCCCTTTGAGTGGTGCAGCTTTACTGTGTTCCCCTGCAAAGGCCTTGGAGAGTGAGTCATGCTGGATAAACAGAATGTGACATTCCTGCTTGCGACAGCGCTATAGAGGGTATCACTACCATTGAAAAGAGTGAGTCCCAGATGATTAGCCTTTCTCTGGCCTCTCTCTGGACAGCTGCAGTCCTTATAGCTTCAGAGGTTGGTAGTGGCTTGGCTTGGGTGCAGGTCTTATTCACCCAGTCTCTACAAACCCACAGGCTCACATCACGGCCCAGGTGTCCAGGAAAAGGCAGCTGCTGGAAATGTTGAGTAAGCGGCACCATGAGCTGGAGGCCAGGCTGGATCACATACTCTCCCGCATAGCTAAGGAGACAGAGGAGATCAAGGACCTAGAACAGCAGCTTACCGATGGTGAGGGAGGATTCTGCTACAAAGTAAACTTCTCCTTGGACTGAAGCTCCAGCCACAACAGGCTTCAAGTCCTCCTATTGTTCTTTGTCTTGTGTTCTGTCATGTGCCCCCACACGTCATAGCACATTGAATTCTAGTTTCCCTTAGAGTGACTAGATCTTATGAATACTGCCAGATTGTGTGACTTGGGTTGTTCTAGAAACAATTTGAGAAAAAACTGTTCTGCCTAGGCCAAATTGCAGCAAATGAGGCTTTGAAGCGGGACCTGGAAGGCATCATTGCAGGGCTTCAGGAGTATCTAGAAGGGGTAAAAGGTCAGGCACACCGTGCCCAGAGAGAATGCTGCCAGCTTCAAAGGGAGAAGGAGACCCTACAGCGCCACCTTCAAGACAGTGAGGAGCAACGCAGCCGACTGGAGATTGTTATCTTGGATGCTGAAGTTGCCAAGGAGGTTAGGAAACTTAAGATATAATTAGAAATATTTTCAGGGCTAAACAATTACTTTTAGGACAAGCCAAGTTAGTTCAACTTAAATCCTGCTTTCAGGTTCACTGGTTTTGCCCTGTTAATGGAAAATTGAAGGAAATGAAATCTATGGTTTGACTCAGACAATGATCATTTGCGCTCTTCTGTGTAGGAGATGACACAGTTGCAGAGGGAGCTCCGTGACCTCAGAGCAGAAAATGCAGAACTGCGTCAGGCGCAGGGTCAGATAAGCACATACGAGGCTGAGCTTGAGGCCCAGCTGCAAGAGCGCAACACTGAGATGGGGAAACTCAAAGAGGAGCTGGAGCAACTGCACAGGCTCAGCCAGGTATGCACCCAGTCATACTATTAGTCACACACTGTACCTGACCTTCACTCTGACTGTAACTCAGGATGCTGACATAAACTTTACAATGAGAAGGGGAAAGGAAAGAAGGAACACAAAAATGATTTGTCAAGGACAGTGGCATTCCAGTGTTGCTGAGGAGTAAATTTGCCTATCAAAGTCTGAACAGGGATTGAAAGTGTTTTTATTGCATTAAGTCTGCAGGTCTACTATAATGTTGCTCTTTTATTGATTGTATTAGTAAGCCATCCATCCATTATCCATAACTGTTTTATCCTAATCATGGTCTAAGTGGCCCAGAACCTATCCTTGGAATTGTTGGGAGCTAGACTATTAAAACTACACTCTGGATGTGATGCCGGTCCATTGTGGTGTGACTGCACATGCACACTATGGAGTGAACAGTTTACCTGAAACACAAGTCTTTGGACTATGGGTGGGAACCCATGTGGACACAGTAGAACCTGCAAACTCCATACAAACTGAGCTGGATTCAAACACACACCCAAATAGCCCTGGTGCTGTAAGGTGGCAGCGCTATTCACCCACCACTGTGCTGCTGCTGATAATATAAATTAAAAATTGTGATGTACTGGAACAATATTTGGGTACAGTGGTTGCTTGTGTGCTGGTTGCGATAATGTTGACAGTAGCATTGAGCCTTATTTAGTGTCAGTGGATAGGGACATTTGTGCTGACCTCTGGAGAGATTTCTCTTTCAGATCGAACAGGGGGTCCTGCAGGCAGAGCTGGAGAAGGAGCAACATGCAAGAGAAAATGCCCTGGCTCAGGTGCAGCTGGCAGTGGAGAGGGACAAAGAGGGCAGAGAGTTGCAGGATCAGTTGTACAGGCTGCAGGTGGGCCTTATGCACTGTCACAGACACAGAAGCCTCGGGCGACCTATAACTTCCACACAATGGTCTTTTGTACATTGCAGGATAGGGTCATAAAGTGATATTTAAATGGTTTGGTGTACTTGCTTGCAGATCAAATTAGTTATAAGTAAAAAAATTACTTTTATCTAGTTTACTTGTATCTCAGCAACTGTCTGTTCCTGTTCCTGCAGGAGGAAAATGCTTCCTTTAGGAGCCAAATTCACACTCTGCAAAGGCAGCTGGAGGAGGCCAGAGCTACGTTGCTCTGCCCACAGGAGGTGACCCAGCGTCTGGAGGAACTCATTAGGAGCATTACTTCAGGAGCTGGGGAGATCAGGTGAGAGAGTCTGGGTTGACTTCCTATAGCAAGCACTGGGTTCTGTGGTTAGTAGCCGGGGCTGCCTACTTTGACCAACGGGTTCAGCAGCGGTGGGCATGGGTAACAGCTTTCACATCCACAGATTTAAGCTGTGCTTTACAGACATACTGGTCTCTTATACTTTACATATCCTCACAGGTCCCCTGTCACTCTATTAGAATGCCCAGGAGGGGTGGGCAGTCACTAGTAACTTCCACCCAAGAGGTTTTTTCCCCCTTTTTTGCAGTTCCAGGTTTTTTTTCCCTTGAATTTTGAATGAAGTCCTGTTTGTGTCCTATAACCCCATCAGATTTAAAGCCTGTAATGTGTCTGTAGGCCAAGCAGGGACAAGGATGCACTGGGGCGTAGCCTGAGCCGACTGCAGGCAGAGCTAAGCCGCGTAGTCTCTGCTGCGCTGGTGAACAGGGAAGAAGCTGGTTCCCTGAAGGAGCAGCTGCAACGAGCCCAGAAGGAGCACGAGGCAGCAGAGGCAAGGGTGCGTGATAGCTGGAGATACCACAGACTGGTTGATGGCTGATATCCGGTCCTTAATGGCACCATGATTTGTGTACAGCGATATTAACAGATCTCCCTGGTTGTACCCCTCAGAGGGCAGAGAAGCATAGGAGTGAGATGAGGACACAGAGGGAGGAACTGCAGGTGGCACAGGAACTGCGGGCCCTGGCGGAGCAGCGGCTGCAGGAGGTTGAGGATGAGCGGGATCGTCTGTTTGCTGAGTTGGAGCACCAAGACCACCAGGTCAGGAGTTAGTCGGGAACTCCTGCTAGACACTTGTGCCATGATAAATAGTTGATGTATGGTTGTTTTCAGAGTTCCTCTGGCCACACTTCCAGATAATGGCAGTTTGTTACTGCTTTAACTAACACATTGCAGTCTGTCTGACTGGTGGCCAGGTGAAGGTGGAAGACTCTCACACCCAGCAGCAACTCCAATCCTTGGATAAAGAACTGCAAGAGCTGAAAAGATCCATGGTGGCTGCAGACAAGGTGACCACCCAGCAGCTCAATGATGCCAAAGATCAGCTGCGCTCTATGCAGGGCACCGTACGCAAGATCAACAAGGAGAGAGCTGAGGTGGGTTTGGCCAATCTTCTGCAAACAGAAAGCTTATCATGAGTGTTGTCAGGGCTAATGGATTTAAAAGTGTGTGTAAATTTTCCGCATCCTAGGGCCATGCATTTGTAACTGTGCGCAATGAATTATTGATTTCATCCTCTATAGAATGATGCCAGTGAAAATAGTCCTCATTGATAACAATGGAAAAACTGTGTGTATAATTTTCTTTGACTTAGCGATTCAGTATTCAATACTGACTGTTGAAAGGTGTATTTTTCAGGATGTGGAAGAGCTGGAAGACACCCGGAGACAGGCAACAACTGCAGCACAGGCCCTGGTTAGGGCCGAGGCCGAAATCCAAGACCTGCAACGTCTCCTTAGAGACAGAGAGATGAAGGTAAGAGGAATCGGTATTGCCTGTGTCAGGGCTTTATACATGGTCCTTCAGCAACTGTCTTCCTGAGCCTGGTCCAAAAGACTGTATACATGTTTGTTTTTGTGTGAAGCAGGCACATCAGGTAGATGGCAATGAGCAACAGCAGAAAGAGCTGCAGTGCTTGCATCGTGCTTTGAGCAGACAGCAAGCGGAAACCAGGAGGCTCCAGGAACAGCTGGCACTGGCCCAGGGGGGTGAGTTCCACAGTCATTTCCTCATGTGGGGCGCAGAAGCACCTGTATTGCTGACACAAGGCCTTCTACCTTGATCACTAGACAATATGACCTTAGTCGTATTACTGATTGTAGAATTAAAATGCTGTAGACTGACAATACTTAGACAATATTTTCAGTTGCTCTGTAACTAAACCATACATTCATCTGAAAATAAAACCTTAAGAGCCCAGAATGTCTCTACCATTAATGGCCAATGCATCTCCGAGTCGAGGAAATCAGCACCTTATGTAAAAATGGCACCTGTGCATTTTATATGCTTGTTTGTGTAGATAAGAGTGGGAACCTAGATGAACTGTTGGGGGAGATTGAAGCTCTGAAAAACAGCCTGGCCCAACACAGTAGTGTTGTGTCCAGTCTGGAGGAGCCACGTGGAGGCAGAGGCTGCTGGTATTACATACCATCATCACCCAACGTAAGGCAACGACTGGCTATGAGTAGCAGTGTATGCCTCCTAATAATGAGGAGCCAGTAGAGACCAGATGTGTGAAATCCTGACAAAAGTGTTATTTTTGTTCCTCCAGCCCCCTAGTGTTGGCTCCCAGGGCACACAGGACTCTGGCCTAGGCTTGCAGTACCCGCTTTCACCATCTCGGGGACAGCGCACAAAACAGAAAGGCAGGAAAGCAAGAGAACAGCCTGCACCACCCCCTACTGGAGGCTACTGGGTCTACTCCCCTGCAAAACATGGAGCTTCAGGGACTCCTGGGAGAAGAGGTGACTTATTAACTCTCTGGTTTCAAACCTGGTCCTTTTTGACCCCCAGTGAAAGCTCATTTTTGTTGCTTCTGAGTTCTTAATGAAAATTTAAAAAATATTTTTAAGTTTGTTTTACAAAATCAGCTACTGTATTTATTTCCTATGTCCAGTCATATTGTCAGTGTCAATGAGTTACAACCCTTGATTTGGTGAATATAAATCAGTACTTTCGTTAATCTTTAACTGCCATGTTTAGCAGGTTCTCTAAAGTATCTTATAATGATTTACCCATTTGTGTTTATTCATTGAGCAGTTGCTTTTCTCCAAATGAGCTTACAGTATTAGGCAATTTACAATGATCTCCCCATTTATACAGCTGAATACTTGCTGGATTTACCAGAGAAATTTACAGCACCTTGCTCAAGGGTACCACAGGCAGGAGGCTGGATTTGAACCCGTGTGCTTTAAGTCTAAAAGCAGTGACTCTAACCAGTGTTCTGTGTGGTGCTCTGTACAGGGCAAACGTGAATAAACTAAAAAAGCATTAAATTTTATTTGGAGAAATCAATGCCTTACTATCTAAGGATGATTCAGCATGAAACCACTCTTTATTTGCTTTAATTGCTGTATAGACACTGTATTATTAGCCTTATCTTTGCTTACATTTATCTATTCCAGCTATTAGCTTCTAACACAGAAAAATGATGACTGCTATATCTGTAGGTGATCAGCATGACAGCGAGGGAGAAAGTGACAGAGGCAGCAGGGTCTCAGGGCATCATTTCACACCCCCTCAGGACTCTGTCATTTACACTGTGCTTCCTGATGGCACTTCATTCCCCCCTGGGACAGTGGTCTATGCCCCTCCATCTGCGGGGCTATCTGTCAGCCCTGGAACAGTCATCTGTGGGCCACCCCCAGCTGGAGTCCCACTGGTTTTTGGTCCTCCTCCTCCAAGTGTCATGGTACCCCTTGTCCATGCTGGTGTCCTGCTCTGCAACATGCCAGGCCATCAGCAGATGGTGGGTGACCCAGAGAACATCACAATGTGAAAAATTTGAGAACCCATCTTTGCTATAATACAAATTGCACATTAGGAGAGAACTGTTGGTGGCACTTTCCTTTAATGAGTGGTTTCAGAGGGGAGGCTGGCTAACAGGAAAGACAACATCCCTTGCAGGAAAAGGAGCTGTGCACACTGCAGAAGCAGGCAAGGGAGCTTAGACAACAGCGTAGGAGTAAGGAACATAAAGGTGCTGATGTGCAGAGGCTGCAAGAGCAGCGTATGGATCTGGAGCAAGAGGTTCAGAAGCTGCGTCAAGCAGTGAGCCGCCTCCACAGACGCAGGTGACTTCCGTGACCTCTAAGCTCTGTCTTCTGTCACTGTACTGGAACACCACTGCAAAGACTGTTTACCACTGCCCTCTTTAGGTAGATCTTGGTTAATGTGGGTATTAAGCATATTTGTAATTATAATTAGTCTGTGTAAAATTAAAATTATTTTACATAAGCAAAACAGAATACATACACTCACCAGCTACTTTATTAGAAACACCATTCTAAGACCAGGCCGGACCCTCCTTTGCTCTCAGAACAGTCTGAATTCTTCATGGCTTGGATTCAACAAGTATTGGAAACATTCCTTAGAGATTCTGGACCATGTTGACACGATTGCATCACATAATTGCTGCAGATTCCTGATGCCAATCTGCCATTCTATTACATCCCAAAGGTGCTCTCTTTAGATTGATTTACATCTGGTGACTGGGGAGGCCCCTGAAGTACATTTAACTCATTATGATGTTGATGTTCATAGAACCAGTCTGAGATGACTTTGTGACATGGCATATTATCGTGCTGAAAGTAGCCATTAGAAGATGGGGTAAATTGTGGCCATAAAAGAATGTATGGCAGCAGCAATACTCAGCCTGTGACATTCAAACAATGCTTGAGTGGTATTTGGGGCCCAATGTGTGCAAACATTCCCCACATCATTACACCACCACCGGTAGCCTGAACTATTGACACTAGACTAGTTGGTTCCACAGCTTCTTGCTATTTATGCCAAATTCTGACCCTACCATCTGTATGTTGCAGCAGAAATCAAGATTCATCAGACCATGTGACATTTTTACAGTCTAAAACTGTCCAATTTCAATGAACCAGTGCCAACTGTGGCCCCAGCTTCCTGTTCTTGGCTGATAAGAGTGGAACCTGATGTGTCTTCTGCTGTTGTAGCCCATCCGACTCCAGGTTAAACATGTTGTGCATTCAGAGATGCTTTTCTGCCAATCAAAGAGTGGTTATTGGAGTTACTGTAGCCTTCCTGTCAGCTCAAACCAATCTGGCCATTCTTCTCTGACCTCTCTTATCAATAAAGCATTTCTGCCCACAGAACTGCTGCTCACTAGGTCTTTGTTTTTGCACAATTCTGTGTAGACTCTGGAGACTGTTGTGCATGAAAATCACAGGAGAGCAGCAGTTTCTGAAATATCCAAACCACCCCATCTGGCACCAACAACCATGCCACACTTAAAGTCACTTAGATCACATTTTTTCCTCATTCTGAAGTTTGATGTGAACATTCACTGAAGCTCTTGACTCATCTCTGTGTGATTTTATGCATTGTGCTGCTGCCACATTATTGGCTGATTAGATAATTGCATGAACAAGCAGCTGTACAGGTGTTCCTAAAAAAGTGACCAATAAATGTATTTAAGCAATATCATTTGATTTTCCAATAGTTAATCATTTTGGGAATCAGAAATCAGGCAATGCATTTCTCTCTCAAATTCTGTCTGTCTGTCTGTCTGTCTCTGTCTGTCTGTCTGTCTGTCTGTCTGTCTGTCTGTCTGTCTTTCCTTCCTTCCTTCCTTCCTTTTTTCCTTCCTTCCAGAGAAGCTCTGCAGGGTGGTCTGACCTCTTTGGTCGGGGAGCTGCAGCTTGAACAGTCACTACTGCAGCACAAGGAAGTTCTGGATGAAGTGCAGTGTGTGGAGAAGACACTGCTGCACCGCAGGGCAGAGCTGAGGGAGGCTGACCGACTGCTGATGGAGGCCGAGAGTGACCTGAAGGATGCCAGGACAAAGGTCAACCATTCAGTTTCGCTTTTGGTTACATACTGGGCTGATGGTTGAAGAGAGTTGTGTTGGGTCTGTGGTTGTAACAGGTACACGTTTTCACTGATGTCACAGACCAAAGAGACACTGCAGCGGCACCGTGAGGCACAGAAGCTCCTAGAAGACACAGAACAGGAGCTGGAGGAGATGGGAGGCCGTGCCCAGGATGCTGCCACCCAACTGGTAGAGGCTAACCAGACACTCAGGTAGAGCTCATCCCCCATGGCATCTCATCTTCAGAATGTCTCTTCATCCTGTATGTGCCAGACACTCTCCAGGCACATTTCTTTACAGTCAGCTTTTCTACAAGATGTTGAAGTGTCAGGTGCTTTACATTTCACCATTTTTATTTGTATGTTGTACTTTTGTTTCTGCTTCAGTAGCCATTTGTACATTTCCTAGTAGAAGGAAACAAATGATAATCTTTATTAGATGTGAAAGAGATGAAAATAAAAATAAGGTACTGAATGTTTGGCTGCCTTTTGTGTTGCCGCAGGGCTGTTCAGGGGGAGCTACAGGTCCTGCAGAGACACAGGACAGAGCAGGAACAGACCCTGCTAGATGTACAGGAGGTGATGTCATCCCGGGACACTGCCTTCCAGAACCTCTGCGGCCAGGTAGATCGAGCCACTGAAAGGTACGGCCCCCATTTTAGCAAGAAGAAATGAATATGTGCTAAAATACTGTAAAATTTACAAAGTGATTTAAAACATTAAGCTGCTTCCCACTTTTTGCCCATGCAGCAATGCAGGTATTTTTAATTGGAGTAAATCACTATAAGGGTCTTCTCACAGGTTGTATAACAGCAGGTGGGATTTGAGTACTTTGAGGTGAAGGTCGCAGGTATAATCATTATGCCAGTTGCTACCAATCATTACATGTACTAAACATATATACTAAAAGTAATATTTAAGTATGTCTGATGACTGTTTTCTCACTTAATTCTAAAAAAATGTAATTTTATATCTTGAGTCTTGTTGAGAATAATATAGATTCTTTATTCGGTTTGCTGATTAGCATTACTGAAGCATTTAGTATGGTCAGGTACTGAAGTTTGTCAAGTGGTGATGAAGCTGGGAGCCACTGGGAAGTCACTCAGCCTCTGTCTCTCCTCAGACTGGAGACCCTCACGAGCAGCATCCAGGAGGCCCAGAGCAGGGAGACTGTGCACTTGGACACCCTGCAAGAGCTGGAGGCCATGCTGAGGCAGCGCAGGAGTGACCTGGACAGGCTTAATGCTGAGGTCTGCCGTTCGACACCCTGCTGCTACTCGTTCAGCCCTCGCAGACACCTGTGTTTACTGGGCTTGTGTTGGCAGTTATGCCCTATTGGAGGGTAAAACCAGGGTTTTCTCCATCACATCCTTTTTTTACATAGCTCAGACACAATTTTGCTTTACTGTCATTGTTGAATGACATGTAATGAGAAGACAATACTGTCAATACTGACAGTAATTACCCTGGTAAGATACAAGTGTCATTAATGTTTGTGTACCAAACATTTTTTATCTTATTTCTTTATGTGCTGTTGATGGATGTGTTGTTTGGGCAGGTTTGCCAGTTGCATGAAGAGGAGCGCCTCCTGCAGGAGAATGTAGACCAGCAGAAACAGAGTCTTGCAGGAGTTCTGCGACGAGGTGAAGAGGAAGCACAGGACCTGCGGAGACGAATCAAGGTAAAACGCAAAAGGCCATTTTTGTGCATTGGTTTGCTCTATATAATTGTATTATGTACAGCAGAGTTATGATTCATCAGAAAAATTACTTATAACACATATCTGACAGACTTCGAGCATAAACAGCCAACTGTTGTAGGCTCCAACAGTGTAGCCATTGTGTTTCGGCAATTTTGTTTCCAGGAACTGCGAGTGGACCTTGAGGCTCTGAGTGCCCAGAAAGGGGAACTGGGCTCTCAGCTGGCAGAGAGGAGGGCCTGCGTGTCTCTCCTGACTGAGGAGGCTCAGCGTGAGGAGCAAGCACTGCACGGCATTTTGGCTCAGATCAGCAAGCACACTGCAGGTTGGCATCTCAGTGCAAAACTGCTCTACTCCTCAAGTGTAAATGAGCTGCAGCTGTGTCACTCTGTGCATTAACTCAGTATAAAAAATTTTAAACTGTATGTGACCATGTTTCTAGGAGTGCATTATATATTTATGCAATTTTAAGGTTACTGTATAAAGATTGTTGCTTTTTTTAAAATTTGAACAATTATACAGAAGTTGTAATGAAGATTTCCAGGGCATTCCATGTTTTAATTTCATTGATGTTAAGGTAAAAGGCTTGAAACCTGTATCTCCATGTGTTGCTGTCTCTCCTCAGATCTGAAACACCTGCAGGAGATGATCCAGCTGGAGAGAGAGGAGCTGCAGGATGTCAGGCGGCAGAAAGAACAGCATCAGGATGAGCTGGGAAAGAGTCAGAAGTCCTTGTTGCAGGTAGGCTGGAAGGCAATAAAAGGTGCAGGTTCAAAAGAGCTGCACTTGGGTTAAAATGGACCCCAGGGACACTTAGGACCCAATGTTTGGAACCTCAGTAGAACCTGAGTACATCTCTGTTCTCATGTTTTGTATTTCTATGATGTTTTCATGAGAATGATCATTAATGCTGTGGATTCTTTGTGTGAATAAGGTTGAGGGCCAGTTGAGTTTGAGTTACACAGTTCAAATGTGATCTTTGACTTTTTTTTTCTTCATTACATTATTACATTTTTACTTCCTAACCATGTGTGCTTCCTGCTGGGCTTTTAAATGTTATCTTGTGTTAGAATCAGAAGACAGAGGGTAATTCAAGAGATCAGTGAGTGACACCCAAGTGGTTATCATTTTAGTAGCTGCTATGGGAATATGATGGTCCCTGAGTGATTGGCAAGCAGGGTGACATCTCGACCACTGACTCTCCCAGGTGCGAGAGGAACTGCAGGACACACAGCTTGAAATGCAGCAGCAGGAAGCACAAGGCGAGAGGCAGAGACAGCTGCTGGGGCAGGAGCAAGAGCAGCTCCGGGCCCTCAAGGACCAAGTGCAGAGCCTTAAGGAAGAGACACAGATTCTGGAGAAAGACAGAAAAGTGCTCAAAGAAGAGTGCAGAAACCTGGAAGCCAGGCGTGAACATGCAGAAAGGTGGGCACCAACAAACTGTAAATAATCACATTAAACCTGAGGTTTAATCCTGATGCACACTTATTGTGCCATTCAAAAGTTTGAGTACTCTTGCTGGAAACTCCTTTTTCAACAGGATTTTGGTTTACAAGTTTGATCAGGAAATAAGGCTTCATATCTTCCTTGCACCTTTGCAGTAGTTCCAAGAGATGTTAGACACTTGTTTCACTTTTTTCTCATTCTTCTGTCACTTTGTCCCTTGCAAGTCTTGACCAGGTGTAGCCACATGTAAAATCCATCACTTGATGGGTTACTTACTCTTACATTCGTACATTAAACTCTCTCATTTAGTCATAGGAGTTAAGTTTGGGAATCAGTTTCCATCTTCAACTCCACCCTCTCAGCTTAGGTGTGTGTGAGTGCAATTTCCTTCCTGCTGAGATGATTTCTGGCCAGTTGACTGTTCCCCATGAACCTACTGATGTACAGGTGCTTGGCAGTCGCAGAGGAAGGAGCCCGTATGGCAGAGGGAAAGCTATCCAGGCTGGAGGCGGAGTTGGAGCGCATCAAGCTTGAGCAAAAGTGTGCTCATAGCCTGAGGCAAGAGGTGAACACAAATTCTGCAGTTGCTCAGCAACAGCTCCAAGGTACCAGGGTGCATCACCTTAACCTGTTCTTTGCCATGTACAGCATAGTGACCTGAAAGGACTTATTATATGTTGGCATTTTATGAAAATCTTATTTCAGAAAAAACAGAGGAACTAAACAGGTTGAAGAGCCAGCTGGACAGTGCTAGGAATGAACTGGAGCTGCTGAACCAGGTGGGATCTAATATGATCTGTCAAGTTGGATCAGCCTGCTGTTGTAGGACCTCAGTGTTTACAGGTGTCTTTTCGTAAAAGTGACCAATGTTTCCATCCGTCCAGGATGTGAATGGTGCCATGAGGCGACGCGAAGAGCTGCTAGGGGAGCAGCGGCAGCAGAGGGAAGAACTACAAGTAGGGGCAGTCAGGCTTCAGGAGAGCCAGCACAGGGCCGACCTGCTGTGCCAGAAGCTTCAGGAACTGGAGGAGGAGCTGCTAAAGCGGCAGGATAGCGTGGCGCAGGAGGACCAGGTTGTTACAGAACCCTTGACGCATTAGAAATAAGAGGCTGCTACAGTCGGAGCACAGTTTGGGTTTGTGGCGGTTAATGCTGACTTTGCTGTCAGTGGCACAGCTGCTATTGCCGTAATGCTCCAGTGTGTTGTGTCACTGAAGAAAGCAAATTAGCTGGGGACACCAGAGAGGCACTTCTATTTGTGCAGCTGGGAAGTATGTGTAAGAACGCGCAGTCTTTACAGGAAGTGCATTTTGAACTTAAATGTCTGTAACCACATTTAGCGTTTGCAGGGCCTAAAGCAGGGGGTTGTGGAAATGGAGAAGATGCAGCAGCAGAAACTGCTCAAACTGCAGGTTCAAGTTCGGGCATTAGAAGGTGTTTTGGCTGAGCGAAGGGAGAAACTGGAAAGGGTGACAGCCAGTGTTACAGAGCTGCAAGAGCAGGGCAGAAGGCTGCAGAGAAACCATGAGCAGTGGACTCAACTCGGCAATCACCTGGCACAAGCAGGTGAGCTTGATGCCGCTCTTCTAGTATGTGGTTTTACAGAGAGCCACTGTAATAAAGAGGTTATTATCATTATCAATAGGACATTCATTCATTTAGCTTTTCTCCAAAGCAGTATAGTCGTTATTAGCCAGTATTTAGCAGATTGTTTTGTCCAGGGAATGTTTGATTTACTAGAGAAAACTTCTATTTATACAGCAGTTTTATGTAACATACACACACATGTTGGGATTGTGGGAGGGAGCCCACAGGAAAATGGCCGGAACATGCAAACTCCATACAGACTGAGCCAGATTTGCACATACATCTGAACCCACAACCTAGGGCCAGTGAAGCATCTGCATTACCCACTGAGCTGCTATACCACCTACATAAAATGTAGAAACACAACATGTTAGAAGAGCGCATGATATGTGTGCCACTATGGCCTGTGTGTCTATAGACCAAGAGCTGATGGAGCAGGAGAGCCAGCCAGTGGGGGAGCCCAGTGCCCCGAACTGTGAACTGGAGGAGTGCCGCAAGGAGCTGCAGCGCATGCAAGAGGACCTGCGCACAGAGAGGAAGAGGCAGGTTGAGCTGCGGGCTCACGACCAATCGGCTGAGGTTGAGGCAGAGCAGGTGAGGAAATGGCAGCACAGGGAGGGATCTGGGTGACGTGCACACACGCACGCACACACACAGCTGATGTTTTTCCATGAGAACCATCAGTGTGTGTTGTCACCACTGCCATAGATTGATTTAGTTGAAAACTGCACCTTGTCCAGCTGTACAGAGTAAAACCACAACCTTTTAAAGTAAAACAACTGGCATTCTTGATCACGATGAACTTTAATATATCACAGATCTTGTGATCCAGCTGAACACATCATTAGTGGTGTAATCTGGGGTCACTGGGTGTTTTGGGTTTTTTAATGTCAAACAACTTCACCCAGGTGACCTGACTAGAGTCGATGAGGCACAGCACTGTCTGCGGGTAGAACTTCCTTGAACCCACAGCTCACATCTCTGTAGCCTCAGTGACATCTCTCATAGGTTTCCTCCTTTGACTGTCAGTGACACCCAATATACTATAGGCCCTATTCCAAGACTTCCCAGCAGTCTTGGCAGCCACTTCAGTGGCCACACACCTCACCCTCCAGTATTTTGAGCGACACTGCACCACCCGGTCCTCATAGCTTGCCATCTTTCTTACATTTAGACCTCCTACCCTCTTTTCCTAAGGCACTATAAGCGCCAACAAACGATGTTGCTTAGGGGCCTTTGACAACAACACAATGTCTGTCCTCAGAGACGTCTCTGTGACACAGGGTGGAAACCTGAGCTGCCTCCCTAAATCAAAAAAAGCAGTATGAAATAAACAATGCAGATACACATGCGTCATCACCAGAAAAATCTGGAAAACCCAAAGGCTTTTATTCTAATACCCTTATTTCAAAAACATTCACACTTAAGCAGTACAGTGTCTTGGTCAGAAATATAGGTTTCATATTTGTATAGAAGACAGTTGTAGACCTTCCAGCATGACAGTAGCACTGAACACACCTCTGGAAATGGAGTCAAATCATTTTTAAATCTATTTCCATAGAAAATAGCTGTGTATCTATGCTCATTATTTTGTACAGATATCTTTGGTTTTGTCTAAATGAAGGGTGCCACTGGAGGCCACTTTTTGTGGTACTTTTCATTGTACACTCAGGCTGGTTAAAAAAGCATGCAGTGTTGGGTTATGCATGAAAACAGATTTTTTTTGGATAGTCTATGTGAAGGTTAAGGGTGTAGGAGATGGTACCTCTAGAACTGTGATAGTGCAGTTCTTGCATTAGGAGCTGGTGAAGCTACAGGGAAGTTTTGCCACAATGGAGCAGCAAGCACAGCAGAGCTACCAGACCATAAAGAGGCTCCAGAAGGAGCTCAGCTCAGTGTCCCAAGAACAGCAGGGCCTCTAGGAGACAATGCCCCCCCCCAAACACACATCAATTGCCTGAGTGTTTGTCAGCTTTCGAGAGTTGCGACTGACACCATCCTGTGCTGTACCGCTATACAGCTGTGCAGTCAGCAGGAGTGCGAGAGCCGTCAGCAAGAGATCAAAGAGGCCATCCAGTCGCTAAAGACCAAGGTGGAGGGGGAGCTCAGCAGCAGGATCAGGGAGATGGAGATGCCCCAGAGCGATGCCTCGGACACAGAAGGTCACAAGGAGAACTGCCCTCAGTTGTCCGCTTTGAGGAGAGCTGCTCTTAGTGCCAAGGTGTGTGAAATTCCTGTGTCTGGTCTACGAAACGTAACTCATCACAAGAACGTTCCAAGCAGGTCACATCCTGATGTCTGAGAGAGAGTCATATAAATACACACTTTATTGTTCAGACACAATCGGTGTGTCCAAACAGTAAAAAGTAAAAGAACAGTTTCCCATATAACTCTCACTGATACTCCAGTAAACACTATGTGTGAGGTGTCCTTGTGTGGCAGTAATTGAGAATGTGTGTGCAGGACGAGCAGTGGCGCGGGGATGTGCTGAGGGAGAAGCTCCGCCAGAAAGAGGACCACCTGAAGGTACATTAGCCAGGACTTGTTCTTAAGTGCTGTTGAGTCGATGTCGGCTCATGGTGGCTCTATGGTTAGTTGCACTGAAATTTTTGGTCTTCAGCCAGACAGCTAATCTTTGATAGAGCCAATGTGATTAGAGGAAAGTTCCTTTTTCTTGTAATAACTGGTGGAAATTAACAAGCGGGATTGTCTATACTGAGCATCTTCAGCAACCCTCTGTATGTCTAAGTCACCTTGGACATCAGCTAATTGAAGCATAATAATAAAAATAATGGGATTGATTTTGGCTGAGCAGCAGTTTTGTTTTGCAAACAATAATATTGTTTTTATCTGAAGGCAGTGAAGATGCTTTGTATGCTTTACTAGAACACCAGTACAACCTCAGCTTTAATCTTTTTTTGTCAGGCTTGAAGTTTTGATGAAGTAAATATTTAATTGTTTACTTATAGAGACTTGCTTTTTCTCTTGTTAGTGGTGACAGTAGACTGTAGTGTGTGTGACTGGGCACTGTGTTGTGACTCCTGTGCTACTCCAGGCACAGCTGCGAAGGACCATGTGGTCGCAGGAGGAGGCTCTGAGCCAGCGCAAGCAGCAGACAGAAGGCAGCCTGCAGGGTCTGCGCAAACATGTGGACAGGTTGGACAAGCTGCTGCTCAGCTCGTCTCCAGATGGCGTGTGTGTAAACACCAGCAAACCATCCCTGAAGCACAGCTGCATATGTGAGATTGAGTCTCAGGGTCACGTCACTCTTTCACAGCTACATCACATCACCGCTGATCTTGTATGAAATGTGATGATGTGCTCAGGCCAGCGCCCCACAAGTCAGCAGGTCAGTGCGTTCGGGCGCCTCTCTGCCAGAGAGCAGACCGGGTCAGCGGTAAAATTGCGTTTGTAAACACATACATCATGTGGCCGCTGTGCCTGTAATGCAAGTGGTAACACTGCGATGCCGTTACCTGTAATGCAGACAGAAGCTGGTGAGCGCAGCCTGCAGGAGCCACCTCCTCACAGCTACTTCATGCAGTTCTCTGTCTAGGACCATGCTGGCGAATATGAGGTGCTTGTTACACGTGTGAAAATTTAAGACCCCCCCCCAGAGAATAATTCACATGACTTCTTAATTTCATAAATTGTAATTGGGAAAAGTTTTTTCCCCACCTGGTAATAACTGTTTCAGGTGCTGAGTACATCTTTCTGGCAATATGTAGTATTACGTTTATAAATTATTCTTGCAAGAAGTATGTTCCTTTTGACACAAATATTACTGTCGCTGGCAGCATTCTGCGGTCCTGGTCATTTTGAGGTGCTGCACTGCTCACTTGAGTGGGCAGCTGTGATGCAACATTTGGCTCAGGCCCAACAATCCAGGGGAAAAAATGTTTTATTGGTAAATGTTTACATGTGTAACTTTTTACTACTTTGCATAAAAATATCAAATAAATACTTTTTACTATTTTATGGGGTACCATAAATGCAAAACTTTTAGACTTTAAGCTATACAAAATGGTACCTATATTATAAAATGTTATCCTAAACAATGGTACAATGTATCTTCCTGCATTCGAATAGTAATACTAAGTTGAATCAAAGATGCAGAAAATTCTCTACATATGTATTTTATTTACAAATATTCAGATCAATAGTATTGTGTGCCATAAAATGAAAAGTACAGCAAACAGTTCTCACACATATAAAGAACAACACCCAGTTGTATGAATTTAGGCCTTTATACAGGGGAAAAAAAAAAGGTTGTGGCAGGAAAAAGATTAACCAAGCAAAAGTCAAAGCCAATTTAGTTTCGTTTTGGCCCAGAGCTCAGTATTTATAAACATTATACACCAGTGTTAGCAGAAGGTGGTCCCATGATGCAAGACTATTATTGTTTAGTGTACAAAATAATGATGTAGTTATCTCCTGTAAATGAGCCATTTAATATCTGTTAACAGTGCAGAAAGGCTGCATTAAGCATTAGTGAAGGTTCACACCAACTCATCTGAGATTGCAGCTGTGCCCTCTTGCTGGCACCGTGAGAAACCAGGGAACGTGTCAATTGTTCTTTAAGTGTGTGCTAATAATCCTCCGATTCCACCAATATCCCACCTACATGCTGGAACTGCAGCAGACAGACTGATACCTCTATAAAGTGTACCTGTGACCTCCAGGCCCTGTCTGCATCCCCACAACAGGTAGCACAGCTTGTACTGTATCTGCCATAATTAACATAGTTACATTTGTCTAAGTTTGTGAATTTGCTTCATTATTATTTAGGCTGTCTTCACCCAGTTACCACAAAGTTCTAAGGAACACACCCTCAAACCACATACACTGCAGTGTACCTATTCTTGGACCTTCTGGAACCTTCAGGGGAGACTGGAGACTACGTGCTCCCGCTAACACACAGACGCAATCATTCCTGACTCACAGAAGCTGCAAACAAACCAAAGCTGATCAGTAGCAGAAGAGAAACTGAAAAGGCTTCTACAAGTGTCATGTTAAGTGTTATGATTTTGTTTGAACTTCCTTGTTCTGCATCTAGAGCCACAACCGCACATCAGAAAAAGACATCTGTAGCAAGTGTCCACCTTTTTGTCGGTATTCAAATAAGTCACTTAAAGCCATACAGGTAAACAACATTCAGCTAGTAGCATCATTCCTTCAGGTGGTGCAAAAGCGGGAAGAGCCTCACAGCTGCACCCCACCCCCACCCCACCCACACGTCAGGATTACGAGCAGACTGCTGTAGACTGCAGACTGAGGTGCCAAAAGGAGGCAAAACAAAAGACATTAACCGCCCACAAGCAGCATGAATCAGAGAAGATGAGGGAGTCCACACAGATGGATTTAAGGGCTGAAAGAATGACGGTACCAGTGGAGACCATCTTCCCCCAGTCAGAAGGTATCCAGTGAGCCCCTCATCCTCCCAACAGGAGTAGCTGTACAAACATTTACTGAAGTACAGCTGCTTTTCACATGCTGTTTGGTCACAATGGTGAGTATCTCTCTCTCTCTCTCTCGCACACACACCTCCACCTTTCAATGGATTCCACTTCCACTATAAGTTCTCAATAAATAGTTAGTGATGTTTAATAAAAGGAATGTGTATCACTTATGTAGAATAAGCAGCAAAAATAGGGACAATACAGTAAGGCAACAAAATTACAACTGAGGAAAGGAGAAACTTTGGTGGGCCTGTGAGTGACTAGGTGCTGAAAGAGCAGGACTCCCTGTCAGCACAACTGACCACAGGTAGCATCAGGACATGTAAAAGACAGATCACCGGCACCTCCCAATGTTTCCAAGTGCACATTTCACCTGTGTCTTAAAATTAATATTTCAGTTAAAGTAGTATGCTGGAAAACTAAGTATCTAATTTTTAAAGTAATCAAAGTAATTTTTCACAATTGAAGACATTTAAATGCACAGCCAACGGCAAGGTAGCTGTACAAATGCTGTCGTTTTGCTCCTTGGTTTTGTTACATTGAAAAGCATTGCAGTTAAAATGAAACAAATAAAATGGCTTTTGAAACAAAGAGCCATTCGACATATTGGCCTTATACACTCGTTACGTGGCCAGACTTCTGCTCGCTCTCTCTCTCACACACACACACACACACACACACACACACACGATTCTGTTTTAACTGATGTGAACTTGACGTATTTTCTGACCTCCAGCACAAGAGCAAGAAAGTTTCATGCAAAATGGAATCTTGTTCAATTTAATGTGAAGTGCTGTGTTTAAACCGTACAGGAGGGACAAAGAGAAAGTTGTTTTTAAATCTGTGTGGGCTGTTGCTTTAAAAAAGCTCACCTTCTGTCTACCTCTGACTTTTTGGCTGTTCTGTTATATGAAGTTGGTTACATGTAGGACCAATAGAGAAGACCTGCACTGCATGGTGCAAGAATCAGAGACCTGCGGGGGTGACGGGGGCACATGGGGGAACAGAGTGAGGGGATAAATGGACGTGGTAGAGCTCAATGGCCCAGGCTGCCCCTCACTCAGGCCCCCCCACACAGAGCATAGTGGCCATCATTAACAGCCGCACCCTTCTTTTTGAGGCTGTGGTTCACTGGTCAGGCGTCCTCCCTGGGGGGCCGAGGGCTTATGCTGCACGCCAGACTCAGCTGCATTCAGGTCAAGGCTGCCATCCTGAATGTTCTGGTAGATCTTCTTTGCTGCTTCCAGGAAAGCATCTTCCACATTTTCGCCTCTGTGGAAGGAGGTCAGGATGTTTCAGCCAGACTGTAGCAACATGTGACAACCTGACAAAATTTACATCTAATAAATTATAAAAATAAAACAAAAACTTACGTTTTTGCACTGGCTTCCAGAAATAAAAGGCCTACACAAGAATGCATTAGTTAGTTCCACACCATCTTACAAAAATCTATAAGAATAAGAACTGACACAGGTCAGTTCTACATCAAAGAACTACACCAACAGTGACTTGTCTTCTAAAGCAAGTTGGTCATTACTGCTCCTCAAGTTCTGCCATGATACTTTTGACTTCCTTACTAGACACTTAAAACTTTATCCTGACAATCCTGTTGGGGCTGAGTGTGGCAACAATGTAACGGGGGGTATTTACATCTTCAGCAACTTTCTCACCATTTTCCTCTGCAAACTGTTTGGCCTCTTCATATGTCACATCCCGCTGGGCTTCCAGGTCAGCCTTGTTACCTATGAGAATGATCACCTGGGGGGGTGGGTGTCAAAACTGTATCAGGACTCCATATAATTATTGCCATAGAAATACAGAGCTTCACAGCCACTTAGTACAAATCATTTTGATCTGTGATAATATACCCTCCTCCATCATGAAAGTCTAAATAAAGATGCAGGGAAGAAAAAGAGCTATACACCTAAAAATTAGCAGGAAAAGTCTCATGTTTAGCTGGCACAAAGAAATATTACCCATGTTCTTATGATTCTGTGTGTACATGCTATGTTAAACAGTTAAAGGCTATAAAAAAAAGCACACCCAGCAGAAATAACCTCTGCAAAACACATCTGAAAAGCACATGTGAAGACACACAGCAGCACTGCTGAGATGAGGACATGGACTGTTTTGTCTGCTGACCCCTGCAGAGGACACTCACAGTGTTGGGATTGGTGAGGTTCCTGGCATCTGTCAGCCAGCTGCTGAGGTGGTTATATGTGCTTCTCCTGCACATCCAGAAACAAAACAACTACTTAAGCTTGCTGATAAAAACAGTTGTGCACTGGCCTTCTCATGTCTAACAAGAAAACTGTGGCTTAATTTTTCTATTTTCACACCCAATACATATTTGAAGCTTGATATTGAGGTCTGTCTTTAGCCCAGGTATGGCAAGTGAGTGACAGAGATGGATTCTGGGAACTACCTGGTGATGTCGTAGACCATGAGTGCTCCCGCAGCACCCCTGTAGTAACTGCGTGTGACGGCCCGGAAGCGCTCCTGACCCGCTGTGTCCCAGATCTGCAGCTTGATTTTCTGGCCGCTCACCTCAATGATTCTTGTGCCAAACTCTACGCCGATCGTGTGAGGACAGTCAGCCATAACTGTCAAGGATTGTGAAAGATAAAGAAATAATACAGAAATGAATTCTCTTAATATTTATCCTGAAAAAATGCAGTATAAATAGTCCAAGCCATTGTTTTGGAACAAATTATGCACACATCTCTCAAGAATAAAAAGTGAATGAACTGCTTTATTGAACCTTCAAACCAGTAAAACTACTCAAATGGCCTGTGTATTATTTTGCACAAGACATTTCCCCTTAAAATACCGGGAAAAAAAATTAAAAATTCTCCACACTGGAGTTAGCATAATGGTATAGATACGATTCATCATTCTAGATATACTTACATTTCTTCTCTGTAAACTGATGAAGCAAACATGATTTGCCAACACCCATGTCTCCTGGTGAGGAACAGAAACAATGAGTTCTCTAAAATGATACCAGGTAAACTCAGAAGAACCTGTCAAGTCATACCGCGCAAAAAAAAAAAAAAAAAAAAAAAAACCTACTAGTTTAATGAAACATAAGAGAATAGTAAATTTACTCTGACAAACTGCACATGCCTGAGCCCATGAGACTACAGTAAATAAAAACATGAGCGTTATGGCTTGGTGTGTATTCCCTGAACGGTTCAGCATGGTACATTAATATCCAGGGGATAAAGAAATGTGGAGTTTGGTAAGTTCTGCAATTTAAGCTCTGCTTGTGCAGCCGCACTGCTGTCCAGCTATAGCCAAACATTAGTGGAACATTGCCACTGCATTTTAGTTTGTGAGAAGTTAAAGAATAGCTGTTTACAGTTTTAAGATACAGAACAGTAAAATACTTTTGAGATATGATGTGGCATATGATGAGTGCATGGTGGTGCTATTACCTCACAGTTGTAAAACTGTCATCTATGTAGAATTCTATCTCATGTTCATGTGAATTCTTCCACCCACACACCAAAGACATTCTGTTCAAGGAGTAAATTAATCTAAACTGACTTTAGTGTGTGACTGAAGGTGAAAACTTGCTAAGAGTGTGTTCATGTACAAACATGCAAGATACCAAACACACACCCTTCTAAATGACTCAGTAGTGCTTTAAACTCCTCACCGTCTCAACAAGGGTCACTCACACATATGTGAGCCTTTTCACACTTACCAATGATGATGTATTTGAAAATGTAGGAATAGTTGTATGGAGCAGTGGCCATCTTGGCTCTGCAGGAGGGAAATGTACATCAGAAGTCACAATACTAATACTTTTTGAAAGGTTAGCTTTACTGCAAAAAGCAATGTACTTTAAAAGAACTTTAATAGATGGCATGAAGCCTTTCATACTGTGACAAAGGACACAACGTAAGCAACACCTGTCATCAATGTCATAAGACCATACAGAGCAGAATGAAACAGACATGTTTGTTTAACTAACATGGTGGACAATGACAAAGTGTAAAGCTGACTGTCAGCAAGCAGTATATTATTAATTGCTTGAAAATGTAACCAGAAGACTCACTGAAACACGACCCAGAAAGAGCTTGAAGTAATGACTCAACAGACAACTTTCCGACTGGAAAACTTGGGAAATCTACGCAGTCACAACTACAATCCACGCACACAGTAGGTATCATTGCTGGGCTTCACACTGAAGGTTGTCGGACTGTTTTGGAGGTTATTTGCTTAGATTTTCATACATGGGTAGAATAGTTCTGACAGCTGTCCAATGGACAGATGCATAAGAAATTAAGGTCAAATATTAAGAAATTCTATGCAAAATGGATCATCTGCATTTTCATTTCAAAATCATTTTCTCACTGGAAAGCATGTCAAATGAGGCCTAACAGCCACATGTTACTGTTTGGTGCGATTTCTTTTAACATTAAGTAAATACAGCTGGTCACTGTGATTGCCATTTCAGTGCTACATTCAAATTTGTTTTCAGCAGAGTTTATTTTTGGATTAAAATTGTATCACAAGCAAAAAAGTAATTGGCAAACTTTAAAAAATAAATGCTCATGTTGGTTTCCTACCCAATAAAGGATATTTTAAACATATTTACATATTTCTGTCTTTATCCCATGTTCCAAAATTAGACAGGTACCAAATTTGATGGTAAAATGTAAAAGGTACCTCTCTTGTGGACAACCAAACATGAAAGATTTATGTCAAGCCCTGCATTCTTTCCATTGTTACTGTGTTTATGTTAAGCCACAGGCCGTGTCAATCCTTTAACAGTTCACACAGCAACCAACCTTCTAATGGTCATTTTAGTAGGGAATTTGTGTGATTGTGTGATTCACACCTGCTTTTATTTAAAGGTTTAGTAGAACTCTGGTGTCCTACAGTGAACCGCTGAAATCAACAACGTGTTTCAGTTAGAAAGGCCGCATTGGACACAGTGTGGTCAGCATCACGTAAAATGACCACATATCCAGGAGCGCGACAGCTAAGGAAGCACATTTGGGGGATGATGGACACTGAAGACAATCATTTCGGTAAGTTCAGATAGCGAGCACTATTTTTATAACATTTCACTTTGAAAAGTTTCAAGTAGGCAAATGAAATTAATGATCTGATGTGTTATGGGTATATTAAACATTTTGAAACCCAGCAGTGATCCTTGAAACACACTGTTCTCGCAGCATAAAAAACTGCATACCTGTTATTACACACATAGATATTCATGGATAATGCAGAATAAATACAAATAAAAAATAAAGCATTCAGTTTATAAATACGCTGATCACTACCTGCATTGAAAACACACCCTGGGTGTGAACAGAAAGCGAGAGGATGAACTGAGCTGAACTAGGCATCATCCCCATGTCACATGATCTCTGACACAAGAACAGATGCTGTGATTTTCCACAAACAGCATTAAGAAACAGCTGTACTGAAAAACAACTAACTACTGATATACACACAACCTGAGACCTCCAGAAACCGGTGAAGCGCAATATAAAAATTAGAGGCATGCTCTAATAAAGTGAATTCCATACATCTTAGACAACTCAACATAATCTTAAAAAACAATGCCTTTTTAGAAGTATTCTATTTATAATTATGCAGCAAAAATTTTAAATGTTTGTATTAAGCCATAGAATACCCTTGTTTGATAATTATACTATTTCCTAGTAACTTAAACGTACATTGAACTGCCTATTCTGCCTATAAAACAACACTGTATAGTTATGTCTATAACATGGAACTGTCAAGAGAAGAAATTAATAAAAGCTCCTTTTATAAGCTGATGGAATAACCTAAGTTTTCACTAAAGGCTGCATTTGCACCAACTCCAAGCACCATTTAGTAAGTTTTGAACAGTCTAACAGGAGAAATGACCTCGGCACCTCAACCATCTGAAATGACACTCATTTTTCGTTATACATTTAGTACGACAAATCAGGAATAGACAGGCATGTGCAGCAGGCTGTAGGCTTCATTGTCGCTCTACTTGTAAGACAGTTAACCGTAGCACTTTCAACGTGTATCTGAGCACAAGACGTTCTCCTCAATGGCCATGCAGAGTACAAACATGAATGTGCATGATACTGTACAACTGCCAAATCCTGACTCATCCCTTTGATGGTAAATGGAGGAGAATTCCACTAAAATGGGGTCAAGGGAAGCTGCTGAGCAGAACGGCAGTGAGAGCATGTGACCTGCCTGCCATCTCAGCACTTCTGAGTTTTTGTGGTCCACTTCACAAGTGTGCAGCACTGCAACCAGCAGGCCTTGCTCCCTTTTATCTTTTAAACAGGATAGACTGATTCTTCCAAACTGCAGCAGCAAATCAGCAAATTCATCCTTTTGACCATAAACATGCTTACATTTCATGTCACTGCAATCAGTTATAACCACTATTCATATCACTCACATGTATACCAGTTACAGCATTATTTTCAAGCTCAATTTCTTTAAAAAAATCCAAAATAGAAAAAAACTTTTAAATTCAATTAGAGAATTAAAATGAAGAAAGTCTATTTTACACTTTAGTTTGTGCATATATTAATTACAAATGATGATGAATCACTTCAGAAGAATGAACACAAAAATTAGATTTTGAACTTAATTCCTACTGGGGGAATGAACATTATTAAATATTAACTGGTGTTCTGCAACCTTTACACAAAAAGAAAATTTAAATTAAGCAACGAACACAATATTCACATCTTTTATAAAAAAAAGAAACACCCTACCACACACCACAGTCTTCACACATGCAGATACATGATAGCTAATGGACTCAATTTGCTAAAAGGTAACAGTGTATTTTTTACCCAGGACACCCAGAATTCACTGTGTGACAAAGGGGACAATAGGCAGCACTCTGTTGAGGGCCACCCCTGTGTAATATAAAGTTTCAAGGTTGAGAAACCCCTCCTCTAGTACCCTGATCAAGGTTCTTACTGTGATTTGACAGTAAAAACACCCACTGAAAAAATGAGTAAATCAGTGTATGCTGCTTAGTGTACAAAGCAGGTACTACGAGTCACCTTGGACAAAAGCACAAAATAAAAGATCGATTATAATATTAATAGGCAAAAAGGGGGTGAGGATGCAAATGCTGTCATCCAATGACCCCATGTGGTGAACAGTTGCTTCACCATGTTTTAACCTCATCCATGCCAGTCTGAAGACCCCACTGAGATGTACCCAGGGTCCACACAGCACTGTCTCCCCAGCCTGCTACTGAACATGATGCCAGGCATGTACCAGGTCAACACAGTTTAAACTAGTTTACTCATTAACCTATTTATTCACACCTATATACCTGCAGAAAATATTGCCATGGGAGGCAGCAGCCATGGACACACAGTGGAACCCTGTGGAGCTGGACAGAGACTGGGTTAACCAGCAGTAAACCTAGTCAACAAGTAAGACTAAAGAAGCATGAACATACCCAGTGCTGCAGACCCCTATGTGTCAAGTAAAATGTGAACAATGTGATGGGAGCTGGTGTGTGTGTGTGTGTGTGTGTGTGTGTGTGTGGAGAGAGCCTTCATACCCCACAATTTGGGTTTAAAAAGCACGGTTTGCTCAGGGAACCGACCAGCCCGAAAGCGGCTCAGCTGTAACCGAGTTCGGCGACAGGAAAACGATTCCGCTGCTCGTGGGCGAGCCGAACCCGAGCGAGACATCCGAATAAACAACCACGGACCGCAAATAAATAAACTACACTTATTACTAATAACAATCACCACATTATGAATGACAATGACACCAAACACGGCTGTCCTCACAGTGGAACCCTCACGAGAAACGCATTTACCTTCCATTGAACAATGTACTGCATATAACTAAAAACACTCCTGACACAGTAAATTGGACTTATTTGTGAAATGTGCTCGTCCAGCTTCCCCGATCCTTTTCCGCCGATTTTCCTCCCCACGGAGCTGCTAAAACTCAGCTAGCCGCCCGGCTTCTCTCGCTGCGGCCCGACTGCGGCTATTCGTCGTTTACCACACGGACATGAGAGCACAGCGCGGCACGCACACACACACTGACGTGGGTCACGTTTGTGATTTAAACGTCCCTCGGACGAACTCGCTTACCGTGTTTCGAGGTTTGACAGCGGTTGTTCCCGTCAGCACCGCGAGCGGATCAGAGGGCAGCCCCCGGCCGAAGTGTCCGTCCGTCCAAGATGGCGGCCCGCGCTGCGTCGTCTCCGCCGTATGAACGCGCTCCACAGGCCTTTCCGTAAGACAATGGGCACGTGCACGCCGGAACTCGCAGCACGCGCGTCCAAACACTGCGCGGGACGCTGCAGAGAATCCTAGGTTTTACCCGCATCGATTATATTGATGGTTTTACATCTGAATTGAAGTTTTACACTTACATGCTTGTAAAACGTTTTAAATACAGCAAACACTTTTGTTTTCATTTTTAGCGCAGCGCTACCTTTAAATAATAACATTTTGTTTATTTACTGATGAATTGTTTTATTCATTATACCTATAGTTTCTCAGCTAAGTTCTTTTATGAGACAAACCATCCTCTTCCCAACCATTGTAAAGGTGTCAAAATATATCATACTAAGTGGAAAATTCAATTGGTTCATTATAGACCACAAAAACGTTGCCTTCAGTGTTACTGTATTTACTTTATTATCTAAATCCCGCGACAGTGTATTTTTCGGCAAGCCATTTAATAAACCATTTTCCACTGTACAATGTTACGTGTAGTTTTGCTGTGTATACTGCTGGATTAAATTTACCCTGTCTAGTATTCTAATTTTTCTGCGCAGTTTTGCTGTTATTTGTGCACTGCATTATTGCATACAGATAAAAATGCCAGAATATGTATGCAGTTTAGAGAGATAAGACACACGGCTACTGTTTGCCCGTGTAAGTTCCTCCGTGAGTCTGTAGGGGGCGACACAAGACAAGTGATATGGAATACAGTGCGGTACAGGTCGTTATGAGTCCTGTATGCAGTCATGCAGCCTTGTCAAACATCCCGTGCAGTACCAGTACAATGAATCACAAAAGAACGTCTCAAACAACATAAAGAGAATTTTCATATGCTAGGTTGTGATGCTGGGAAATTATGTTCTGTACTGCAATGGAGGTGTTGGATATACTGTAATGCTGGTTACACTGCATGTATAAGTCATATTAAGCTTAATACGTCCGTGCATATATTGTCCAGTGGTCCAGAGTCTATTCTGGAATCAATGGGCAACAGGCTAGGAAACCATACCCTAGATGAGACACTAGTACATCATGGCATGGCCATACATGCACACTTTACTGTGACTACCCAAAACACTTGTCTTTGGACTGTATAGAAACTCCACCCTAACTGTAAGGTAGCATCATGCGAACTCAATACACACCACAAATATGTCAGTTGAAACACATACGACAATTGACACTTTAATAAGGGTTTGTAAAACAATGCAGCTTGGTTAAAATAGTTCTAAAGAGACCTAGAGGTCAGTCACAGTTGCATCAGATACAAAAATGTCAAATTCTTCAGTGTTATAAGAAGAACAGTGTAAAAATCGTGGCAAGAATATGCAAAAAAGAGCTGTAGCAGACAGTGCTTTCCAGTCAAAGGTAAGCATAAGGAACATCTGACTCAAAAATTGCCAGAGATTTGAATGAACACCTCTGTGATCTAAACTTGACAAAGTAGTATGTTGTTAACACGCATTTATGGTATGATTTCCATTTGGAAAACTCATATCCAGGTTGCCCAAAAAGAGACACTTTTGAGTAATGAGAACAAAACCTGTATCACTCAGAACAGGAAATAAAATATAGCATAACGATTTGTTTTTTTTCTCTCTTCTCCACCCAGAGAGTTTTGAGGTTTTAAGAACCCAAAAGCTGTAATCCACAGTGTCTGCTCCCAGCTTTGGAGGTGACAGATGACATGTGCAGCCATCTGTTAGAATCAGTCTCCCCAGCATCACTCTGCATGGTTGTATAACAGCCATACAAAGCCATATTAGGTGACTATGCTCACCCTATGGCATAAAAACTGTTTGGCCACAACGTTCCTCTGTTCCAAAACAATAACTATGTGAATTCAAAACTTGTTTTATGATAATTATAATTAAACCAAGTCACCTTGGACAAAGGCATAGCCTGAATAATGAAAAACAACTGGATCTTTACTGGAAGTTTGGAGCACCAGAGTTATTGTTATTCTTTAGGTAGCTGACACCTGTGCTAAGTTGATTTATACCATTAGATAATCAGTTTAACAATGATTTACCCATTTACAAAGTAGGATGTTGTTACTGGAGGAATTCAGGTTAAGTACCTTAATTAAGGGTACTGGTGCAAGAGCAGGATTTGAACCAAACACTTTGCTCCAAGGCCCTTACCTGCACACTAAGTGCTCACATCAGTGAGTGGAAGGTGGAGCAAGAACTTCCATAGAAGTTCCTTCTCTCAAATGGTTTAATGCCACCCTACATAGCCTAGAAGTTGTACAGTAACCATGCAAGAAGGACAAAAGTTGACACAGCTCCTTACCGATACCATAATATTTTCTATATTTATTTAATGTTTGCATTGTATTGTCCACCCCATATATACGCCCATGGGAAATGAACACTGTAAGAAATTATTGGCTGTAATGTTTTTCCTTTCAGCTTGCCAACATAAACTATAACCTGTATTTTATTACGTCTACACTATTTGTTTTACCTGGAAATTTTGGCTAATAAATTATAGCAGAGACAATATGCCCATAGTCAGAAAATGTTCTTAATGGAGTGTTAGAATGGAAGCCAAGAAGCTTTGAGCCACATCAAGCTCAAACTGCAAAAATCACAAAATGTATCACCAGTACAGCACGTTAATCCCCAGGGGGCGGGGCGAGCCTTTTAACCTTTCTTCCGCCATCAATTGGACAGCGATGCTGTCGGTCCTACCCGTAATTGTGTTAGCCCCGCCCACCGAATCCCGCCCTGTGAAAAGAAGCTTTTCTGCGCGGTCACCGACGAGCTGTACAAGAGGAGACCCCCCCGGGTTGATCGGTTGACAAACACCGCATCGTTGCGCCAGGTACTGTTCCGCACACACGGACACTCACCGGCCTCTGTCACTTGCTCAGTCTCTGCCTTCGCCCATATCCTCTTATGGTGCATTCTTTATTATAAATATCAATCTTATATTGTTTGTCAAATATACTGAATACATATATTTCTATTTAAATGCTTCTGAACGCCTGTTGTTATGGTAACTACATCTGCTCCGATTCAGTATTACTGGGAAGCAGATTGCATTAAATATTCCCAATACTGTATTATTGTAGACCGATTTATGTTTTCGATATTGTTTTAACTGTAAATAACAGTAAACGGCCCGTCGCCGTCGAATCCACTGCCAACAAACTGCGAAAGAAAGGCTTCGTGTTTTATTCTCTGTTATGGAAATCGATGTAAGAATTCCCCTGATAATATTTCACATAAGTGAAAAAAATGTTGTTTATTAATGCTAAAGGGATGAATGGGAAAATGCAGGTTGCAATATCTATTTTTATCAAATATTTTCTCTCTGTGATCCGTTTCTATTTAGGTACATAATAAACCCACGGCTTATTATTCATTATGTTTCTGTTTATCATCTACTCTTTCTTGATTATTGTTATGCTGTGTCGCTCCATTTTGATCAATGTACAGTTTTCCTGTAAGAGCAGTTTGGTAACACTGACTTTTGAATGTTTGGCTCAGAAATAGTGTGGTCACTAGTCAATATACACCTGTCTCAGAGGGCCTGCACCCCCCCCCCCCCCAGAGCAGTTCTCGGGTCATAACATCTTTCATTTGTGTGAGCCAAAAGTGGATGCTTCACATGTCCTGTGGATGCTGCTGATGGTCTGTCACTGGTGACTTGGCCCTGGGAATCTGGCACTGCATTTTCATCTTATAGAATAATACCAGAGTACTTATGACTTCCTCCCATCCAAGGGTTGTTTCATAACTTAGCGCTGAGATAAGCGTTGTACTGCCTTGACCATGACCAGGATGAAGTGGGTAATGATACTGGACTGGACACTTCTGACTTAATATGGGCATCAAAGGTCCATAATGTGCAAAGGCTGAAGTAACCATGGTGGACGACCCCCCCCAGTGTTCAAGCAGGCCTGAATATAACTCCATTGGTTATTACTACTAATATTTTTGGCTACACAACACCTGACATGTGGTTATACCATTCTACTGTACATTATCCACTTTTATTAGTTTCTGTTAGACAATTTTTCCCACAGAAATATTTATTACAGTCCAATTCTTAACAAGAGAACTGAAGCTGAAAATAAAAGTGATATTTTATACAGTTGTGGAATTGTTTAACATAAATATGGCACATTTGACGCACATGGATAAGATAAGAGAATAAGGCACCTTCTGCAGCAAAAGCACTTTGATCAGCAGGAGGTGGAAATGGCAGGGGAGCAGGTCTGTGCTACAGGACAATTGTTCTTCAGCACCAGCATCAGTGTGGCACTGCAATTTGCCCTCCTGGTCCCGGGGGTCCTCTTTGATCACAGCTGTCATTCCTGCAACTAGCTGGACTCGGCTGCAGGAATTAGCTGATACACATCTTATACGGTTTGCAAGCTATGGTTTATACATAAAACATTAAAAACAAGTACTTCTGTGGGTTTTTTTTGGGGGGAGGGGGGGCTCTAAAAACAACATATTTCAAGTTTTAAATTGATTTGCAAAAAATAATAAGTTCATTTAGTCAGTTAATGTTGACAGAACATAAAAAAATTTGCTGTTAAGTATAAAAGAGTTAATACAATGTGAACGTATAAATTAAATATTATAAACACATCTACACACCTAAAACAACATATAAATTAGAAAACTCAAAATTCTGTATTTCAAATTAACATCAAAATTGTTTCATACAGAAAAAAAATCTATGAGATCAGATAGAGGAAAACAAGGGTTTGCCAGGATGATGTTTGAAAGCACTGGCCTGAGGATTACATCTTGTACATAAACCAAGTAGTCAGTAGGTAGTATAGTGGTAAAAGACAGGGATTTGTTGCATGTAAGTTTCTGGGTTGCATCCCTTGTTGGAGTTACTCTGAGCAAAGTATTTACCCTAAACTTTACTCAATACTCAACTGTAACAATGTGTATAAATGGGTAAAACCTATGAAGAGAAGGAGTGCAAGGAGCACCAGCTGTTTGCTCATAGACATGCCACACTCTGATCTTTGAAATATAGTGCAAATAGTGGCACTTTTGCAAAGTGCCAGAGCTCCTTCTGCCTTGTGTAATCTATATTACTTATGCTCTGGAGCATATTTTTTCAAACAAAGGGCATGTGATGAAGTTGGCATTTTCAGCTTTGTACATTGGAACAACTGTACTTTATATTCACATATTCAACTGTTTAACTGCTTCATGTATAACTGTGGAAATTTCCTTGCTGTATAATTAATATAATAGCATGACTTAGCTAAAGTGACTCCCTTTGGAAACGTATGCATGATTAAGGATAATCTCCAGGGACCTGAAACACACTGTAAACAACCCAGGGGCTGTTTTTGTATCATTGTTTTTTATGTCCATTTTAAATGTAGAGTGCAGCTGTATGTTATGCCTACAGTACTGTTTTCTTGATTTTTTTTTCATTTTCAATGAAAGTGTGCGTATCTGACTTTACATTCCTTTGAGTCAAGCTGCCAGTCAATCAGTCTGAAACTCAAAGCCAGCTTGTTGTCAAAATAAATGCTGACTTTTATCATGGAGAAAAGCCAAGCCTGTCAATTGCCTTACATCTATTCTGCAAACAAGATGTGCACTCGAAAGCGGGAGCAGTCCCTGGCCTGATGGACTGTCCCCTGTGTGTGTTTGACTTCAGCAGTGTGCTGTGCATGTGCAACAGTTGGCTATTGTTATCCAGCGGGTTGGAACCCAGGCCTCTGTTCCCCCAGCACAGTTTGGCACGCAGGAAAACTGTAAACAAGTGGACAGAGGCCTGGACTCAGCTGCTGTTTGCCCCCGTAGCCAATCAGCTGGAGGTGGAAACAACAAGGAGCTCAGCAGATCTTAGTCACTTGATGTACCCCACTGTGGGCTGATTTGCCAGGATCTGAAAACACAGCCTTGTTCCTGTATGCAGACACACTGCCACGCTGGGGGTAGATACTGCACGCCACCACAGTCTGCAGTGGGAAGGTCATTGATGACGATTGTTTTGTGAAAAAAAATGTGTACAAATATGCAGGGAGGAATTAGAATTACTACTGGAATAATGACTGCTAAAAGAATGTCTAAGAGCTAATATAGATAGATAGATGCCATTAAATTAATAGTAATTACCAAAACATAATAACACAACATACCAATGCAGTTTTCCTTCAATAATTACTCTGTAATACTAATGTTTGTCTACCTGTGATTATTCAGCTCTTTTGTAGCTATTACTGTAACCAAAAAGGGTTGACAAGTGATTTGGTCTCTAAATTCCCCATTGTATGTGTATGTTACATTGTTCTGGTGTACAGATATGTGAATGATTGTGGTGAGTTTACCATAGTGTCAGTGTCCTTGTATAAACCTGTCAGTCAAATACTGAAAAATAAGCATCATTAGTTGCATCCACTGAATGAAAAATTAATGTAAATGTCTAATACTATCAAGAGGTGTACAAAATTGAAGTTCAGTTCCTTCAAAAGTTGAATTCTCATAAATCTGATGGGCATACCTTGGGTGGTGGGGGGTGACTGCACTACTGCAAGCAGTGAGAAGGTGTTTCTCAGATCACGTCTGCACAACAGATAATTAATTCACTTCCACACATAAAAAAGCTGAGCTGTCAATAGAGTGTATGTGTGACACCAGGTCCATATATGAAGACAGCCAATGTTAGCCATACAAGATGGCTTGGTGAACATAAAGAGGTGGAACAAAGTTGTAATTTCATTTTTGTTCCTGTGTCCCTGTCCCCAGGAGTTATGGTGTACCACCCGGTGTTCGAACAGGCTGGCCAGGTGCCAGGCCTCCAGGTGTGGAGGGTTGAAAAGATGGACTTGGTTGAAGTCCCTGAGAATCTCCAAGGAGGCTTCTACACAGGGGATGCATACATCGTCCTCAACACCATGAAGCAACGCTCTGGGAACCTCCAGTATGACCTTCACTTCTGGCTGGGTAAGACTGGGAAGAAGTCCTGCCTGCCAGTGAGGTCTCCTAAGCCTCTCCATATTTTAGCCTTCTCTGTCCATGTTTTACTGTCCTGTTTCATGCAGCTTGATTTTCAAAACTACTAGAACAGAAGTGGGAGAACATGCAGTCACCATCCTTGTCTGTTGTATCCCTCATAGGTGATTTCTGTTCCGTGGACGAGAGTGGAGCGGCAGCTATTTTTGCAGTACAGATGGATGACCATTTGGGAGGGAAACCTGTTCAGTATCGTGAGGTCCAGGGCCATGAGTCACAAACATTCCTCGGTTACTTCAAGTCTGGCCTCAAGTACATGGTGAGACTTCTTTAGCAACTGACTCACCACAAAGTTAATAAAATATTTAATCTTTTCTATCTTTTGGCCTGTTGTCTCAGGAAGGGGGTGTGGCATCAGGATTCAGACACACAATGTCAGACGAACACGCAGTGCGGCGCTTGCTGCAGGTCAAAGGGCGGCGTGTTGTCAGGGCGACAGAGGTGCCCATCAGCTGGGACAGCTTCAACCAAGGGGACTGCTTCATCCTTGACTTGGGCAGTGTGAGTGCAGAAGACACTTCTACAGCAATACCGTTTTTATCAATACACTGAATAGTGGGACTGTATATGGCATTCTTCAAAGCCAATTCAATGCTAAGACTGATAGGAAATCAGGCAAATATTATATAATGTGTAACTATATATTTTATTGTCATCTTTCATGTTCACTAATGTTTGTCACTGTACTTGCGGTCTATGATCATCTCCATCTGCACAAAAGGAAATCTACCAGTGGTGTGGCTCCCAGAGCAACAGTTTTGAGAAGTTGAAGGCAACACAGGTTGCCAAGGGGATCCGTGATGGCGAGCGAAGTGGGCGGGTCCAGTTGTACATCTGTGATGAGGGAGCAGAAAAAGAGAAAATACTCGAGGTAAAAATTTCCACTGGTAACAACAAATCTTCTTTTAACAATGATGATCGATGAGTATTTATATACCAAAGCATAAATATGACCAATAATTGTTTCAAATGTTGTCCAAGGTTTGTAGTTTGTTACAATGTTTTAATTATTCAGTGTAATATGGAAGGAAAAGAAGAAAACTTGCCAATGCCTAGAGACATTTTTTAATTTTTTAATTTTTAAGTTGTGAAAAGATATGAATAAAATCAGAAATTTCAGTTTGAACAAATACTAAACAGGGATCATTGTTTGTTGATGGATGGTATATTTTATGGAACTGAAGACACTTTGGTGAAACCATTGTTTGATGTGTCGTCAGATTCTTGGACCAAAACCAGATTTGCCCCCTGGACGCTCTGATGATGTCACAGCTGATGCATCAAACAGAAAGTTAGCAAAATTATACAAGGTATGAGAATGATGGTCAAGTCCTATTTCCTTTGAAAAGCATTAATCCGGGCATTCTAGAGATGTTTTTGTTATAAAATGTTAAATGTAAATAGCTATATATCTTATATATCTCATTACCATTGATGTTTTTTTTTATACTTTTTGATTTAATGGTACATATAATTTCATATCCTCTGCCACACTCAGATATCCAATGCCAGTGGAGATATGACCATTACCATGGTAGCAGCAGAAAACCCATTTTCCCAGAGTGCACTGGAGTCAAGTGACTGTTTCATTCTGGACCACGGCTCAGATGGCAAGATCTTTGTGTGGAAAGGTCAGTAGAGTTCCCGTGGGTACAAGAACCAGGAATGTGTCTCAAAAGGGAAATCTCTATGAACTAAGTGTAAAACAGCTGCTTTTATTCAATATCAAGAGTTCCAGAGCTTTGCTGTCTGGCAGGAAGTGGGTCTCACGAACTGTTTAGTTTATTTGCAATTACCTGAAAACTGTTGGGTTTGTTTGGGATGGTCCTCACTGTGGTCACCTGAGTGAGATTTTTACATGCAGGTAAGGAGGCCAACACAGAGGAGAGACAGGCAGCAATGAGGGCTGCAGACGAGTTCATTGAGAAGATGGGCTACCCAAAGCACACCCAGGTCCAGATCCTCCCTGACTCTGGAGAGACACCTCTTTTCAAGCAGTTCTTCAAACAGTGGCAAGATGTTGACCAGACAGTTGGCCTGGGCTCGGCCCATGTGACTAACAAGGTTGCGAAGATAGAGAAGGTGCCCTTTGATGCTTCCACGCTGCACAACTGTGCTGCTATGGCTGCTCAGCATGGGATGGTGGACGATGGGCAAGGAGAGAAGCAGGTATAGTGATCTGTCAAGCCCCAAGGGGCCAGGTGTGTCCTGCTCAGGTGCACAATAGCCATGTCAGTGCTCAGTCTGAAATGGCAGATGGAATTACAGAGGCAGGTTAGGAAAAGGTGTTTGTCAAAAGAGAGGGCAGTCATGCAGCCCTTCACCCTGGTTTCACATTTCTCATAGTTACTGAGGACACTCACCACTGTCTCTGTTTCAGTAGATCTGGCGCATCGAGGGTGTGGACAAGGTGCCTGTGGAGCCTGCTACCTATGGGCATTTCTACGGGGGAGACAGTTACATCATCCTTTACAACTACCAGCATGGAGGGCGCCAGGGTCAGATCATCTATATCTGGTACAAGTTCTACATTCACCTGGACTTAGAGGCTTTAGCAAATTATATAAATGAAAACAGGAAATGGAAGTGGCTACACAGATCATGTATGATACCAAAAACCAGCAGTAATTGTACTGTAATTGTATTGTTTATTACAATTATTACAATTATTAGCCTAGCAGATGATGTCAAAAATATTTTTCTTAGGCAAGGATTGGATTCTACTCAAGATGAAGTCGGAGTTTCTGCCATTTTGGCTGCGCAGCTTGATGACGAGATGGGAGGAAGTCCAGTACAGGTGACATATATTAAGTCTGCGCAGCAGTCTGTTTGCTAAAGAATGACTATCCAAATACCACTTTTATAAATGCATTATATACCTCTTACCTCTTATCATGTCCAAATATGGATATGGATTAACATTAATTTCAGCTTTAGCTTAAATTCTACCAAAAAGCCTGTCTTCTATGCCTTTGAGAAAAGTGCATCCTTTAGCAATAACTGCCAGTCCAGTGCAGGGTCTCTGTGCTCTAGAACATATCTTGAAAACATAGGGCTTGAGACTACACCGTAAATGAGATTTCATTCTATTGCAGGCCATTTATACAGACTCACACACACATACAATCAGTAAGGGCACTTTACACTCCCCAGCCCAAACACATGTCCTTGGACTGCGGAAGGGAACCCGGAGAACATACAAACTACACACAGACTGAACTGGATTTAAACCCACATCTGAACCCACAGCCCAGGAGCTGTGAAACACCAGTGTAACCTGCAGCACTGCCTTGCCACCTACCTGAGAAAAATATCCTCAATTGCTTCTGCACAGAAAAAGCAGATGCTGGATTGTACCGTACAGTTTGGTCTTAAACAAAATTACTCCTCTAGTGTAAAAAATTAAATTTTGGTTGTATCGAGCAGGATTGCAGTGCTTGGGAAGTACTGTAGTATTTTTTGTAAACTGACAAAAAAACTGTTCAAAATCTGTTTTAGGTCCCAGAGGTGGTAGCTGTAACAGCACCTGCCATTGCCATGCTGTCTGCATCAGTGTTGGGCGGAGCTGCGTTTTGTGTTTGTCGCTGGCTCCATAGATTAAATATCACGCAAATACATATTTATACCTCTGGGACTGGCTGCTTGTCCTTTGTTTCGGAGGATCATTTTGACAGCAAAGCTACTGTATTTTCTTCATTATCCTCTTCCTTTCTTTTTTATCTCACCTTTAATGGAGCTTTCAGCAGCCTGGAATAATCAGAACTCTTGTCATATCCAGAAAAGTGAATGGTTTTGCATCCCTGATGAAAATTTTGTAATGCAGAGTCATGAGAGCAAGATATAGTCATACAACAATGTATAATGGCAAGTTTCTGCAATGCCCAGGTTTAGATGGTTCTGCCTGTGATTTTCACCACCTTACAGTAATCCAGATAATTTATAACCTGTATGTAACAGACCATACATTACTAGTAACAAAAATAACATTCAAGTTATAAATTGTGTAACTATTACAGAGAGATACGCAGGAAGCTGTAAAAATCTTTCTGTCGTACAGTACATATAGTACATTCCCTCTCGCAGAAATACTGCTCCCTAGTGGACAGGAACGACATTATTTGATGGCTTGGTCTTATACTGCAAGTCACATTTACATTTATTCATTAAGCAGATGTTTTTCTTGAAGCATCTTGGAATAAACCACAGTGCATTACTTTATGGTACAGTGCATTATACAGCAGTCAAAGAGGTTTAATTAAAAACACAGGATTCCCAAAGCATAGCATGCATCCAAAAGAGATATACAAGGGGTGATCAAAAATACTAAGAATTTCTTCAGCTCTGATAAGGGAGTACAATTCTTTATTTTTTGGTCAACCCCTGTGCATATTTTGATACCTTCTGTGAATCCTGTAAGGGCTTCAGCAGCTCTGGAGGAATTGAAAGTGCTTTTTTTTGGTCATATAATTAACTGCCGCATTGTGTATTGGATAAGTGCCAATGGCCAGATTTTACAGCAAGCTGATGTTTCCATGTGATCTAAATAGCTTTTGATCTGTGTATGTTGGGTAAGGTGCGGGTCATCCAGGGCAAGGAATCAGCACACCTCATAAGCCTTTTTGGGGGACAGCCGATGGTAGTGCACAAGGGTGGGACCTCCAGAGCAGGGGGTCAGACAGCTGTTGAAGAAATTCGGCTCTTCCAGGTGCGCTCCACTTCTGCTGGGTGCACACGTGCCGTGGAGGTAAGTATTTGAGTGTCCTGCCAGGGTGCTGAGATAATGGAACAGTAGGGAGACCTTGAATTCATAAATATAATAAGTTGTTTTTATGAAGTTATTCTTGACAGTACTTGTGTGTGAACATTATAAAGGCATCCCTTGATTTACAAAGTTCCTTTATCCAAATCTTGGTTTTTCTGGGATGAAAAATCATTATAATGAAATTTATCCAAAGTGTCCAAAACAATTTGAAAGTTGCAAGTCACATGAGTGAAGCAGATGTGCAATAATGTATTGTAGATGGTGCTAGTGTACCATCAACTGTTTCCTGCTAGTGCTCTGTCTCATGTTTGCTGTCTTTTCATGTGTTTGTGCAGTATTTCCAATTTAATCTTATGAATAAAATGTTGTCCAGCAAAATGGGGCCAAAAAATAAAATCTTTTTTCTATAGAAATAGAAAAATAGAAAAAAAAAATCAAAAAGAAAAAGTTCAAAGATTTTAAAAGGTGCATATAGAACTGAAGAGTAAAAGAACTGAAACAGGTGAGCATCTTATGGAGTTTGGTCTGGGTATGCATATGTTTTCGTCACTTGTTAAGTACAGTAGCAGTTCATTGCAGCAAATTGCCTTGTTTATTTTGAATTGTTGTCTGCCCTTATTTTTTTTTAACAAAACTGCATGGAAACATAAGCAATAACAACTGCATTAAGTGTGTGACAATTTGGTAAATGTTTCTGAAGCATTCTTTAATCATTGTTTGACAGTTATATAAAGGTGTTTTGGGGAAAATTGGTTTGGACTTTTTGGATGGACACGGAAACACATTTTTTTCCCATTTAAAATAATAGGAGATAAGCTTTTTGATCTCTGGACCACTTTCAGGAACAGATTCATTTTGAAAATTGAGGTATTGCTGTAAATGTGCAGAAAACAAATTTGAAGCCTGAAAACTAAACTTATTTTCAACACTAATTGGAACAAATAAATATATATATATATATATATATATATATACACACACACACACACACACACACACACACACACACACACTGCACAGAGTAGCAGTTTCATAGAAACACGGGGCGGTATCTGATACCCATTTACATCATATATGAGAAGGAAGATTTAAAGTTTTCTAACACAACTGTTTCTTTATTATTAAGCAAGGTTTTTCTTTTTGTCCATTCTGTGATTTTTGTTTTCATTTTAGTACCAAAATTTGGCACCCGCTGTAGGCAATTACCCAAGTTCCAGAAAACTCATTATACTATAAAACCAGCCCTTTGTACCACTTCTCACAACTCTGTGTCTGTCTACATCTTCAACTCTCTAAGGTTGACGCTGTGGCCTCCAACCTCAACTCCAATGATGCCTTCGTCCTGGTGACCCCCTCAGCCTCCTTCCTCTGGGTGGGGGAGGGTGCCAGCAACACAGAGAAGCAAGGAGCCCTGCAGCTGTGCGACATGCTCAGCGTGTCTCCTACTGAGCTGGAGGAAGGAAGTGAAGCAGGTAAAAAAAGACCTTGTGCTTCTGCCCTGTACAAATTCAAGTTCAACCGTTTCAAGAATACCTGCAATAATGACTGAATTTTTGTAAATCACAAATTGCGAGGCTGTCAACAGAAATGGGTCAACATACAGTATGATTAACTTTCACAAAAGCTGATTCTTAGCTAAATGCATGCATCTATTGTTCGTATGCTACTAAACTACTTATAGGCATGTTTTGCTGTGGACTGTGCTCTTGTAGAAGAGCTTCCTAAAAAGTGCACTACAAACAAATACTTTATTAATACATTTTAAGGTGGAGTGACCTTATGGGTCCTTTTGGTTTCTGCCTCTCCCCTCCACAATGAAGATGCTATTTACCATCAGTACACATAATAATTTTTGATTATTATATTCAAGAAAACCCAGAAACATCTCAGAAGTATTCTTCTCACAACTGGGAAAGTAGGCTGTTTTAAGTCCACACCAGTCTGGTTTGCTTGTCCATTGTGAATGACATTATATGACAGGTGCAATTAAGTGTAAATTCAGTGAGAATTTTAGCCAAAGTGACCTGTGTGATTATGTTTTTGTCCTGTGGACGCAGACGATTTCTGGGACACACTGGGAGGGAAGGCCCAATACCGCACATCCCCAAGGCTGAAGAACAAGATGGACATTCATCCTCCCCGCCTCTTTGCCTGTTCCAACAAGACAGGGCGTTTCACTGTGAGTCACTTTGGCCACATTTCACTCCTTCCTCACTGTTATCTGCTGCCCATGAGGTGGCGCTGCTCCCTTTTTGCATGGCAGTTTCTTTTTCTACAAAGCACTTAAACATTTAAGTGTGCTGAATCACACACCTGCCATCTGGCGACACTTCTCCAAAGTGACTTAGACAATTTCATTCTCAAGAGGGGGGAATAGAACAGAAAGAGAGCTGACAAAAACACTCATAGTTGCAAAAGACTCCTAAATTAAAGCAAATGCAACAAACAGAATACACACAAAAAAACTTTACTCTTTGGACTACTGGGTGTGAAAAAAATCTACGTGAAAATCAGGAATTTTTCCACCAACCCAGGCAACAGGGGGAATATTTTGAGTTTATAACTCCAGCTGGAGGTGTGCATATTGCCCTGATGAGAAGAATGGAAGACAGACTGATGAGCAGAGCCACATGAAACCATACTTTCAAAATGATTTTGGAACTGCTAGTTACAACAAATTTTGTGAATCCCAAAGGAATTTTGCATGAACCCTTTGAATTATTAAGACCGAAAAGAATCTTTTAATATCAGTATAAGTGCTCCCCTTCAGGGTTTTACTATAAAGTTTATTTTCCATCTGACAACATGGAATGCAAAGAGTAGCATGAAACAACCAAACATTTTATTTTGTTTTGCTGTCTGATTTAAATTTGTAATTTGCCAGGGTTTCATTATTGATTTTGCCACATGCAAAATCCACTGATTAGGATAAGACAAGTGCACTGGAATAAATAATGGACATAGGTAAAAAAAAGAACACTGAAGTTTGTCACTTTACATCTGACAGTGGAAAAGTGATGTGAGGTAAAAAAAAAATCACTGGTGAAAACAAAAAAAAAATATTTGTAGGTGGAATGCTTGCACCTTTTAATTACTTTAATCCTTTTCTTGACTTAGGATAAAGAAACTATAGTGTTGATGTGCATTTCTTACAGTGTTGGTATTTTCATGTTCTCAGATTGAGGAGGTGCCTGGTGAGATGACCCAAGAAGATCTGGCAACTGATGATGTGATGATCTTGGACACCTGGGAACAGGTAATTCATAGTAGAGTCAAAGCATAATTATTATGGTACAAAACAGTCTACATCTATCATTTATTAGCACTGTGGAACATTGATTGTGGACATATGCCTTTTAATGAGAGGATTGGAAGAAAAACAGAACAATTACTCCTAAATATATAGAAGTATATAGTTCTTTACTTGCATTAACATATTCACAGTTTGGGACATTTTTGTTTGTTGAAGGTGTTTGTCTGGATTGGAAATGAGGCCAATGAAGAGGAGAAGACAGAGGCAATGGCGTCAGGTACCCTAATATGTTAAATACTGTATAGTCACTTCATTTCACCGAGTGACACTACTCCATCATTTATGTTTAACAGAGTTTACAGTTGTAAAGGATACTCAGAACTCCACTGCCTCACTGTCCCTTTGGTGGACCGTTAGATATGCCCTGTCCTAAACCAGTCTGTAGGTTTGTGATCCATCTAGCAAAAATAACCTCAGTTGCCTCAGAAAGGTAATTTATTTCATTTTTGTTTTTTTAATCAGAGATTCTACTTTCCCTCTTCTATTATTTCAGTTAATGTGCCCTATGTTGTAAATAATAACTTCAGTAGGAGAAAGTGAACTGTATTCTCCAGACTATGAGGATATGTGAAAATTGTTGTTGGCCCATCAAAAACCTTATTTTATCCCTTACTGAAGCATTTAACAATTTATCTGCTATATAAAAGATATTATTTAGTATAGTTAACATTTGCAACTGCCCGAGGACTTTATAAGTGCCCTGTGTATCATAAACAGCATGAAGGGAAGAGGTTGAGGACAGAATGCTTGTATGTCAGTCATTAGTAACTTCAGCTTATTGTTCCCTCCAGCCGTGCGTTACATTGAAACAGACCCTGCCAACCGGGACTGCAGAACAGCCATTGTCCAGGTCAAGCAGGGGTTTGAGCCACCCACCTTCACGGGCTGGTTCCTGGAGTGGGACTACGAGTACTGGAGTACCGACCCCCTGGAACGTGCTGTTGCTGAGCTGGACATGTGAGGTGCTGCCTCCAACCTTGCAACATTCCAGTGATGGTCTTACTCAGGCTTAGCTGGAGTGATGAATGGAACCTCAGTGTAATACAACCCTCCTAACCAACAACAACCCACACGGTAGCATAAGATGCTTTTGTTTTACAGATAAACTGCACTGTGCCAGTTTTATTGTGGATAAGGCTTCAACATAAGAAAATATGCAACTAAGTGGGGACAATCGGGGACAATGTTACAGGCAGATATGTGTGTTGAGTAGTATGCAAATACAGATCCTTGCTTATGGTAACTCTGCTTAGCAAGTGGGGAAATACTGCATAAAAAAAGACTAATTCAGCAACAAATATGGCTTTGACTGTTACTTCTTGTGGTAATATGCAAATATGAGATTTTTCATAAATTCATAGTAATAAAATAAAACGGATTAGTATCTGCCTTAAATACTTTCTACTGAAGTGCATAACACATAATATGTTTAATTGCAAAGTGGAGCAAAATGTAAGGAGCCGCCCTATTAAAAAAGAAATGGTCACATACTGTATGTGATTACTGTAGTTTACGGTTGGTTGCTTACAAATGTTGTAATTATGTTGCTCCACAAAGTTCATGGAGCTTCATTTCATGGTTGTTGTAATACATCTGACAAAGTTCTTCTGAGAAACTAATAAACACGTTGCAAAGTATTGTGATCTTAACATTTATTAAATCATTCAGTAATGGCATTAAATACAAGCAAAACATGCTTCATGTTTAAGCTTTAAAACCAAATTTCAAACTATAGAATTTCTCATAAAAGTCAGTACAAATGCTTATACTTTGAAATAGATGTGTGTATAAAAATAGGTAATACACACAGGGTTAGTATACTAACAAGGACAGATTAGCTCTACCTTCAGCAGCAGTTCAGAGCAGATGTTCTTTGGCAACATTCGGCACTAGAAATGAAAACCTCACTAACACTGCACAGTCATCCACCACAGAATGGCACAAGTGTCTGACAGTAACTGTGTCCTGCAACAGTACAACACACTGCATAGGAAAACAAAAATAAAGGTGGTTTTGTTCTCAGTTAACACTGCTGGGAGAGAAATAAGGCAGAGAATGTAAAACAGGTCCTATTTTAATCAAAGGAACCAATCAACTTGAAGGTTCCCATCCCTCTCTTCCCTCACCTAAGCTGTAGAAATAGTAACAATAAAGTGCAATGTCCATAGTGTTACTGTGCCAAGAAGACAGAGGTACAAAAAGACAACAGCATTTGTTCACAGCACTAGATGTTTGACAGTAGTGAATAAAGGCTAAATACTAGACTACAGTTATCCACCTTATTCCTGCACAAACTGGATACACATCTTGCATATAGACATTTAAACAACGATCTCAAATTCTGTTAAGAATTATGTTAATACTGCAGGTTTCTGGTTGTTTGAAACTGCTGCTAATATATATACATTGCCATTTATGTACAGATCATGAAGCATGATATAATAGCACTTAAAGTCCTGAGGTCTAGCAGTATGCATATATTTTCTGTAAACTCTTCAGTTTAATGGCAAATAAGTAAGTAAATTACTTTTTGGCAATTGTAAACTTCCTTTATTGAAGGCCTGTAACTTGACTCACACTAGAATGGTGAGAGCTCATTTTGTTACGAACACCAGCAGGACACACCTGAAAACTGGATCATAAGGTTAACTCTCATAAGCTGGAGACTGATTTCCAGGAGGCATTATGCTTATCAGTAGGAGGATACCTATATTTTAAATCTAATACTCCTCCTATACTAATTTAATTTAAATTCAGTTTGTCTAATACTCACCAGCATGCTGCCTAATAGCAGTTAATGCAAGCTAATACAAAAACCACAGTGACACTGAGTAACAACAATTATACACAGGGAAAAACAGGTGTGAAGAGAAAAAAATGCCAGAAGGCAACAAAGGAGGGGAAACAAAACTCATAACTTTGGTGCAGGAGAAAAAAAAAGACAGTGGTGGTCCAATATTAACAGGCTGTTGAACCATCTGGGCACGCTAACAATATTAGAAAAGGAGTTAGTATACTAGAATTACTTGCACAGCATTAAGATCTATGTGGGTGAATGGTGTGGTTAAACAACATTTCACAAAATATGACACAAATATCATGAGCTACAACACACAAGACTCATTCTATGAAAAGAGAAGCTGCCAGTTGGTGACTATGACAGGTTAGCCTGCCAGCCCTGACCACTGGCAGGGATGGTACACACCTCAGCACTTCAGGAAACTCTGCATCATGTCTATGGGAAGCGGGAAAATGATGGTCGAGTTCTTCTCTGCAGCAATGGTGTTGAGTGTCTGCAGGTAGCGCAGCTGCAGGGCAGAGGGTGACTCTGCGATGACCATGGAGGCCTCCTTCAGTGCCCGGGAGGCGTTCATCTCCCCTTCAGCTGCAATCACCTTGCGGGAACATTGAAGACGGGGCCAGGAAAAAGAGGACAGGGATCGGCGACAGTCAGAACAGCAAGCCGAGTGAACTAATGTCACTGTGAAGAGGAACAGTTTTATCATTAGAACCCAGGCAAACCGCTATGGGGGCACCAAAATCTGGGGCCAAAGAATCTTGGAAAAAATATTAAAAGCCTTTACAGGTTCATCATAGAACTGAAGAAGATTTGCCACCTTATACATAATGTAAACATGGTATGAGGTGTCACGACCCCACTGAAATACCAATGAAATGTTGGAATTCTGTACATATTTTTTTATGAAACAAACAGTTGCTCTATGTAGAAAATAGTATAAGCATATCTATTTATTCCCTTCTCCAACTTCAATCTTGAAAATAGTTCAGTTTTCAGTCAATAAAGTATAAATTTGTGTTCTGTGCATATTATTTTCACATATCAGACATAATGGAGCAGCATGGTGGCCCAGGGAGTTGTCACCTCTGCCTCACTGCCTAGGGCTGATTGGTCGTGAGTTCGAATTCGGCTCAGTTTGTGTGGAGTTTGCTCGTTCTCATCGTGACTTGAGGATAAGCAATTAACGAAAATGGATGGATGAATATCATACATTATCACACACACAAAAAATCTAATCATAATTCTAATTGTATATTATATCTAATTTTATATATAAAATTTTATATATAAAATTAGACATATGTAAGTGTGTGCATCTTTATTTAGAAGTCAGAGCCTAGATGCACCAAATCCCAGTGCTGCCTAGATCGCAATGTTCTCAAAATCCAGCTACCTAAGTACTTTGATACCAGAGATCACTGCTGTCTTTATCTATGGTGATAACCCACACTGGTCCTTGGGTCCAGAGAGGCTGACTCAGCGTATCTACTGTGCAATTCTGCACTACTGTACACACTAAGTTCTATAGAACAACATATCTGCATTAACTCTACTGCTGAATGCTGTCAGTATCACATCACTCCTTTTTTACAGTGAACAACAGCTCTCTTTCAAAGCTCTGAATGACCTGCAGCATTTCAGGGGGTTAGAAAAGACACTCCAATACAGAACCCAATCATTCAAGTGGTCTGGACACTCCAGCTTTAACCAAAATAATTTCACAATATGGTTATAAATGGGGGCAAAATGTGTTTATACATACCTCAGTATGTCTAACATAATATTTTAAAAGATGCTCTTTCGCAAAACAGTAGGTAGCATCGAAACCAGTTTTTGCTTAGCCACTGATATTCTGGTAATGCATTCTAATAAAGCATTTTAAACATTTTCAAAGCATTTAATCAGGATGGATTTTTACCATTGTCTCCTGAGTTGGATGCAGAGAATGCTCTCAAAGATACTACTCATTTTGATGATGCAAAACATCCTGTACAGAGGAGCAGCTAATCTGCAGGTGTGATTTTTTGAAAGCTAGTGGATGTATGGCTATGAGCTTCATTGACCTTTTGTTCTGCTAAAAATTAAGCCATTTAATCCTTTCATTTGTGACGTCTTGCGTCCCATTTAAGCACTCTGAAAACTGCAAGGAAATTTAAAAACATATCACGCATATGGGAGCTCATCAATTACAGGGATTATAATGGATTGAGTGCCTTCCCTGTTTACCTCACTTTGCCAAAAAATATTAATGCTGGCACAGCAGGACTCCTTGTTCCCACGAAAAACATTGCGGATATTTATCTTAAGGGGTAAGATAATATATTTAATGTTATTTTTTTGTATGCTTACGCTATTGAATAAAATTTTACAACTAGTGCAAATTTGTGAATATCATGAAATAAAAAATATCTTAAATTTTTTCCATTCCATCTTCCTGTCACAACAAAATCAGGAGTTTGTAAAGCAAATCTAGAAATTGTTACTGAGGCTCAACTGTTACTATAGAAGATCATGAATCATAAATGTGTGACTAGCCCTGTTCTTTTTCTGTTTTACAGACTATTTCCAGTCACTCTGTTTTGTCTCTCAGCATGTTACTACTACAGCAGTTCAGTACCTTGGCACGAGCCTCACGAGTAGCCTCTGCCTCTGCTGCCATGGCCCTCTGGAGTTGCTGTGGCAGTTTGACATCTTTGATCTCTACTCGCTCCACCTTGATGCCCCAGTCATCCGTAGCATCATCCAGAGTGGACTTTAGAAGTCGACAGGGGAAATAAATATATACAGATAAAGTCTCTTACACAAATAACACAAAAGGCAGATAGATCTTTGTTGGAAAATCACCTGCATGCTGTGGGCAATCTCCTCACGATCAGAGAGGATCTCAGACAGGTTCTTGGTGCCCAGCACGTTGCGCAAGGTGGTTTGAGCCAGCAGACGTGTGGCTGCATCAGCATTGGTGATGTTGGCTACTGCCAGAGTGGCATTCTGCACACGGTAGTAAACAACTCCATCCACGCTGATAGTCACAGAGTCCTTGGTCAAGACCTGACCAGGGTCAGACAGAGGAGAGAGCAGGAATCTCAGAAACAACACAGATTGACAGATATGCCATATCTTTATTTGCACCTAGAACAGAGATGTAGTTAAGCTGGTCTTTATCTATAATTAGATACCATAACTTAGTCAAACCATTCAGACCTCTTGTGTGAAGCAGTAAAAGGAAGAAAAAGAGTAGAGTGAAAAAAAAATAGTTTGTGCATCTATTCAAACAAATTCATATTTTCACTGGATGAAAATTTCTTCAGTTATTTGTATTGCATGTATTTGTTTAGTAAATGATTCATTTGAATAATTTACTTAGGTGTCCAATCAGTAATACTAGTACTCTGTAAATACAACCTCTGCATGGCTTTAAATAAAATTATCCCAAGCCAAAAGGCTGGCTGAAAAAATATTGCATAAAATCCACAAAAAGGGACTTGTAAATTGTGCCTATAATTCAGCATGCTGCCTGTGCTTCATTGAACAATTTCTATTAAATTCAGCTAAGTATCCAGAATGTGAGATTCTTGTGCTTCCAGATGAGAGTAATCAAGTGTGTGGGTCTCACAGTCATACTGACAACAGGTGTGCAGCAGGAGAAATTCAGGAAAAAGGGGCAAGTTCCCTCTTATAAGAAATAATCTACAAGTAGGTTTCACCTCCTGTGGTGGGATGTCAAAGGTGATGGTCCGCATGTCGACATTGATAAAACTATCAGTGCAGGGTAGGATGAAGAAGAGTCCTACAGAACAGGATGACACAAACACAGACATAATATTAGCAAAAAAAAAGAATAATCAGAAAAGGACCAATTAGAGTAACATTATTGCACAATTTTTATTAATGATAATAAAAATGGACACTGTCTGTTTTCATCAAACACTGCTAGATGTTTTCTGTGCACATTCTTACTTTGCAGTCTTATTTATATTTGTTTTGGCTTTATCATGGACCCAAAGGAAGTTAAAAAAAAAACTTAAGGTTTTGGTGATAGAGAACTATTCATAATTTAAGCATAAAATTGGAACTGCTGAAATATATTGAACATGGTGATATAAAAGTGTGATGGGAACTATGATTTACCGTACAAAATGATAAGGAGCAGATTTCCCTACTTATTTTCTAATATGTGACAACCAAAGTCATCAGTCTGCTGGTCAACAAACCGCAATCGTGGTTCTCTCTCTTGTGTTTCCCTTTTCCATTTTAATATTAAATCTATGAAGCCCCTGAATACACTGACCATCCATAAAACTCTGTTAACATCTCCCTCTTACTGCCGAAAAAACAGGCATTACCAACAAGTGAAACCTGTCCAATATATACAGCAGCATAGATCTAGAATGTGTCACTAGTGAGTGTAGAATTTATAACAAAGTTACATCACAGGTGGGAAGTTTTTCATTTCATGTTTCAACTGGAAAATTCTTTAACTCCAATTTTTTTTTTTGGGATGCGACCCAAGTTGTAAAAATTTTCCACACTTCCACAATTCTTTTAAGGTAAATAGACATAGCGTGTTTTACAGAAGACAAGTCCACATGAACAGCACTCCAAGGGAAGAGAAACAGGTTTAAAAAAATTTTTAAAAACAACACTTATGCAAAAGCCAGGTGCTGAACGGCCAGTCTGTGACTTGGTAAATGTGAAGTAGTCTACCATACAGTGAACTCCCCAGTTCACAAAAGCTCTCACAAAAGAGTGCAGTGAAATGAAAAACCAAGGCGAGTAAAGACCACTACTGTTATTTCAGCTGTTTCAGTGCATTCAGGCTTGCCTGGTCCTTTAGCTCCACCTCGTAGGATGCGTCCCAGCCGAAAAATGATGGCCCGTTCATACTCCTTCACAATCTGCCCCGTATAAAAACACAGAGCCCTTTAGCCAGGACTGACAGTACACAACAACGGATGCAACAGCAACACAGGCTGAGGTACTGAAGATAAAAAACAGATTGTTAATGAAAGTTCAGTGATACCTTAATGCACATCCATACAGAAACAGGGAATGTGACCAGGACTAAAAGAATTGAAAACATCACCAGAATCCATCCACAGAACCCCACGTCACTGTCGGGATTCTCCAGAGCTGCAAGACACACATCAACACAAGATTACAACGCAAAAGAAAATAAAAAGACAATAGAATATGTCTGACTGTCCTCTTCTGAGCTAAAAGTAAACAACAACAACAACAACAACAACAATAATAGAAACGTCGAACAGCCCAGGCGCTACATGCTGCATCATCGTGTCGCCCCTAGTAATGCACTAAAATGACTCAATTTTCCACAAAATTGTGCTTTTACTACTTTGACCACGAGAAACAATATCTAGATAAAGCAAAGACGAAAATGTCCCACTCAAGTTTTAAAAGCGCGTCCTCAACTCAACACGGGAAATGTGAGAAACTGAACCTGGTAAGCAGCTGAATAAATTAAATAAAATTCAGGTTATTCGGGTGAATAAAATTAAACTCAGGTTAACTGAAAAAGCAGGAAAATAACACCATTTAAAACTCGACTCGGTTTAAGAAGCGTAATACGTGGCCAAAACCAAGAAAATATAATATTTTATTTGAGGATTTTTTTGACAAGCGGTGAGAGAAACTTCACAGTTAATCGGCTTTTTTTGTCTGTCCCGATGTGTTGTCAAAGTGGATTTTAAACATGCCATTTCTGGACAGAGGGCCCTCTTATAGACCTACTTTTAAGATTATCTATTCCCCTGTTAGGGAACGAAAAGACGGTTCATTTGCATTTTAGGACAGCATTATTGGAAGCGAAACCCTGCACGTCAGCGCATAGCTCAGGGTCCACGACCCAGTGAAGATCGTTCAGTAAAATACACTCATACCACAGTATTGTGCCACTTCTGGCCTGAAATGCACTGGATTGCGTGGGTACTGTGTTTAACGGTCCGTGCTGCGGTACCAGCAGCACCAGGCGAGTCTCACACTCGCGACCCTCGCGCAACCCCATATAAGCAATGTGTATGCAAAGCTACCTATTGCTCCTATTTGGTTTGGAGAAAAGTGTCTCTTGGAGAATAAATGTGAATGTGCGGTCATATCACTGTAAATACAAAGAGAGAACAGAAACAAAGAGAATAATAAAGCACTTAATAAACAAGTCTCCAACAGGGGAACAAAAGCCCCTTGTCTGCCTCACCGGTCAGACGCTCCCGCCGCTTCGTCTCCATCTCGGTCGAGTCTCTGTCATTTTCCATGGCTTAATACCCTAAACCCACTGAAAAATGAAAGTTGGTTTTAATGCACCAAACACTATGAATTAGGATTAAAAAGGGAAAGACAGGGGGTGTTTATATCTCAAAGGTACACTGAAGTGACACCTTCGCTCTACGTGCATCGCATTTATTTTACATACAAACATGACCATTCATACTAATCAATTATAGAAAATGTGTGCAGTCATAAAGTCCAATACACAACCTAAAGATAAACAAAGTAACAGGTCAAACTACAGTACCGTTTAAAGTCGCCCTTGGGGTTCTGCCCAGTGTCGCAGCTCCCCTCTGCATTGGGCTCCACCGCCCTCCTCAGAGCCACACCCACTGGTACCCAATCCGCAACCCAACAGCGGGCAGCCCCTGTGACCCGGAAATGAAACTATGGCCGCGTACCATAAACAAATCGAGGTTCACAGGGAAACTGCGAGGTCAGCGACTTAATTACCATTGTATCCTTGGGTCTCCCAAAAACACATTTTCCATTCAATTTACTTTTACAAAGCACTTCTTCTCATACAGTGACTCAGAGCGCTGAACACCTGATTAGGATAATGGAACCACAATAAGTATATAGTGAAGCTATAGATAAAGGTTAAATGTTAATGATAACAACTATACATACTAAGTTCAAAATGGTAAGCCTGCCAGCAACTGAGGAGAGGAAAACAAAAAACTCCCAACCAAGGAGGCAAAGAAGAAAAATAAGCCTCTGGGGGTGTGAGTACCAGTGGCAGCCCACCCCTTCTGGGATTCTACATGTAGAAAATAGCGCCAGTAGTAACAGCTAAAAAAAGTTATACTACTAAGGACAACACCGCATAGGACAGTGAATCTGAATCAAGTGATGTTAAGGCAGGGGGCCCTCAGCTCCTAGTAACATGGATTGTTGATCTCACCACTGGTCTCGTCTGGCCTCAGTGGAGGGGGTAAAAAATCTGAGTAAAAGAAACTCAAACAGAACAAGTGGGGATTAGCATCTAATGAAATTAAAGACAACATAATTAAACAGCGTTGGTAACGGACCTGACACACAACATTTCCTTCTAGCTTTATGGCAGACAGAAATAAAGCGCCTCTTTAAGACCTCAGATTGCTGGTAGTGAATATCATTATTGCCAAAACGCAGTAATCTCAGTGTCAGCCAGAGAATTTACACAGGCCTCAACATCAGACACCCATGGCATGTGGAAAACACTTCACCTTACCTTTAGCTCTTCAATTTACGTGCTTCTGAAGAGTAACATTCTGAGTAATCGAGTCCCAGAGAATAAGCACATTGTTAATATTACTGCTAACAGGCTTAGCAGATGAACTACTGAGAGCTGAATATCTATCTTGAGTGTGAATGGGAGAACTCTGGGGCCTTGTAGGACCCCTCCTCATGGTAATCCAGTCACCACGAGACTGGTCAAGAGAAACAGGCCCCACAGTAACTGCAGTAGGACCTGCTGGAGCCGATGTTAAGCCTAAAACCATGAACACATCATCAGTAACATCGGAAGAGACTGAGCCCAACAACTCTGTGTTTACCACACATGTTGAACATATAAAAATGTCCGTGATGTCAGCAGGTGCAACTATGCTACATAGAAATACATGCTAAAGGACACACAACACATAAGCGCAACTTCTGAAGATACATTTAAGATGGAACTTACATCTAGTAAAGACTATTGACCTACCGGTGCTCGGCTAAACTGGCGGTGTATGGTTTGGCTTGGCTGGCAGTGGTATCTGAATAACGTGGATTGGCTCGGCACACACACGGACTGTCTGCCTAGCGAATAGTGATACTCAGCTCAGTAAACACAGATGGTGGCTGACGGATCGCATGGACGATCAGTGCAGGAAAAACACCACACAAACTCATGTTTACATAGATGCACAAATATGTTGTATTTAATGAGCCTGGATTATAGGCTGCTTTATTATAGGTCACCTTTGTTAATTTTGCAAGGAGGGAAGATTCCTAAAAAGGCCACAGCAAGAATAAACAAACGTTTCAGTTTTTTTTTTTTTAAAATCTCAAATTAAGGTAAACTTCAAGAGGTCTGTGAAGTGTATCACTGTCTAATAACATAGGTTCACAAGATATTTGGCAATATGTTCACGAACATTTTGAAACCTTAAGCTAAATATATACGTTTGAAAAAGACTACCTATAAATGCATACACATATATACATACAAACATTTTAAGGAACTTCAGTTTCCTAAAAGAGAACAAAATCAATTTGCCTAAGTATATCATTTCTGAGTAATAAAATTTCCTTTCTGATACTGAGACACTAACACATTTGGGGTATTTGCATCAGTCCAGCTGTTGGGTTTCAGTCTCAACTTGTCCATAATCAGTGTCAAAGATGTCTGAAAAATGGAATACTTCTTTGATGTCCATTGACACTTCCTCGTCATCATCTTTACAGCTCTGCAGGTCCTTTTCAAGTTCAGGGATGACGTACTTATACAGAAAATCAATTATTTCTGCAACAGTAAAACACATTAATCACCAACTGTACTTCTGCATATTCATTCAAATTTTAGAATTTTGAAAAGACGTAGATGAGAAGTGTGACCCACGAGTTGGTGCTCACAAAGCCACAAAAAATGGCCGGAAAGGAGTCACCTACCAGTAAAATCTTTATTCTGCCAACCTGGCACTCTAGTGACTTTCAGCTTGTAAAACTTTGCTTGTACATAGGCAGGAGGAACATTCCTTTAAAGAACAAGGTACATATATTGTTACATCAGAAAAGACTAAAGTAGAGTCCGAGTTCCAACAAAACTTGGACAAAATTTCTTTAACTGAATGCATTATCTCAGCTTTATATTACATAGTAATGACTGTTTTACGGTTTTTGCCATTTCAGCATTGCCATGATATTTTACACCACAGCAGTGATCAACAGGGCCACTGCAGAAAAGATCTAAATATTTGTTAGTAAGGCATACCAATTACATAAGACTACAGAACATTATTATTAATCAGTTCACTGCTGATTTATTTGTCTATAATCTGCTTTACAATGATTTACCCATTTATACAGTAGGGCTACTCTTTCTGCATATATTCATGTTAAATACCCTGATCAAGGCCAGCACACCTGAAAGTGGGTTTCGGACTGGATACATTCAAGGCAAAAGCTGTAAAAACAACATTACCTATTCCATGATCTTTTATGCGCATTATATATTCAGTTCACCTGAAGACTAAGTGGAATGCTTGTTGAGCTTCGATAGTAATTACCTAGTTGACCCAATTATTTACTAACTAGCATTTTCAAAAATACTGAAATTTTATTTAAAACCCTATATAAATGAACATGATCACTTGCACTTCAGATTAAACTGAGCTATGAATGAATGGAGCAATTATTATGGACCATAATCCATCTGCATTCACCTTCCATTTTTTGGAGACTCTTGGAACACATATAGTTGTATAAAGACAAGTGCAATATTTCACTTCACTTGATGTATCAAGCCTTTTAGCAAGGATGCAAGTACGTGTCATTTCCCTAGTTTATTATAAAGGTGTAGGCACAATATGTTTTGTTAAAGAAAAGATAAATATGTAAGTTATAAATAAATACATAATTACATAATTAGAAATAAAGATGTACCCAATTGTGCTGGTGAGTTGCTCCCAGTCAACATCTGCTGAGTCTTCTATATTCATTGCATACAACCTGAAAGACATCTCCTGATAAATTTCCCCTGAAATGAACCCGCATTTATTTGTTTCACTTTACTCTATTGATGAGGACTATGGGTCTTTCAAATGCCTTGGAGTGCACCTGAGAACTTAACATTTTTGATTTACAAATTTCACACATTTGAAAAGATTAATGCTAAAGCCAGGCAGTTATACCACAAAGTGGGTAAACAATATTTAAATGATATGACAATTGAATATCTTTTCAAAATGTTTACTTACGCTTTGATCAATCTAATTTTGGCCTGCAAGGACTTTCTTCCTTCAAACACATTTTGACCAAACGTCATCTTCTTTTTAAGAATTCCCATCCTGAAAAGTATTTTTTGAGAAATTAAAAAACAAACACACACTCTGCATTTAAAGGATTTCAAAGTTATTTTTTCCTCTCAAGCATTAATACCAGCATCATGGAACTAGTCAGAGCTGCCTTTGGTTTAGCTGAGCACGTACCACTTTACCCTGCACTGACTCCAGCTGCGAGTCTCCATTTGCTGGGCGACATCTTTCCAAGGCAGATCACTATAGAGCTTCTCCCTCCTTATGGTGGGATCCTGACAGTCTGAACCACTCTCAGGCTCCACACGGGTTAACATGTGGTTCCTGATGAGTCCAACCAGCTTCTTCTCCTCTTCCTCAGACCACTTTCCGTTGCTGTGAGCTACAATAGACACACCAGTAGAAAAAGCCAGCATATATCAACAGTCAGTCAAAACACTGAACACACAACTCAGACTGCAATAGATAGATACCACTTAAAACATTTCTGTCAGGCAGCATTAACACAATACACACAGTAGAATACTAGGAAGAAGAATTCCAGATGCATCCAAGTTCTCTTATAAATACTGAACATTAAATATGAGGTTTTTCGCATTAAAAGTAGAGCTCAGGCGGTCCTCGCCTTCCAAAGGAGATCTGTACCGATGACCCCATCCAAAATTTTTTTTCTTCCTATAACAATTCAGTGATTCAGTCCCAACTCAAAAATCACCTTACAATGTATGACCAATAAAGATAAACAACAAAAATACACGAATGCTATGTTGTACAACATGGTTTTGTTAAGAGTTTAACAATTTCACATAATATTAGTTTTAAAATAAGATAAATACACTACAGAACAAAATTTTTCATTTGCTGCTGTGTTATTTTCACAGGCATTTCTAAATCTACTCTCTTTGGCATCAACAAAACACTGACCTATTCATTTTTTGACCATTGTAAATAAAATGTAAGCGTAAAGGAATCACTAACCAAGGTGAGAGAAACGTTTCTCCAAGGAAAGATTACTGCGGCCAGTCAACTCAGAAATCTTCATCCAATTGGGACCATGTTGTTTATACAACTTCAGCAGGGATTTTAGGTCATTCTCTGTGTACCTGCATTAAACAATTGAAACCATGTAAAAACCACAAAATCATACTTTTGTCTTAAGAAGTAGATTGGTTTGAATTTTTTTTGCAACATAAGGTATGTCTTGGGACTTAAAAAATCATTTATGGAAAAACTAATTTTAGCAAATCCATTTTTCCCCCATTTATAACAACTGTGAATTGATAAATTGTTACCCTTTTCAAAAGAGCCGTTAAATTGAAAAAAAATAAACAAACAAAAAAAATGATACTTGTTTGAAACATTAAAATTAGACTTCACTTTATATTGCTAAATCATTGCCGATAGTATCCTGAATGTTTCAACATATGTTCTGTACAACTAACTTTGATACCAACTTCCCAGTGAATGTCAGGCTGGGAGGGCACCTCCTCAAGGGTCACCCAGTTCACTGGGTCCTTGGACCCCACCACTGGCGCAATCCAAAGTATTGATAACATTGACAAATCTGTGGCTGTTGCATGACTGAAATGACTATGAATCTAATGGAACACTGGGAGGAGACCCACATGAACATGAGAACTCCACACAGACTGTGCCAGTTTCAAACCCATGTTGAAATCACAGTATGGGAGCTATGAGGCACCAGAGCTACCCACTGAGACACTGTTCTGCTCTCTCACAAAGATAATTTTTAAAAATACCAAACCGAAAAATAAAGCAACAAATGCAGTAAGAGAAAAGCAACTGAAAGGATATATAATGATCCAATGACATTTGATAATGTGTTTCAATATAGCTGAAATTAGTTTCAGAGCACAAGAAATCAATTTTACAGACAAAGAATATACATAGAAAATACTGGCTTTCTTTTGTGCACCCTAGGATTTTTCCCCTTAAGGGGGGGGGGCACTTTTATGACTTCAACTCTGCCATGAAGAAATGTAACTCTCAGTACTAAAGGCAGATGAATGTGACAAGTTCTGTTAATGCAATCAAACCTGAAGCTAAAATACACTCAAGAGACTCACCTCCCCTCGAGCTCAAAGTTATTGAACAACTTCCTCCCACGACAATAAACATCATGCCACGGCCTGGGAATGCCGGCAGCTGAAGAAATGTAAACAGAAAACACAAAAAAACATGCACTTAATTTCAATTTTTCATCAACAGTGACTGTTAGCATGGCAAACACTCAGTCTGGTGAAAGAAGGGGATGGGAATATGTTATCTGTTAAACTCATTTCTCTCATAACACCTGAATTACATGACCCAGAAACCTGCACATGCCAAGAAGACAAACTTAGGGAAATGTCTCAGATACACTCACCAAGATGTAAATGGAATCCATGGAGGGATTTCATCTTTTTAATATATCTCATTTCTTCAGGATAATTCTTGGGAAAGAAGAGCTTGCTCGCACTCTCTATGCCAGTCAGAGCCAAGAAGTCACTCACGTTGTGGATCAACCTCTCATTTTCTTCTGCTGTGAACCTTCCACGTCTGAGAGTAAGACCTGATGGGTTATGGGTTGGGTTAAGATGGTAATTTTCACTCCTTTTAAATCAATGTCTGCCTCAAGTTCCTCTTAACCTTCAGGGTTCTGGTGCAGTAGTAAAGCTAAACTGTCCTTACTGTGTGCATGTGTGAGTGGGCGTGTGTATTACATTGCTCTGATGTATAAAGGGGTGAATGACTTTAGTTTAGTACAGTACACCTAAAATTTTCAAATAGCATTAGAAAAAGTTGTCAGCTAAATACATTCATCTGCTATCTTTCTCCAAACTCAGTTTTTATAAGCCATTTACACTATTTTACCAATTTATACAGCTGGGTAATTTTTAACCAGAGCAATTCAGGAGGCTATTACAGCAGGAGGTGGGATTCAAACCTAGGACTTTTAAGTCAGGAGGCAGCAACTGTATCCATTACATCACCTACTGACTTCTTATTCTAACCTAGTGTTCATGGAAGGTAGTTAAATACTCATTAAAATAGTTCGTCACTTTGGAGAAAAGTATCTGCTGAATTAATCAACGTAAACTGTAGACACCCTGGCAAGAATAATATAAAAATGATATGTAACCGTTTGTCAAACGGACAAATGGTGTTGTACATATCATAGGTCGGTTTAAGTTATTACAGTTAGATTACTTGAATGCAATACACCAAAGTAAAACAAGCAAATTTAATGGCTCCAAAAATGGTTCATTACTACATTAAAGAAATGACATGATCAGTTAGAGTGCACTTTTTTACCTTGTTGCTTAAACTTCTTAAATCTTGGCAGGTCATATTTAATCATGTGGCCGATGACTGAAAAAGCTTTTTTGTCCGCATCTGGAACAAATTCTTTCAGCTCCTTTATTGCCGTCTCCATGTTGAAATCCACCGCCATTTCCACACTAGAGGAAGACACAGAGCAGGAAGAAATTGGACAAAGTGTAAACTAGTCAGAACTGGACCTCTTTACAAGACATCATATTTACACAAACTGTTGAATATCTTGCTTGATCTTCAATTTTTAGTCTCTTAATAACATAAACAGAATCAGCGCATCCATTTACTATTTTCTGTAACTGTGTTTGTACTTACTTTTTAATCAGTTATTTTATCAGTTTGAGTATTACACCTTAAAGTAATTCAACTTCAAATGGAATTAACTGTACAAAAAGCAACTTTAACACTAAATTATAAGTTGAAATTTCAAGATAACAACCTTTAACAGACAATTCTGTCAGTGAGGAAACACTTTACAGTATCCCAGAATATTACTTAAGTTTTCAAACAAAACACAAACCTATTGGTTTCATCAGCCATCCCCCTTACTTCTTGGGGGGAAGCAGTCACTTTGCTATCTGTGCTCAGTTCTCCTTGCTCTTCCTCATCCTCTTGGACAACTATCTTCACCAGATCCTGCCTGGAAGCATCTGTACAGCTCTCTACATCATCTTGTGCTTGCACCTCATGCAGCCACTTTTTTTTCTTCACCTTTCTCTCATTTTCTTCAACTTGTATGTGAACACCACTATCCTCCACGTTCTGCTCTCGCTGCCTTTTCTTCCTCTCTTTTTTATTCTTTTTTTCTTCCAGTAGCGTTTCCTCATTAGGCATCTCAGTCACCTTTTGTTTTTTGTGCTTTTTTGCCTTTAGGTGAATTTCTTTCTCCTCCTCTTGTGGTTCTGCACTCACTGGCAAATTATAATTTTGCTGTTCAAGGAAAACAGCTGATGAGGAACAGTCCTCTACAAAACAACTCTCATCCACCTCTCTGTGCTTTTTCTTCTTTTTCGTCTTCTTCTGGTATTCCGGGAGGTATTCTTTAATCTCAAATGATGCCTCAGGTGTAGCAACATCCATGTCAGACACTAGAACCAAAAGAAAAAGCTGATTAACACACGCCAGTTTGATCTTGACTCTATATAGGGCCTTTGAATACCTTTTACCAAAGATTTTCATTTCCAGCTACAAAATATGAAAACGAATTATATTTCTTTGCTACAAACAATAAAAAAACATTCAACGTTCTTCCATTTTTAATTAAATGAAATACGGCTTCCTATCAAATATGTATCAGGTAAATGAATAAAGGTAAACAAACAGTGACGAGTGTACACAGTGTAAGCGAAGCAACATAGATTAGGAAACAAATGCATGTTATTCCAAAAATCGAGAGTAAAAATATTAACGACCGCCGTGCCTTAACACTTAATCTCCTGCAGATTTACTGTGAACTCAAATCTGAAACTAATCCAGGAAACAGTGAGGGCGGCGGGTTTTATTCAGTTCTCACAACGATCCGCGCGCAGTGTCTCACTGACCCGATATTTCAGACGACCACCGCTAGCTGTTTATTATTGACTGTGACGTTGTAAGTAAACTTAACAGTTCGGTTAGTGAGTTAGGCAGTACATTTATTTCTTTTCGGTTTCGCTCCTTAGGCTCAGTACCGAAATGTGAACATTTTTTGCGGTTGTTTATTCGAGTAGTAGCGTGCGTGCAGCTAACTAGTGAGCGATTAACTGCTACAGTAACTACACAGCCCTCCCGTAAAACAACTTTGCGGGAGGGAGGTAACCCGGTGTAGCGCAGTGCTGTCTCAATGGGTAAACACACCACCAGTTACTTACTCATTTGCTCCTCCGACATGAACCACGCGTCCAAAACGAAAGGAAAATAGCCGGAAATAAAATGTTCGACGAGGTCAACCGGAAGTAGTTTATCACTATGGCAATAGATATAACAAACGTTAGATTCCAAATGTTATTAATTAAATACAATGTATCCAAGACATCTTGTACAAGATTACTGGCTGTATGTACATCGATCAGGAATATCGCAAACGATGGATAAAATTTGCTCTCTTTCCCATCTGCGTGGTGCAGTTCACTACTGCAAAGTAAGTGTGTGAATAAATAATGTAAAACATTGTGTATATAGTTCACAAGATAAAAAAATAATAGTTTTCGATGTACAATAAGCTACAGTCATTACATTCATAAAATACCAACATGGCATTAGTATGTGATTTCAGTAGGAACACAAAGCCCCCACGGGCCTGTTTCTGCAGCTTTCACACTTAAGTGTTTTGAGTATTAGTCCCATAACAACGGACTCTACCAGAAAGAAGCACAGGGACTCCCCTGTAAATAAATCTGCAGTTTTTAAACGTTGTCTTTTTTTTTTGCAAGATCGTGCAGAAAATTAAAGCACCGACAAATATTTTTTGAATTATCTGTACTTGTTTTGTAGAACTATAAATAATACAGAAATCGGTTCAGTTTATATTTGGTTCCTCCCTGTTTTCGGTCCAAGGCAGTGTGTTGCCAGTCCATTTAACGGTGCACCTCAAAAACATCTTGCTCAGGTAAGTTAAAGCTTTTGCACCTTCATTATAATATATTGCTGTGTATGAGCAAAAAAGGATAAAAATAAATAACACTGCAAGTGTTGTATAATTCATTGAGCTTAAGTTTACAACTGTAAGTGAGTAAGAGGAGTTAGTGTTGCAATGTGTACAAGGTGATATTAGAAAATACAGTGAGATAAATTGGCAAAAAGGATTTGAAGACAACATTAATTAAATATACTCAGTCACTGACTGTCAGTGAATGGTAATGGTAAGTTAAAGTAATAATATATCTATGTTGAGGTGTAGAATAAACTTAGGTAAGTGGCATTCCCTGGAAAGTCAATAAAAACACAGAAAGACTACATAATTTTGTGGAGCCCTATGCTCATTTTAGTTCACTGATGCTTTATTGCTGTTCATTCTTGTACTTTTTTTAGGTTTAAGTCCAGCAAATGCTCTTCACTGCGATTCCTTGAGGTCCGATTATCCTGGATACCAAGGGAGATGGAAGAGGCTACTCAGCTCGGAGTGGTCAGGGACTCCATGCGGGTTAATCCTCTTTTAATTAGGGTAAGGAGCAGGGATGTGGGGGTACGCCTGGATTAGTCACAGTACATTGACAAAGCACCAAGCTGGGACAAGTATACTGCCTCAGCTGCCAGGGGCCAGATAGGGATAATATCACCTTCTCATGCAAGAAAAAAGGCTTTTTCCATCCTTTCCCTTCCTACAGTTTTTGCCTTAATTACTAAGAGCTGTCAGGTCACAGGTGATCCTGGAGAATAAGTCGCAGAAATGGTTAAGTTTTATCTCTCATCTTTTATTCCTGTTTTTCTTGTCTCAATACAAGACAGAAGTTTAGGTTATTTACTGTGTGTATTGAAATACGACTAGTCACCTTTGTCAAATTACATTTTTGTCATATATGAAGCGGGAGGCCTCCAACTTAGCTGTTAATTTTTGTTTCCTGTTTGGATAGTTTGTACCTGCCTTGTTGCTTGGACACTACAAACCCACGGTTCTTCTAAGAGGTCTGCAACAAAACTCAGATAATAGGTGCCCAGTTACTGGGAATAATCCTGGTAACAGTTTCTCCATTTGCTGAATCCTATAAAATGGTTTATTAAAGACAGTACAGCAAAACAGGGCACTTATTTTTTGTTTATACTGTCTTATGTGCCATTCGAAAAAAGAAATGTGAAATATTCTTTAGTTAACACTATTAGGACTTTGCACTAATTCCATTTTGTAATAATTACGTGACTACTGACCTGACAAATGAAAATACAGCTCTATTTACCTGAAAGTCACCGTTCTCCCTTTTAATCTGAATCATCTAAAATCGCCCTATTAAAATTTAAGAAATAAACAGAAAACGAAGTTTCAGCCACCCAAATTTTCTGTTTCGAGGTTGGACTGCCTTACATTTGTTTTACATTCTCGTGGCGCAAGCTCTTAGCACAGTGTTTGTACTCGTTGCTAGGATACCATAAAAACAGGGAACTTTTTTTGATCAGTCCTTATGATTAGTAAAATTTAAAATAAAGCATAGAAGTAGTTCATTTACAGCTGTCATAATGTTTTACGAATAAAGAAACATCGTTTTAATTTCACAATTTCAAATTTAAGTAGTTGCAATGCTGAACTCTGGGGGGCAGTATTGTTCTCTAAATGGAAGGCCACCTGTTATGATGATCATACACATCACCCTGAAATGATGACTACTGTTTTTAACTCACTGTAAACAGGTTGAACGAGTAATTGAATGAATTAGCAGGTGCAATTTATAAATTAATTTTTCACCTGGAACTTCAAGGTGTGAACCCTTTACTGGGGACTTAAGACTGTGTGCAAAACCATCAATATTATGCCTATTGGCATTTTATCAGATAATGAGAAATATCCATCCATCTATCCTTAACTGTTTTAACTTGGTCAGGGTTGCAAAAGTCTGAAGCCTATCCTGTAATCATAGGGCACTATGTTATGAAACTATACCCTGGATGTGATGCTAGTCTATGATAGAGTGGTCACGTTCACACACATACACAGACGTGCACATACTACAGGTAATTTAGAGTAATCAGTTAACCTGAGATGCATATCTTTGGACTGTGGAAGGAAACAGACATGGGGAGAACATGTAAACTCCACACTGACTGAGCTCGTGCTGTGAGGTGGCAGCACTGTTCGATGCACCACTGCGCTGCCCCCTGAGAAATATCATTATGCATAATGTATATGAACCTCAGTCTGCATTGAAATGTGTCACGGGACGGCAGATGGGCTCCTGCAAGAGAAGCTGCAGCCGAGTGCTGTTCACACTGCGGCGTGACTGCGTGGGCCAGAAATCACTGTAATCAATGGTCCAAGGTGGGCAGAGGACATCCTGCTTTTTGGTGGCACTCTGTGTTAGACCCATATATAATGCCAAACTGCATGTGCATTTGTGTGAGTGCACGAATGTGTGTCTGTGTGTGTTTGTTTGTGTGTGTGTGCGTGTGTGTGCGTGCGCGGGCTGGCAGGGGGGCTTTGCCTTCACTGCCAGCCACACCTGTTCCTCATTGTGTGGTGTCTCTTATCACCTTTCATCTGTGGCTGTGGCCCGTGTCTCCACTCAGACAGACTTCCCGTGTCCATTATGGATTTTTGGAGCAGGGAGGATGAGGGCCAGGTCTCTGGTGGCTGAAAGGTTTGAGTGTGAAGTTTTCCAGCCAGGGATAAAGAAACAACCTTCCTCTGGCCTTTCAGCACCTTCATACTAAAGCACCCCTTTGCTCAAGTGTTTCTACTTGCTGTAAACAAAGCAAACCCTCACACCCTGTTGTGTATTGGTTGTGTGCTGGATTGATGTCATTGAATGAAATATCATTATTAACACTTACACCATATTTTCCCTTAGGTAAAATCTTCCACAAAACCGCAAGAACATAATCAAAAATCATTCCCAGAAAATCAGTTTGGCAGTGAAACTATAGATAGGCAAATAAAATAAAATACATAATTTAAAATGCATTTATTTATGCAAGTGACTGATGTTGTGTATTTGATGGTTTTTATGTTTGTAATTCTGTTCACGTGTTTGCAATGCAACAGCCCCTGTGCTGGATCAGAGTTTGTTTTGTATTCTGTTCATCTTATCCAAGTAAATGAAGTCTGTGTCTTGCAGGGGGTCGAATGTCTGCACAGCTGTTACAGATTCTGGCACAGTTGTCCCTTAGGATTGTTATACCTCAGACATGAAAGTACAGCATATATAAAAGTGTTGTCTGCAGTGGAATACTGTGTGCTACTTGCACTGTCTCTACTGAGTCAGGTGTGTGTTGCATAAACTGTGGATGGGGGTAGATAGTAGGTTAAAAAAAATGTTTGTAACAGACCTAAATATCAGATTACAACAATGAATAAGTTCCATGTTATTTCTGCCAGATCTGATGGTACGAAGGTTTTAAAAAGGGAAAAAAACTCACAAGGAAATAAGGGATTCCTTTTTGTGCTCTAGTATGTTTTTCCATACACCCAGGATATTAATAAATATATGAAATTAGGAATGTTTCCTACTTGTATATTGATCAATTATAATGATCTAAGTGAACAAGTCTCCCATATATGAATATGAACAGATCATTGCAAACTTGTATGTAAATCATACCTTTAAAAATAAAAAAGTTAAAGGAGCTCACGGCTAGACTGTGTGATCCTATAATGGTGTCGCTCAAAGTCATTCATCTGATGTCCTGAAGTCTTTCATGAGCTGGTATGAGAGATCAAACTGTAATGGCCCTAGTGGTACGATATCAGTCTGAAACAGTTGAATGGCGGAGAAAAAGGAAAAAAGTAGTGCACTACAGTGTAGTGTGAGACAGTTATAACACTAGACTCAAAGAGAGGAGCTTTAGCAGACTGGAGCCTGTTGAAAGGTGTGTAAAGTGATCTAACAATGACAAGGAGGACGTCTGCTCCAGATCAGCGATCATCATCTTCGGCACAATCCACAGCACCTTACCTCACCTTCACCTGTGCAGAGACACAGAAGTCATCATTTTTAAATGAGCTTTTGCACCACATAAGCATGCCGTTCACATCGCGTGTCGGCAGCTCTCACCCCTCGCGTCGTTAGCATTTAGATAGGCGAGAGCGCAGAGGCCTGGTTAATGGGCTTCCTCGAGCCCTCCATGCCCAGCTAAAACCAGCTGAAGTGAGAGGGATTAAATCAGAGGACAACGGCAGGAAGGGGCCGTGTGCACGCTCCGTCGGCCGGCCTCATTAACAGCAGCCTTGTCAGAACTGATGTTAGATGTGATTGAAGATTATCACGTTTAGCCCCCCCTCCACATCCCCTCTCTGTCCCCCTCTCTGGTTTTCACTCAGGCCACCAGGCCGCTGTGCAGACACTCTGCAGCTTCCAGTGCCACTCTGGCTTTTCTGTATCTCCTAATTCTGCTTCATTTAAACTTCATCAACTCTTCCAGTGGACCAGAAGAGGAGGTGAATGAGCCAGATTGCGACTCTATTTGTTCCCCCCGCCTTTTATGTTACCAGATTTAATTCTCTAATTTCCCCCCACACCTCCATCCCACCCAAAATGTATACCCCAACAAACCCCCCTCGTTCCTTGAAAAAAAGGAAAAAACAGGAACGTGCCCCCCCCCCCCCCCCCCCCCCCCCCCC
>UFQX01000100.1:644021-673532 GCA_900497675.1 Arapaima gigas
GCCCCCCCCCCCCCCCCGCTGTAGCTCTCTTTTTTCAGGGTTATTTTGCATGCTTCTTAGACGGTTGCCGAAAATTAGATTACTGTATTTAAATCACTATGATAATAAAGAGCGCATACACAGCTACACATGGACAGGCTAAAGGATTTTTCCTTCTTTGTATTGTTTGCAGTTTTGCTGGGCACGCTCGCGTCACCCCCATACAATAGAAGTGTCATCTGGGAGCCTCTTTCATTTTTGTTGCTCTGTCCTAGCTCTGTGCCGGGTCCATTCCCTGCGGCCCACATGCTCACCGAGGCCTTGCCTGGACCCTGAGCTGCCTGGTGCGTCACACACGCTGAGCCTGTTTGGGCAGCTGCTCCCCATGTGAGCAGGAACTGGCCTTTCTGTACTTAATCAGGGTCTGACCTCAGGTGACCAGAACCACGTACCACTGAGTTCACGTTCACCCTAGTCCCATTTATGTTGCTTTGAATGTGGTATTTTGAGTTCTTGTGTAACTGCTCTAGTACAGTGCAGCCAGGTTAGAGGACAGAAAACATGAGATGGCATAGTGGTTAGTGCTGCTGCCAACATTGATGTTGTACGTTTGAATTCCACTTCTTACTCTAGTACCCTTGAATAAAGCATTTACCTTTAACTGATGCAGTAAAAATTACCCAGCTAAATAAGCCGGTAAATTATTATAAGCAGCTAAACACTGCTAGTTGCTGTGGAGAAAAGTATTAGCTACATGAATAAATATAAATGCACAAAAAAGCATAAAATTACGGAAAACAAAATAAATGAAGCACATGCCATTTTGGTGACTGACCCGCAGCCAGATTGTGGTATCCTTTGCCCACTTGTATGTTGCTCTGTCTGTAGTAGGGTGATGTGAACATTGAGTCTATGGTGTGACAGAAAGAGCCAGATGCGTTTGTGTCTGTGTTGGGGGGTAACTCATGGACCAGAATGGAGCAGATTATCAGTGTGAGCGCACATTTGCTACAGACGTCCTGCTCACTGTACTTCATCATCTGTGGCTTTTTCATGGTGCCCCAGTGCCTGGCCTCTTTCTTCTGTTAGTGTATCATCTACTGCCTTCCTGTTGCTCTGTGAATTGACTGGTTTCTATAAGGGTGGGGTGGCGATGATGGAGCGTAGAGTGCAGCAAGGATGGATTGAAACCAGCAGGTAGAAGTCAGGTGTGCGTGTGCATAGAGGAAGAGCAGGGAGGTGTGAGCAGGGCATCTCTTGGCAGACGCCATTCACTCTGTCAGCCTGGGTCATTGCAGTGAGCGTTTGTAAATTCATCTGTAAGCATCTCTGGGTGACACAGGAGGGCACAAGAGGACACATGGACACATTCATTAACACATTTCATTCAGCAGAAGCTTTTCTCCAAAGCATCGTACAACTCTGTAGACAAAGTCTGCGTTCTGTCAAGAGACAGAGATACACATATAGACACCTGATTCTCGAAGTACAGTCACTTACCTCCGTTTTAAACCAGGGTAGATTATACCAGTATCTGTATATAGGATTAATAAGGAATACTTTTTTATGGAAAACAATCAAACTTTATGGTGCAGATAGGAGATTAGTAGAGAAGTGGGCTTTAGAGAAATGTGTTTTTAGACCTTTCTTAAATGTTGAGAGGGATTCAGCAGGTCTGAGGGACAGATGGAGTTCATTCTGCCACACTAGAGCCAGAATTGAGAACCTCCGGGCTTATGATTTTGGACTGTGAGTCTGTTATGAGTGGAAGTCTGGCTGTGGGACAGAGAAAGATCACTGTGAGCAGATCCACTGATGGTTTTGTAGGCTGCAACAAAAGTGTTGAATTTGATACAGGCAGCAACATAAAATCAAAGGAGAGACGAGGAAGGGGTGACACATGGGAACAATACTCTTAAGCCTCTGTTTGATATAACAGATGTATTATATGATAGATTGTGAAAGAAACAGAGTTGTCATGGAGGATATTCAGAAAATGATGACAACACGTGGCTCAGTGTGACTTGGCCTTTCTGTATTAATACATCAGCTGACTGGTCACAACTGAAGGTACATGGGTGTCAGTGCCATATACTACAGACACCCACATAGTGTGTCAAGCAGCATAGATGCTCCACCGCCTCCATGCTAACAGCATGGGTAATATCCCCATATATACTGTGAGTAAGTGACATATGAGCTTGAGCAACATAAGGCCAAATCATTAGATTTACCTAATCGCTCATTTTATTTAACTATGACGCCTTGCGTACGGCTGTCACCCCCAGCTTCACACCGAGCACTTTACAAGGCAGGGGTCAGATACTGCCTACACTGGGAGTCATGCAGGTATTTGATAAGTAGGATCTCAAAAGCACTTCTTTAAACACTTTAGCTGAATAAACCAGTAGCTAAAGAAACTACTGGCTATCACTTCACGGAGGTGATATGAACCAACGTCCATGATGGACACCAGCTTTCTTGTCTGCCATGGCCTCCACTGATACCGTAGTAGGCTTGAACAAACTTGGGTTCTTATCCACTGCCCTTTGGGCTGGATGTACACTTGAAGGACCACAACTTGAGCTAAGGCAATTCTTCAAAGATCAGGATAAGATCCACAAAGGATGAGATTCAGCTGACCTGAGGAGTCTGAATGAGAGTCACCTGGGAGAGCGATTAATATCAGACTGCTAATTATAGCGACCGTGTGCTTGCACTTCCTCTGGAGGAGACTATTTCAATCACAGCCTGGTTACTCTTTGTTCCTTCTTTTGTATGGTTTTATCAGCGCTGTGAGCTGGCAGCTGGGGAGAGGATGCTTTCAAGATGCGGAGAGGCACCTATTTGTTTTAGTTAACATGACTTTCCTTATTACGCTTGACAAGTACTGTTATGCTGTGTGGGTGAGAAGAAAAAGAAAAGCGGAAAGGCATCATGTGACTTCAGGCACCCAATCCTTCTAGGGCTTTTTTTCTATATGGCAATACAAGTTTTTCTTTCTATTTGTAGAATCAAAATATCTGCTTATAATTTTTTAAAACAAATAAGTTTTAATAAGTCAGTTGTTTGCATGGACTGTGTATCTGAGATTTGCTTTTTGAAGTGTGAAATTTAGTAACTATGGCTTTAAGGGTAAAATCATTTGTGAGTAAACGTCCTTTAGAGGTGAGTTTGAGTTTGATTCTGCCAACCATATCCCGAGCCCTGCAGAGTCCCCCCTTTGCCCCCCCCCCCCCCCCCCCCCCCTCCACCCCACGCTGCTGTCTTTCTGGAATTCTCCGTGACACAATGAAGCGGGATATCCCATGTTCCACCNCCCCCCCCCCCCCCCCAACCAAACTCTGTTAATTCCCTTTTGATGAGGCATGCCAAATAAATCCCATTTTCATGCCTTTATTCCCTCCCGGCTCCTAAACGAGAGATCAGGGGAGCAGATCTGGGGCCGCTGTGGCTGTGTGCTGCCACAATGGGGTCCGTCTGCGCTCATCCCTGTTTCCCATTCAATCTCATTAGCAGGCGGCCCCCATGCCGTCGCTCCTGGGTCCATACCGGGCCCTTGCACTTTCCTGTATAAACACACGCTCATGAGTGAACGTGTACTCCCTACATACAAACACTTGTGCCATGAAGGAGGTGAAAGAGCCTAAAGCTGAAAGACAATGTATCGTCGCCGATTGCAGCTGCTGGTCTCCATGCACTGTTTCTACTTACATCAGCCCATGGTTTTAGGAGCTGCAGTTTAAATTTGATGGAAAGGAAACTTAAATGCAAACACGCACTCAAATGGCATTGTTATGCAAGGCCAGGTTGTGATGCGTTTGTTTCCAGTGGTCGCTCCGTGCAATGCCGAGTTCCCCCCACAGACCCTGTCCGCACCCGCGCAGCTCCCCGCTATGGCTGTAACAAGCTCCTTCATCTTCCCCTGTCAGCGCAGGAACGTCCAGGCTTGTTATTGATGACAACCAGCTGGGACCAGTCCAGGTACAAACACTGGCAGACAAAGCACGGTATACAATTGCAGAATAATAATGTAAATGAGAGGCATGTGCAGAGGGGCTGCAGGGCGCTGGGCATTCGACGTGGTCACAGGAAAGGAACAGACACCATGGGGGGTCATACATTTTTGCAGTGTGGTTGGTGCAGGATACTCTGGGAGCTTACTAAGCAGATCAGTCACAGTGCAGGGAACTGCAGCTACACTGCACTGATTTATTGATTCAGTATTGTTAGAGAGGCAGCCTCCAGATTTCTTATCTGTGTTAAAGTACTTAACCTGGGAGTAATGAAAATTGATAGGAAACCCATCCAGCTAGTGTGCCCAATGTTTAAAGTGGTGCCGTGTTGTACGGTTTTGCAGTTTGTATAGAAAACCCACACTGAATGATGATTTCCTGGTATGTTTCCCTGGGAATGAGTTCAGTCACTTGGCAGTGATGAGCTGGACCCAAAAGTCTCCTCTGAAGTATAGTCAATATGTTGAGAAGCCAGGATTTCTACAAACTTGTGTACAGTTTCTCTTCCACAGATGCCCTCCATCTCCCTTCTGTTACACATGCTCACGTACTCATGTGTGCTTACATACCTTAGTGAGGAACTCATACCTGTCTCTTGGGCTAATGTAGCAAAATTTTTTCTAATCTGACTACAGCAGAACTCAAAAACATGAAAATAAATTTTAAAAAGCTGTTTTAAAGAAAAAGTTCTTGCAGTTTTATACTTTTTAAAGCCTAACCTTTAAATAAGAGTTTTGTTTAGTGGGCGCATCCTCAAAAAAAGTCAACTTTTTCATAGTTCACTGGCCTTATGAGGAGGTTTTCCACAAAATTGTCCAAAAGGTTAGCAGAAAATGTACAGAAACTAATCTTCAAACACAGCTGAAATGGCTAATGGAGAGCTCACATCTCAGCGAGTCGGTGTGGCTCGGCCCCGAGGTCTTCGTCTGGCTCAGACGCGGCGCTTTAAAAGCAGGAGGACATTTTCATTCCACCCCTACGAGACACATGCTCTTATATTTGTGCATGTCTGCTGTTTCCTTCTGCAGGAGAAGCAGAGAGTCCTGGCAGCTCATCTGTAGTGCACCAGTGTTTCGGAGGCTTACCCAGACACATGCTCCCAATTAGCTGGCCTTCTTAATGTAAATGCTTCATAAATTATCCCCAATGCTCCAGGATTAGGCTCTCATAAAGAGAGTTAGCATCTCAATAAACAGCCAGGTTGGGCAGGGAGTGTGAATTAGACAAAGGAAATGGGAGGGTGGAGGGCTGACGGCCGGCAAAGAGGTAAAAGGGTACCGTGGTGAGACTGGTTGCAAGGGGTTCACCACCTTGTGACAATTTATTTGTTAAAAAAGTCAGCGCTATTGCAAACTGCGCTTGACTCGTTGTTCGAGATATAAGAAACGTCTGTGGGGGATGGGCCACAAGGTAGGGGAGAGTAGCTGAGTGGCACAACTGTACCACAGTCCCTGTAAATAACAGGGAAATGGTGATAAATAACCAAGGTGATGGTCCTTGTTCTTCCTTCATCACAAATTGCTCTAATCCTTATGAATATATGTATGCTAGAAAATAAGCTGACTGCAGAATTATACTTTTTAATTTTCCACTTTGTTGGTCTAAAATATCTTCCGGAATGATTATAAAGTACAATACTTATCTGTTTGAATGAATTGTACTGCAGAAAAAACAAGTCTCGCCACTTCAAAAAGTTGTGTGATTTATTGTGTTTAACACAGCTACTTTGGTCGTTTTTAGAGGGTTTGGCTGATTTGAACATCTGGAGGTTTATGTGAGGAGGCTGAAGAGGACCTGCCAAGAATGCCAGCGAGCGTGTAACATGCAGAGCCCTGACACAGCTCACTGGCAGGCATCTTGCTGGGTGCCGCACCATGGCTGATGTCGTCGAATTCACAAAAGTCGAGTGGCTTATTTGACTCAGACGGACAAGTGTCTCTGAACCGAGAAAAGACAGGCCGCCCCACCACCCGCAGAGCCTCGTGGCGACCGCAGACAGGAGCACCGCAGAGGGCCGCGTAAAGTCACATCATCCTTAAAACAACACCAGGCACACACACAGGCACACGCACAAATACAGGCATGCAGGCGAGCGCCATGCTGGGTCTGCAAATGGGCAGGGAGGCAAGATTAGGTTTAAGCCCCATATTTCTGAAATGATGGTGGACCTGCTGTCCCCAGATCAGGCACCAGATGGCGCAGTGCTGGTGGAGCCAGCAGATAATTAATCGAGACAGATCGGGCAGCATTACTTTCTATTATCTTCTAATTACTCTCCAGCAAAGCGCTTATCCTTAAGTTTCTGTAAAATGATGGCGTGGTGAGCCTCCGTTAGCTGCGTGCAGGGAGCCAGCCATCTTGGCTCAGCATTCTTGCTGGGAGAATGGATTACGTGCCTTCTCTTCGGGGAGAGCACAAATTTGTGCTGAGATGGAGATGCAGACTGGTGGGTGTCAAAGGTTCCCAGACTGAGAATCCGTTGCCGAATTAGATGTACTGTTTAAGTGCTTTGAGCTTTTGGAGATAGTTCTCTGGTCTCTATCGTGTGAAGGTGTCTATGTCCAGCCAGCACACGAAGAGATTGCAGTCAGTTTGGTTTGGTGTAACATACAAAAAGACAACACTTGACCCCACTGCAAATCCCACATCTCCACTTTGTACATTTTTTCAGGGCCTAAAATGTACCAGTTTTGTAGTTACAGAGTTACACACACACACATACATACATGAGATGGACTAACATGCAATTTAACATGGATGCTTTGTTGATCAAACCTCCAAGTTTATGAGCTTCACGGCAGGGGTGTGTAAATGTAGACGAGAAAGGCTAAATGCCACCGAGGGGGGGTGAGAGGGAAGCAGTTGCTCCAGGTGACAGACCACAAGATGGGGAGGGGTTTCAGAGAAAACCACGCAGGATGAAACTAATGAATTGGGAACAAAGTGCATCAAACCTCAAGTAATGGACTTTTAATTAATGATGCCTTGTTGGAATTAATGGAGCCATGTGTCTGTTCCACCACCAGCTGCAAGGTGGAGGATCTTCATTTGCTGACAGATTTTATGAAGGTCCCTGAAGTTAGTGTTAAAATACAACCTCCCCGAAGGTGGACCAGTCACAAAAATGAAGTGAAATATACTCTTAAGATCAATTCGTACCAACAACAAGCATTTGTAGAACCAAAGTAGAACTGAAAAGTGCTGTGTATAATATTAATGTTTATTTGGTCTTAGAACTTGGAATCAACGCAAGTACCTGTGTGTGTGTGTGTGTGTGTGTGTGTGTGTGGGAGGGAGTGAACAGGGGAAGTGATGTAACAGAGAGATGAACTCTGGGGTCAGATCAGCTAATCTCTGCAACTCTGGAAATCCGAAAAGCACACAAGGCCAGAATAGAACAAAAGCATGGGGATGTGAAAAGAGAGATGAGAGAAAAGCAAGAGGAGAAGATGGGGAGATCATGATGCAGGGAATGATTATGTCTCCTCATTCGCAGACGCTTTGTGACTGTGTGAACAATCTGCTCCTAGTGACCCGTCCTGGGATGGCCCCGAAACAGCGCCATTCTCTGGGTGGGCCCCGCTTTTCTGAGCAGGTCCATGGTTGGTTAATTAAAACACAATAAAGAAACAGGTCATCAGTAAATGAGAGCATAAAGGAGCTTTTGGTTTACATAATCTCCTTTTTGTATGGGATGCATTTACATTTTTGTCTGTTTTTCCTTCTTTTTCGTCAAATCCCGCACGGAATCCAAAAAGCACAAAAATGGCAGACGGAGTCAGGAGAGATGTTTTGCCAGCACTCACCACATTTCTCCAGGCACCTCTAAATAGCGCATCAGAAACAGATCTGCAGATTAAAACTGCAGCGGGGATTAGAGCTGGACCAGGATGCACAGAAGCACAATTCTACAAGATTGTCCTTTTTGCCACCCGATTTTTTAATGCTTGCCAAAGTCTTGAATTAGGGGTCAATCATGGAAGCTGATAAACATCTCGCACCATGTGGTCTCAAAAGTGTTTTTCCATCCTGAGAAGACTGCCTGGATGGATTCTTGCTGTTTCCACAATGAAGCAGTTTGGACCCACACCCTACTAGAGATCCCAGACCAATGATGTTGCATGGCTGAGTTGTATTTATCCAGCTGAGTGAATAAGCTTATTTAATTCAGACATTTTGAGATGTAACATATCAATCTGGAAAATGGTGATTGAAGACCTGAAGTCCTGGCACTTTAAATGGAACAAGTGCCTGTGCTGGATTAATAAAAGAACACAAAAGCTTGCCTTGTGACAAAACAGGCGATCATCCTCCAGTGTTTCATCTCTATCCACAAATCATACAAGACAACATGAAGAGAGCCAGTGGCGGGTGCCGTGCTCTGTAACTGACATGCTGGCTCTGCACCTCCGTGTTCCCTCACTCATTAAACGGGATTCCAGATCAAAGGTGTGTTCTTTAGCATTCAGGTAGTGCCACGTGGCTCGCGTTCCCGTTCCTCCCATGTCATCCTCACTGTCGTTTGATTTCTGCATTCCACCATCACTGCAGTGACTCCTTCTTGAAAGATCTCGGAGCAGTTTAGAGGTACGTGGCACTTATTGCTGGCTTGTGGTCCATCCCCCTAGGATCACCCAGCGAGGGAGATGACGGAGAGTTGGGGAAACCTACCTCCCAGAAGGAGAAAGCATGGCTACGTTCACTGTTCTCTTGTCTCTGTCAATCATTCTGCAGTGATGACTCATAAAACACAAATCTCACATCACATGAGGCAAGCAATGGAGTGTGAAACCTACTTCCTCAAAATCATTTTGACTGCAGTTACAGCTCCTCTGGGTTCACCTTTTACACCATTATTGAACTGTTCATGCGCAGTGTCTACAGTGGTATTCTGTTGCTGACAATCAGCGTTTCAAAAAATAATAATTTAGGTCATGTTTTTACTGTATTTACAATTAGTTCTTTTTAAGAGTTTTGCATAATTAAAGCAATCTCATGTATGGGTTTTTTATCATGTCTCCCATGGCACTATTCTTTGTAAACAAATGAACACAGCTGGCAAAACAGCCAGATGAACTCACTGCTGCCATGCTGAGTTTCTGATAGTTTTTCAGATGTACTCCAGGAACATCTGAGTTGGCCTCACGATAGTCCCCGTGCACATACTACACCAAAGTGCATTATGAATAAGGGCCTTAAGGAGTACTCAGAAGTCTCTGAGTGTTTTTATGATTGGGTGCTTTTCTTTCTTGTCTATAGCCAGTGTTGGGAAAGACTCGATCAAAAGGGTTGTCGTTTCCGGGACCTGACTTTGTGTACGGCGCTGTGACAACCATCAACGATGGCGGGGTCGCTGAAGGTAAGAAGTTCCTTCTTCAGTCAGTAGTACACATAATCCTGTTGTCAAGATCAATGTCAATATCAGTTGTTCCACACCTTTGCTAAAAACAAAACAGTGGGGGTGTCCCCTAAGCTTCCATTCCAGTGACGATGTCACTTTCTGCGTCTTCAAGCACCAGCTCCCAAGTGCCGTGTGGCCCTTGCTTTTGTCCAACAGCAGCTCAGACTCACGTGGATTGGCCTCAGTGGCTCCTTCTTCAGCTCATCTCACTGCTATTTTAATTATACATCTCCAGCAACTGACAGTCACTGGAAATGTCAAGGTTTCCCCGAACCCCCATGCGGTCATGTGCTTGTGCCAGCCAGACCCAGTGGGAACATTTCTAGAATAGGATGAACTGTCAAGTGTGAGCCACTCTTAACTGTTTAAACACCCTGCTTCCTCAAGCTAAACACCCCTCAGATCTGTCACTACTCACTTGAGAGGGGGAAAAAAACAACTATTTTTTTCTCAAAAAAGGTTGGAATTAAATAATTGTGCAAAGAATGAAAAAACACTGCATGGCGTGTCAGTGTTAATGAGACCTGGGGACCATATCTCCATCTTGTCAGAGAGATGGGAATTGTGAGAAGTCATGTCAAACGTGTTAGAAGGAGTCACTACTTTATAACTAACGTGCAAAAAGAATATTGCAATGACAAATTTTCTTTTTTCTATACTATTTTTGTAGACCCTGTATAGGAAGACTTATCATTTGCTCGAATGACTTGTGTTTCCCTCTACAGAGCTATGATTTGGTACTTCAGAGCTGGGGCAAATTAAGTTAAAATAAATGTGTCCTAATATACTTCTGTAGTGCTGTTTTGCAATAGCACTCATTTATTTTAGTCCTTTCAGTAATTTCACTATTTGTCCATTTTAAAAATATGCTGAAACTTTTTGGAGGAATTTTGTATTTGTTATCCACAAACACATTTTTCTCTATTCATCTGCAATTTTTAAAGGCATAACTAAGCTATTTTGTGTTCTGTTGCACAGTTTTCACGCTCCATTTGTGCAATATACTATATTAAGGATCTCTTGAAGCACCTTTTCATTAAGCTCTCAAGAGCACTATTCAAGTTACTTTACTAATCTGTATTCTCTGTAATAATGCATATTTGTTGCCAGGTTGTCTGTTACAGTGTTGAGATGACTGTTAATAGACAGAGTGCAAAATGTGTTTAAGAGCACTGAATTTGAACCTCCACCACCCCTCTCCACCCTGCACAGCCATCTCCCACTGGTCCACGGCCACTTCTTGCAGCAGCAGCTCAAGCACCCGCTCCAGGCGTATGGAAAAGAATTTTGTGGCATTGAACCGGGAGGGGGTCAAGTCAGGCCTGGTTACAGCCAAAGAGCACTACCAGTACCGCGCCACCCATGACATTAGGCTCGTCCCGTCCAAGGGGGGGTCTCGAGCTGCAATGCGCCCACCGCTTCCCCCTGACATGACATTCGGCATGTCCACACGGTGAGTTGTCCTGTGCCCTTGGCTCTGTCCCCTTTATGCGCCAAACATCAGTGTGCGTTTATACTGTAGTGGTTGTGAGTGGGCAAAATAGAGGAAGCCAACAGCAGGTTTCACCAACCAAAAAGATTTTAATAACTCACCAGAAAATTGAAATAGACACAAAAGCAAGAACATAAGGACTACACATGAGCTCGCCGTCTGTCGTCAGACCAGCTGCTTTTGTTGCCCTACTGATGGTCATCATTCTCCTATTGAGGTGAGACAGGAGTGGGCAGTGGGAACCTGTCCATCTGGGTCTGTTCCTACCCCTCGTCTGGAAGTCACCATCCACCAGGTCACGATACTCACATTGCACATGATTTGGCAAACCTCAGCACTGTTTTCTTGACAGTGAAATGAAAATGGAATTGGTGCTGGAATTAAATTCAAACATAATTAATTTTTTAAGTTACACTGACATGACTGTAGGAGTTCCGCATCAGCTCTGTGGACACGTGATTGAAGGTCCTCAGAGGGCCCCACATTGTGTGCCTGTGAACACAAGCACAATTTGTACAGTTCCACAGGCGACTGCCACCGGCATCTGTGTGTCTGTCTCCAGGGAGCAGCTCTTTTGGTTCCATCACATGGGTTGATGGTATTTTTAGATTTAGAGAAAGAATCCATCATTGAAATAATAATACCATAACTTCAGCAACATGAAGAAATGCCATCTCTTATTTTGTTTTACTTATTGAGGGTTCTGCTCTTGTTTTACACAGTGGAGTCACATGCAGATAGGGATCTGAGTGCTAAATTCCTAATCTGGGAAGAAGTACCAATAGTCTGTAGCGAAAGTGAACGTCAATGCTTTGTGCGGGGAAGTCAGTCAGGTAAATTCTGAATCACTGTGTGATGGTTTTGTTCATACTGGGCATTGTGACTCAGTGGAAGCTACAGGCGATACTTGCTCACTCTCTGCATTCGGACGCTACAGGGGATGTTCATCTCCATCAGCAAGGCTGCCCCAGCCAATGTCCAGCGAGAAGAACCAAAGCGCTTTTAATCCCCGATGCCTCACTCTCACTCCCAAGGCACTCCGCGGCGGCGCTCAACCTGCGCCGCGTTGATCGAGCAATTAGCAGCCCCTCAACAGCATCTTAACACAAAATTACCTCGGCGGTGAAGAATTAACACCAATTTTCATGAAGCCTAAATATAGACACCCAGCATCTGCTGCCTGCAGACCCAGACTAAATTTCCCATTATACAAACTAAACCGTTGTCAGTGTGTGGAGCATGCTGACTCAGTTAACACACATAAGGAGATCAGAATGATCTTTTTTGAGGCTATATTGAGTAGAAGACAACACAGTGACACAGCGAGTAGTGTTGGTGCCCCACGGCACCAGGGCCATTTGGGTTCAAACCCAGCTCCCTCTGTGTAGGGTTTGCATGTTCTCCCTTTGTCTGTAGGTTTCCTCCCACAGTCCTAAGAGAAGTTTCAGGTTTAACACTCTTAATTTGCCTGTAGTGTGTGAATGGCAGCCTGTCCAGGCTGTAGTCATAGCCTTGTGCCAGTGATTCTGGGATAAAGTCTGGGCCACCATGACCCTGACCAAGTTAAACAGTTAAGAAAGATGGAGGGATGGATATATGGAATGACAGAACCATTTGGGTGTGTCTGTAAATGGTCTTCAATGTCACCTCCATTGTTGCTCCTCTGTTCCTGTATCCCATCCATGACTGACATTTAGCAATAGAGGAAGGGACATGTGTATTAGGTGAAGAAACCTATGCATCATGAATTCGTCTGTATCTGCAGAAGAGCTGGAAAAGCGCTGGTGCCCATTGTGGATGTGTCCCGCATATGCCAGACTGGCCTCTTCTCTATTTGTTCTTCATCTGGTTTCCCCTCTTTCCTCATTTTTTGCAGCTGCTGCCACAGTGGAAAATGGAGCTCAATGACTTAGCCAATAACACCCCAGCGTGCAATTGGTCTCTGTCTGCACCACTATGTTTTTCTTTCTCTGCCTTGTTCTTCTTCCTCTCCTTGTGTCTCGCTCTCGCCATCTCCCTGCCCACGTGTCAGGTGTAGATTTATTCGGCCTGCAGTGCGTGTGGAGCACGGGTGTGTGAGGGTAGTGGGGATGGGGTCAGGAGGAGGGAGGTGAGCGTACAATATGAGATAAGATCATGGCTCCCTGGGGACTTGTTTGGCCCCGCACCCTATCCATCACACGGCGGCTCCTGGTGCCAAGGTCAACTCTAATGAGCATGTGCTGGGATATAAGTCTCAAAGCATCCCCCTATACATTCGCGACGGAAACACACGCAAAACACCAGATACGTGTACGCGCGCCCACATATGTCACGTGCAAACAAAAAAGCCGTTTTTGACGCTGTTATTGCCGTGGACTTCAGCACATTCACACATTAACGTGCACAGGCTTGTAAAGAAATCTCAGCAAAAACGTTCTTGATTCTTGCCTTCACAGGTGAATTGTGAGAGCTGTGGTAACTGGCACTATGCAGAACTCATGTTTTCCTATAATCTTACTGATTATTAACCATTAGTTGATTCAGCCTCCATTCTCACATGAATGTGAATATGCAGATGTACTGTAACTTAGGAAAAGTGCATAGCATTTATATGCTGTAGTCCTCTGTTTGTTTAATGTGTTACTATAGGCCCCCCCCCCCCATTGTGTGGCCTTTTCATGCTGTGAAAAGGAACCATTCCTCTTTTTGACTGGGTGTGGCCAAGCCACTGTCCCAGAAGTCTGCTTCAGCTTAACAGAATCTGAGTCTCGAGGAGACTGGACAGAAAGGACAGTGCCACTGTCTCTGCCTGACTTGGGCCCGATGTCTCCAATTGAGGTCCAGGAAGGGGCAGGTGAGGCAATGTTCGCCCAGCACCCCTGTCCATACTCATTAAGGCATTGTGGCTATGGACCGCAGCGTGCAGCGGGGCATATGGCACGTACTAATGAAGCAATAAAAGTCACACCAGGGGGTGTGGGCTCAGATCCCCAAGTCGCTGGTGACGAGGCTGCTGATAATTGAGACATTGCAGGTCCACATATTACCTGCATATTGCACAGATTAAAGGGTGGACAGAGGGGTCCATCTGCACATGGCGGGGTGTGTAGCCACTCTACTGTGGGGACACGTCTGCTGGTTTCATGTCACTTGGGTTTGTATGACCATTCATTGACCCACCCCCTCCATCTCCCCTCCCCATTGCTCCTTTCTCAGCACGTCTAACCCAATCTGGGAACTCCTGGAGTACAGGTTTGCCCGGAGTTGGCTGGACGAGCAGCAAGCAAAAGACAGGATGCTGCTGGAGAGAAGGCACAAGAAGGTGAGAGAACACAAGATGGTCAGGAGTAATTGGACAGTAGAGGAGACTGTTACTACTCTTATTGTGGTAACAACAAAAATAAAAATAACAATAATTACTTAAAATTTTTTTATTATTGTTTATAACTGTGTACTTATTTAGTACAATCACCCTTAACTAAGTCAAGTGACAGTTGAGTAAATCAAGGCTGCAAATGAAGAGATAATGGAGAACATGACTGGACACGTACAACAAAGAGGGAGGGTAACCTTTTTATTTTCACAAGATATTATCACTGGGCTTTGGCCGCTTTTGCATTGCAGTTGTGTAGGTAGGGTCAGTGTGTGAAGATTCACTGTGGTGTTTCCGCAGAGCCAGCTGGGTCACATGCGCGAGACACGCACCACGCTCCTCAGGAAATGTCAGCCTGCGGCCGAGCCCACCTCTCTGTGGAAGATGCCCCGCTTCCAGAAGGTAAGACCAAGGAACGATTCCATCCGTGCAGGGACAGTGTTGTTGACCATTCAACGTACATTCAAATGTCTAATCAGGTACGGATTTGGCTGGGAGGGCCCTGTGTTCTTTTAACCAAGGTAACAGGGGTGACAACAGTGGATCTGCTGGAAAGTTACAGCATGGCCTCCCCGCTTCCAGAATCTCGCCCTGTGATGTTCAGGACTCGTTCATGGCCTTCTCATGTCTGTGTGCTGATTTATTGCACTTGTGCTCACCCTCTCCAACTGCAGGCTGTCTGAGTTGGGGGGGTGGTTGGGTCAGGTCGCCCCTGCACTGTCTGACAGCTTGCGTGGGTCTCCCCGTAGCAGCTGGAAGAGGTCTGCATCTGCCCACCCCCACTGCTTCCAATGTACCCCACTCCTCCAAAGAGGAATGTGTGTTTAGAACAACTCACATTGACACTGAACCCTCATCATGGGGAGTGGGCACCAAATGCAGGGGGGGTTCCTCTGTGTCTTTCTCATAACGTGAATTTCTAATGTTAGTTTATATGTTTAACTTTTCGGTCACTTCTAACCGTTTCCTAATTTCTTCGCAGTTTTTCTGCTTTTATATTTCTGGAATTTTGGACACAGCACTGATGGACAAATTTAAACTTTTTATCTTGCTCCAGAATAAAAACAAATCATTATTATTCACTAAATTGTATGTCCTGAATTGAATAATGAAATCTAAAATGTATCAATTACTGTTTTTTTCTGGAAAATTTCATTTTATGTCAAAAAACTGCTAAAAATATCATATTTAATACACTGGGAGCTTCTTTACTGAGATCCAGCAACAGTTTGCTAGCAGGTTTTGTGACCATTTTCCCATAGATCCCAGAAGAAATATTTTGTATCCTGTATCGTATTTCTTGATGTTCCTCACTCACAGCACTCAAGTTGGGTGCAAACAAATCCAAATGGAAATGTAAAAAAAGTATCTTAAGTGACATATAGAGCACCATATCTTTATATGTTTCAGTTATTCCCAGAAAGAGAACTATAACTGTAAGATCAACACTACAGCAGATACCAGTTTAACTTTGCCTAATTTGCATAAAATACAAAAAAACTTATGTAATAAAAACCCATTTTTGCAGTAAACGTGTCCAATTCCATAATTCACAATTTTTTACATTCTGAATCACATATTGTTATGTTATACCTGATGTTTTTACCCCCAGGTGGTTTGTTCATTCTAAGCCACAGTCATTCGTGTCACCAGTGTGGTTCCCTGTTTTTCTGTGGTTTGTGGGCACGTTAAGGACCGGACATTGCAACGTGGGCCATACAAATTAAAAGTTTCCTTCCCACTGAACAATCAATAGTGCTTTGTGCATGAGTGGTGTTTGTGCAGCAGCAAGCGGCTTAACTGAAAGAAGGGCACCACTGGGGCAGCCATGGGAGGCCAGGGACCCAAGAATGAGACTAATTTTGGGTGTTTGTTTCAAATACCCTCCACTGTCCACAGTGTAGTCCGTTTAATGCGTGGTTTTAGCCCCTCAGCTCCAACCTTGACTCTGGGCCCTTTCAGCATTTCCTCTGACTTCTAAACAGGTGTCTTCAGGCGAACTCTGTCCAGAATAATTAAACTGCTTTCTTAAGACACACCTGGGGATGGAGCAATAAGGCAGCATGTGTTCTTGGGCTGGCTGGAATTCATTCCCAGTCACGCGCACACACACACACACACACACACACACACACACACTGTAGTCAAAAAGCATAGTCTGTTAATAATCCACCATAGGGTTCCCTGGTTATACTGCTCACTGATGCTGTTGATGGCCTGGAGGTCCCAGCTTGTGACAATGGGCAAGTCAGTCTCCTCCCCTTCCATTCAAAGGCCCGGTGTCCAAACTGCTTCTGAGTGAAAACATTCAGATTTCAACCATGACTTTCCAAGGGCCTGAGACACTCCAGGACCAGACTTGGAATGTCAGTACTCTAGGTTTGACTGCTTTAGCCTCCTCATCGCTCTGTGTTACACTGTCTGTGGTGTAGAAGGTGAGTGGAGGTGCTAGCAGAAAGCTTCCACTGAAAGCGATCATTTCCCTCCCAATCCCTCTGCCTCTCCTAGCACCCCCCCCACCTCAGTCCTCTCCACCCCGTGGCTCACACAAGCCTCCAATTAAATCAAAAGCGGTTTGTTTTTATTGGTCTTTTGCGCTGACAAGTGGCCTATCATCCTGACGGCTCTACCTGACAGGGAGCTGCAGAAAATCCTCCATTGACAATGCCCAACGCTTCCAATTAGGGGAGAATCAGACTCCTGGCGCGCTAACGATCTTTCCGCCCTCCCTCAAGTGCACGCGCGCGCGCACACACACACACACACACACACACACACACACACACACACACAGTCAGTCATATACACACAGGCGCACAGACTACATCCCGTCGTCTTCCCCTCACATTTTTTCCTGCCCCATTTTTCCAATCTCTCCTTTTTTCTGTATGTCTCTCCTCTGCAAATTACCAACACAAAACGGGGCGGTGCGCTGCCGGCGAGGCCTGCCGTCCAAGCCTGTCAACTTTAATGAGATGATGAAGGTTTATTTTGGCTGCATGCATGTGCTAAATTCTTTCTTGTATGACAGCTGACTGTGAAAGGCGAATGTTAACCTTATAAAAGATTTAGCAATTCTCATTATTTTCTGTCAAGTACCATATCTGATGGCTGCAGGTTAGACATTTGCATCCCTGACTCCTCAGGATGGGGGCCTCTTTCATTTTCCTCGTCATTGTTTGTTTGTGAAGTGAGTTTTTTTTATATATTTCTCTGTTTTTCCCTTTGTTGAAATGCATGTTTTTCTTCTCTGTTTCAAAAAGATATTGAGATGCCAAAATTCCTCCAAAGGCGACGTTGCTTCTTACAAAACAAAATATATATTTAACAAACGTCTAAATAAATAAATAAAAGGCAAAAAATTCATTGTGCTTTTCCCTTTTCCCGTGAATGGGGTGGCATGAACTGTTCGAAACCGCTCCTCAATCTTTGATGCATCCTGAAAGTGCTCTGCTACATGGTAAATGTTGGGGAGGGGAAAATAAGCAAACACACTGGGGTGAGTGCCTTGACAGAAATTTCTGTGGGCTACAACTTTTATATATATTTATAAGTTAGTTTTGTCACAAAACACATTTTACGATTTTTTGTCACAATGTGCTCCCAGGAGTCATATCAAATCCGAATGCCTGAAGGAAAATGAAGAGCAGAGTGAGAAGAAACACGGAATATGCCACTCGTGCAGTAAATCCTGGCAGAGCCGCCTTTGACAGCGTTCAGTCACACCCCCCCCCCCCCCCCCCCCCCCCCCCCCCCCCCCCCCCCCCCCCCCCCCCCCCCCCCCCCCCCCCCCCCCCCCCCCCCCCCCCCCCCCCCCCCCCCCCCCCCCCCCCCCCNCCGCGTCCCTGCTCTACACCCAGAAGGCTGGGTCATGTGCACTGGGCAGTTTTGACATTTTCCTAGTAGTTGGCATCATATTGTTCCTGAATGTTGCAGCCATGCTTTTTCTGTGATGTTCAGGAATAAGTGCGGGAATATATGGGAGGGTCTGAACATGAACGATGGAGGCACTCACCTCCTGTAGTTCCACAGTCCAGGGATTCAGTGAGACTTAACACACCCAGACACATATACATACAACATCTAGGGTACCTGAGTTCCACTTCCCACTGGTTCACAGAGAGCTCCTCTCTGTGTCACGCTGATGCTCAAGCCCTTGTGAAGGAGCCCGACTAACAGATTCAACACTGTGTCCTCGATGCCCCAGGAGGCTGGGGACAAATAAAGGTAAGCAGAGGGTACCACTCAGGCAGAGGAAGCGTACAGTATCCATGCAAACAAAAGTGTAAAATATAGGCCAGTTAGTGAATCCCAGTGCTTGCCTCCACATGTGACCACAGAGCGTGTTGAGTGAGTGACTTTAGAACAGTTCCTGGCGTTTACGGATAGTAAACCAGCAGCTGAACACGGTGTGAGTGGGCAGTGGAAACTGGCTCTCATATGCTGTCTGCTGTGTTTTTGCTGTGAAGGTGGGACCTGCACTGGACACCTTTCGTGACCCTGAAGCCCGGAGGACAGCATTCAAAGCCCACTTCTCAGAGTCGGTGGCACGGAGGGGACAGCTGGGCCAAGGCACCTACAGTGTGAACTAGACCTGCACAGTTGGAGAGAGGGAGTCAGGACACGAGGTCATAAATATGCATAGTTTAGTGGAGTATATTTATAGCTTATATGTTTTTTAGGGGCAGGGTATATAGGGTAGAACATGATGGATAGAATACTATATAGTAAGACGACAACACTTAAATCATTCCCAAAATGGCAGTTGATTTTTTTTTATTTTGATGCACTTTTTCTTTCAAGTTTTTGTCCTATGTGAACACGTATAATAATGTAGTTTTACAATATTTCTGTCTGTTTACCACTGCAGTTATGTTGTGTTTTGCTGTCTGCAGGTCAATTTTCCAAAACCTGTCAGTGTTTTCAATGATCATTGACTTCCTGTTGAGCTACACATATCGCGCTGCTACAGTGCTTTTTAGAAACGGGTGCAGTGCTGTCGTCTATTAATCTTGTGAAAAACAGTTTTAATCTTTGGTGCAGGTTTACAGAACCTGGATGTCAGTACATTCACTGCAAATTATTGCTTCACAGGACAGAGTTATTGTTGCAAGTCTCGGAATCATGGAGTCATAGGGTCTGTTGCCATGCTATATGTCGACTGTCGCTGCTGGAGTTTCTCCAGAACCAACTGAGATATTTTCTCCAGACTGCTTCTCAAGGGCTTACATCCATCCATCCATCTATCCATCTATTTTCCTTAACAGCTTTATCCTGGTCAGGGTTGCAGTGGTCCAGAGCCTATCCTGAAATCACTGGACATCAGGTTCTAGAACTACACCCCAGATAGGACACCCATCGATTGCAGGCAAGGGCCTTCAGAGAACGCTAATTCTGGGACCCAAGTGCAAATGGTGTGGTTTACCCGCAGCATGTGTGGCTTCCTGTGTGTGACAGTGGCGTCCCACCGAGACCCACGGGAGCCAGCAATACCGTCAAACATCCCCAGTCCTGCCTTTAGTTGTCAGGGCTTGTAGGAAATGCACATGTTGAGAAACGTGTAAATGGTACGTCAAGTGGGAGAGCTATCAAACTGAACAGTTACACTTTTGCACCACCATTTTTGGTTTAGGCTTCCACGCCTTCCAGACCTTTATCTGTATTTGTCAGCTTTTAAATAGATTATTCCTCTGTATTTTTTTCCTGTATTTTTCCAAGGCTATGGCAGTGTGAATGGGAGCAGAAATAAGCAGATTTTAAGGTGTAAAAAAGAACCAATAAATGCGCTGTATAATTATGCCTGTAAAATGTGTTTCAAAGTAAATTTTGTTACATGGAGAAAATTGCACATAAATAAATATGAGCGAAGAGAACACAAATAAAGCCCCAGGAATTACAGTTTGGGAAGTGCAGCGGGAGACACCATCTCCAGAAAAACCCCATTATGGGCTCGAAAATGCAGTAATTAGCGCAAACAGGGGGAATATGGCCTGTAAATATTTGGATCTGGGTCTGCTAATTAATTCCGTGTCTGCTTTATTCAAAGTAAAGAAAGGTGGGGTGGAGTGGGGGGGCACTGGGAAAGGACTGCTTGTGACGAGGGGGGCGTGTCGGTTCCACCTCCTCGAGCACGCAGTTGTCGCCCAAAAAAGCGCGCTCAGCCAATGGGTGCCCGGCGTCACGGACGCACGCGGACGGGACACCTTTAAAAAGTACTTGCGGAGTGTGGCACGAGCTGGTTTTTCCGGTGGAGGTGGGTGTCGCCGTGGGGCCGCGGACTTGCGCCGGTCTCCCACAGCGCTCTCCAGCGTCCGCTTTCGGTTGTTTTTCAGAGTTTTTATGGTGTTTTTTATGCTTCGTCCTACCGAACGCTCGTATGTCGAAAGGCCCTCCTCTCTGCTCGGTCTGCTGTAGTAAAGTGGGTTGATGAGGGTCACGAGCGCGGCGGCTGTCCGTGGTGCTGAAACGCGGCCGCTGCGCGCGGACTTCTCATAACCATCATCATCATCATTATCACCATCATCTTTATTATTGTGTGTATTTAGACTGGGTGTGATGTGGCAACATTTTTTATTGAACAAATAAAAAAAACTTTTTTTCACCTCTTGCCTAAAGGGCTGGGGCTCTGAAGGTCAGCTCGGGTGAACAGCGAAAACACAAAATTTTTTGTGTCTACCGCCAATATTTAAAGTTAAGGATTTTTCCTTTTTTTCATCGTTGTCGAATAAATAAAAAGCACGGCGTTGCTGAATTTGTGAAAACTTGAGAAACTCCTCCGAGCGGCGAACAGGCTGCATGCCGGGCTCCCCCGCCGCCGGACACCGGGCCCAAGCTGCACGGCGCCGCGCCGCGGTCCACATGCTGCTGTAGAGGGGGAGCCCGCGGGTCCGCAGCGCTCACCGGCCATGGAGGGCTCCGCCACGGGATCCAGCTTCGGGATCGATTCCTTACTGTCCCGGCGACCCGTGAGCCCCGTGCAGCCGAGGGGGGACGCCGTGGGGGGCGACTGCGGCTCCCCTCTGGAGCTGAGCCCCGGTTCGGACGTGGAGAGCGGCTGCTCGTCGCCCCCGTCCCCGCGGCGGGACCCCGTGGAAGAGGGCGCGGGCCGCCACCCCTTGGGGCCGGAGCCGCACGCGCAGCAGCACGCGCAGCCGCGGACCGTCACGTCGTCCTTCCTGATCAGGGACATCCTGGCGGACTGCAAGCCTCTGGCCGCGTGCGCGCCCTACTCGAGCAGCGGGCAGCCGGCGCACGAGGCTGAGCGACTGGCCTCCAAGGTACCGGACGAGTTCATGGAGAAAATGCACAGCAGCTCGTCCTCGGACAGCGAGTATAAGGGTAAGTCGGGGTGCTAAATATACAGTCACTCTTTAAAAAAATACTGAACATAGCTTAGAGATGTCATACACACGATTATTATTATTATTATTATTATTATTATTATTATTATTATTATGCACATAATACTATTATTGTACAGATACTTAAGTGTATTATTTATACTTTGAACTGTTGATTTAAACTAATTTAAACTGCTTTGTGGTAAAACCAGGTAAACTTACTCACCGATACACCGATTGCCATAAGAAATGGTATCAATAGTTATTTTGCAATAATTTCTCTTGAAACCCACAAGACCTGTTTTGCTTCTCAAAACTTTATTATTACGCATTTTTAAATTTGCTCTACCATTATTCTTCATACACCGCGATTAAATATATCTATTAAAATATGTACTAAAATGGTTAGATTGAAGGAGTCATATTGTATCTAGAAAGGGATGTGTAATCCCAATTTAAACACCACGCAATTGCGGGATGTGTTCCTAAAACGCACTTAGTCTTTTTTAAAAGCAGCCATTATTTGCGACTGAAATTAAAAACAGATAAATTACTTTAATTGTTCAATTTTTAAACGCCACTCTAATCTTGGGATTTTTCACCAGTACTTGAGACGGTAAAATTTGGCGAAAATCGTGTTTTGAAAAGCTTCGCGATCACCCGGAGTTTAGTTTTGTCACAGTATATAAAGAGTGAAAACATCACCAGTCGCAGCCTTTCAATTAAAAATTCACTATACCTATGGAAATTAAAATATAAAAGTTAGTAAACAAAATTCCGCCCAGTCAAAAAAAGGTTAAAAAAAAACATTGATGCCACCCTGTTCTCTCCCGTTCAAAGTCTTTTATGTAAAAAACTGCTTTGTGGTAAAACCGAGGTAAACGACCCACTAACTCACCAATACACCGATTGCCATAAGAAATGGTAACCATGTTAATAAAAAAATACTCACTGTTGCTCACCAACCGTGCTAATTTTGAGCTGGTTCACTTTTACCCGTCTGTGTGCATGTGATGTTGGGTTTTACCGCACTTTTTTGAGGATTTGATGCAATTTGTGTCCCGATAATCAGATTTGTGTCAAGGGGGGCAAAGGGCGGAGGGGGGGGTGCTCAGTTCTTTATTTCGGCTGTGAGCTTCTTCTTCAGTCCTGCTTGAAAGGTTTCTCATCCCCTGTGACTCAATTAAGCGCTTTATTGTGCTCCTCCAGAGTCCCATCTACATGTTCGCAGCGCAGCTCCACCTCGTCGCTCCTCTTCACTCCTCATTGACAGGAACTTCTCACAATCTTATTAGAAATGTTATTTGAACATTGAAAAAATTGCATTTTCCCACATTATTAGTTTCTGTTCACTACACTAACCTTGCTGCTAAAACGGATGCAAGAGTGTTTACCTACAAATATGTTTTATTATATTAAAAACAAAGTATGAGAATTAGGTATTTAGTAATAATGTCTTAATGACAGTTTCTTGAAATAAAGAATGTCATATTATTGGAAATGCTCTTTTTTCCGCGAAAGAATGCGGTTGTTTAAATGTTGTGCAAAATAATAATAATAATAATAATAATAATAGATAGATAGATAGATGGATGGATGGATGGTGTACGGGGGGGGTGACAGTGCCCGTGTTACTTTACCCGCGTTGTGTAAAAAGGCCGCTCCTGTTAATCTTGTTCTTGTGTCTTAGTGAAAGAGGAGGGCGACAGGGAGATCTCGAGCAGCAGGGACAGTCCCCCCGTGCGGCTCAAGAAGCCCCGCAAGGCGCGGACTGCCTTCACGGACCATCAGCTCGCGCAGCTCGAGCGCAGCTTCGAGCGCCAGAAGTACCTGAGCGTGCAGGACCGTATGGAGCTCGCAGCGTCGCTCAGCCTCACGGACACGCAGGTCAAGACCTGGTACCAGAACAGGAGGTGAGAAGTTCATCCCACAGCACAACCTGGGCTCTTTTAATATATAGGAAGTTACCCTTAGCGAAAAAATTACTGCAGTTAGACAGACGTGGTCTTACATTGTCAACTGTACACTGATTTATCCATTAATACAGTATTACTGCTTTTATTCAGTGTAAAACACCTTGATGAAATTACTCAAGTAGGAGGGGGATTCGACCGAAGACCCTGCACACTAACATCTGATGGCGCTAAGCACTAAATTACCTCTTGCAGTTCCAATAATTTTAAAATACATCCATGCATTATGGTTAACCTCTTTTCCTGAGAGGAGTCGCGGTGGTCTAGAGCCCATCCCAGAAGCATAGGGCGCTGGGCTGTGAAACTACGCCCGAGTGGGACGCCAGACTATCACAGGGTTTTTGTTTAAAATTAGATCACCTGGAAGAGGCTACAGGTCGGTCAAAGCACACAGGTGGTATTATGTTCTCACCTGTGCTTCGCAGTATCATTGATTCTAACAGAAACAGCCAGGAAGAGGACGTTGCCGTACATTTTTAACAAAATATTCTTTCCCCAAAGTACGTGCACGTTATTCTTTATTAATAAGTGCGCCTAATAAATTTACTATAATAATTCACTGGTTTAACTATTAATTTTTACACATGTAGACTAGATCAGTGTTTTTGTCTAGTTCCCTGTGCGTTTAGTGAAGCCGACAGATGAACTGCTGACAGTTCAACACCGCAGAAAGAACCCAGAAAGACCAGCAGAAAAGTGTCCGAGACGCCCGCGCTCACGCGACACTGCGTCACCCCGGTATGATGAACATCGTGATGATAAACTCGTCATGTGGCTCATTTTAACGCTATGTGGACAAAACACACATTGCAGACTTGCTGATAAACATTACAGAATGTATTTATAAAAATTAATAAGTGTACTTTAAACATATTTAATACACGACTTTCTAAAGTCAAATTTGAACTTACATTTAAAACAGCTTTAACACCTGGTATACATTGTTTTAAAAAAATTTGTAACTGAAATTTCGGAATTTAAAAATAAATTGCGTTACATTAATTAGAAATAAAGCTGGTTTCTTAAAACGAACGAATCCATTCAAGATAAACTTAAAGAATTGAAAATAAATACAGCACAACACAGCTCCTCATGAATAATAAATTATAGCATGCCATATGAATTATTTACCCCGCGTTCCATAATTACACTATTATTACAACTATTAATTATTCACACTAAGGAATGGTTTTCTATTGTCCACAAAAATCTGACGGAGAACTTTGATATGGACAGATGATGGGAGAGTCTAGGCTTTTATTATTTTACTTATTTGAGATGAACCAGAGAGACTGTTTTGCGGCGCTGCAGAGACGCTGAAATCACTGCAGCTTTCAATTTACTCTTCATTACAACGTGTTTACGGTGTAAGTTCAACTAAAGTTTTTTTAGAGCGTTTTGAAGTTTAAACTTGACAAAAAGTGTTTTTCTATGCACACAACTAAATATTTTATATTTTTTCCCTTTAAAAATAATTTAAAATTTGAAGAAAATGACAAATACTTTCTGTGGGGTTGGACCCCAGTTTACAGCACAAACTTGTGCCGGTGAACATCAAGAAAGTTCATTAAAATCGTTCTTTAAACTTTACTTTTCATACCACCTTGACAAAAATGACTACAGAGGAAGGGGGATTCGAACTAGCGACCTTCAGATTACAAGAGGAAAACCTGAACAGTTTCTGAATTTGATAAAGTATCCGTATTCATACATATTCCCCATTTTTTAAATCTCGGCTATAACCATATTTAGCTAAGTGTTCGATATAATATTTTTCTTATACAATTTTAATATATATTTATTTCGTCGTGGGGAAGGACAAAGTGGAAGAGGCAGACAGCAGTGGGACTCGAACTCCTAGCTGAAGCTGGAAATTACTCCGCCCTGCAGAGGATGTTTCCGTCGCCATACTTCTACCCGCAGAACCTGGTGTCGAACCTGGACCCCGGCGCAGCTCTCTACCTGTACCGCAGCCCCCCTTCAGCCCCGCCGCCCCCGCTCCAGAGGCCCCTGGTCCCTCGGATTCTACTGCACGGACTGCAGGGGGGCAGCGAGCCACCCGTTCCCCCCCTGTCCGGGGTGCTCCCTCGGGGGACGCAGCCACGGTGAGCCTCATCCCCCCACCCCCCAAACCTCGGACCCGCGGCCCTGCAGTGAGGGCCGCGAAGGAGGGAGTGTTTCCATGGTGACGGTGACCAGTACACACCGTGGCATCAACACAGCGGGAGCGCGCACTGGACTCCGGCACTCGGTATCTTCTGAACGTGAATATATTGCCACTGTTCATTTATTTATGTATTTATTTATTCATTCATTTATTTATTTATGTATTTATATATTAAACCTGGTTCTTCTTTTACGACGCAGGAGGAAAAACAAAGAGCTAAAAGTGCATTTTTTAATATTTGAAAAAGTGGGATTTTTTTTGTCGTCTGTGGTCTCCTGAAATCTCAGTTGTCACTGGTGGCATCAGTGGCGGTTTCTGAAACGAACAGCACTGATGGGGTCACCCTCACCAGTACCTGTAATAATAACAATAAACACTACAAATAAACAATAACGCACATTTTTTCAGATTTTACATTTAAAAACCAAGAGTGCAGCTTATAATAAAAGTAATTTTTAAAAAAAATTGTACAGACTGTTTATGTACTACAGACATATAAATCACTGTAAATAAAGTCCGTTATATCCAGAGAGAAATCCTGATTTCGGGTCGCTTTTTCAGCCTTGCATTTTCTGTCTTTTTATCTGTTCATTGGACTGAACCATGAAAAACAAACCGTGTGAACAGACACAGGTACAAACACAGGACTGTTTTATAACTGTATTCTCCCTTAAGTAATAAACTGGCTGTAGTAGAAGCAGAATCGCTGCCCGGTGTCTCATTTTGATTTAGCTTCTTTCATTGCAAAATTTGAAATTATCAAAAAAAAAAAATTGTTCAGAAAATAATCGCCATTAAATTACCATTTTACTTCTACAGCTTTATTTTTGGAGCTAAGTTCAGGATCAATCTGGCAAGATATGAATATAAATAACTTTTTACAGTTAAAATTATGATCGTGTGAAAATAGGCGATTGTTTGTCGGTTGTTGAATATTTTAAGTAATTGCCGTCGTGCATAATAATTTCGTTAACAATCTTTAGTAAGAGGAAAAAATAAACAGCAGGTGTCCCACAGGTCACATCACTCACAGATGATCTGAGCAGCATCGTCAGCTCGACCAGCAGATGTAACTTTGTCAAATTCCTATATTTGCTCCTGATATTTGTTTGACACCGCTAACTTTTAAGTTTTGGTCAGATGATTTTTAAAGAATATACAGTGTATAAATAAATGCCTTTTACAAACAAACCAATGTTCGAGAAACAAACGTGTGATCTGATAGAAAAACGTCCATCTTAGAAGGAAGACAATTTAATACCACCAAACGGGTCACATTTGGACATTAAAAGGGATAGTAGATGTATTTTGAAAACTAAAAGCTGTAGCTCTTTGGGGCACAGTCGATTTTATCGGATAAATACAAAGGTAACGGCGTTTCCAAAACTGTCCAAGTGTTTGACGCCGTCAGGTTAAGTTCAGTGAAGGTGGACAAGAGAATGAAGCTCTGGCTGTACAGTGAAGCTCAACATGCCGCTTTAACGCTTCAATTCAGAGGAAAAAATATGAACGAGTCACCATTTGAAGTAGTCATACTCATGAAAATCGAAATGCCATTAACACATCGAACACATTCAACGTAAATAATTGACCCCAAAATAAAAAGTACTATTTTAACAGATATACTTTGAAATTATACAATAAGAATACGCCGCTGTATACTTGTTAATTTTTTTTTTAAGTTAAAAGCAAAAACTAAATCATTCTAAGTCGACCTGAACAAAACTGGCCGCTCAGATAATAATAATAATAATAATAATAATAATATATCCATTAAGACAGCATGTTTCGCTGTCCAAAATACATTTATGATTGTTTTTTTCATATTTGTTCTGTGTTACGCAATTCAGTCATAGGTCATTTATCTTGCGCAAAGTAAGATGGCGAATTAACTGATCCACTTAAATGAAACGTCACACAGAAGAAACCGAGCCTATTAATTTGTAATATTAATCGAAACAATTTTATAATTATCACTTCAATAATGACATATAGGATTTATCCCACAAAGATAAGATCGACATGCATTTACTAGAGTAGCCCGTGTAACCGTTCACATACACTGTAAACGCATATGGAGCAAACCCCAAAACACAAAAAGCCGAACATCTTAACTATCCCCTTTACGGCGCATTTCTCACTACGATTTGGAAATAATTAAAGATTTAATTCGACTTTTTTTCCAAATCGGAATTTTACTGCAATTATTGGATTAACCTCAATAAATGCGTGATTAGAAAGAGCACGAGATAACGGAGTATAAAACCCCACGTTGAGCTCCGCTGTTGTGAACGGACACGCAGCACCGACACCGCAGGCCCACAAATGATCGTTAACCGCTTCAGACGCGCACTTGAGAATTACTTTGCAAAATGAATTTGGCCTAATTATGCCATTTTATTAGTTGTTTTTTCTCCATAAACATTACCACGATGAAATATTAATGGCTCGCTAAGTGTGTAATTGTTTAAGTGCCTTAAATGGTGCTGTTTGGGACCGGCGGCTTGTGCGCTCTTGGCCGAGCGGCTCCGGCAGCTGGTGGCCGGACGGGACCCGCGGTGGGCCGGATCAGGCGGGGGGACAGCTGGTTAGCGGAGCGCCGGGACGCCCCCGGCCTGTGCTGGGAGCCCCGCTATGAGGCCCGCGTATCGGGGCTCTAGGAGTCACGCTGGCGGAGCTGAATGAGCGGCGCTCGAACCATTAAACAAAAGACATTAACGGTTTTTAATGTGAATTCGATAGATGGGAATGATGAGTGCGCCCCCCGCCGCCGCCGCCTCGCCCTACACATGTTCCTGCTGCTCCACCGCTCTGGCTGAGCCCCTTCGCGACCGTAATAATAATATAATAATAAAATAATAACAACAACAAAACAACCTTTGTTTAACTGACATCAATTTTGGTAAATCGGTTTGCACTTATTTACCAATTTGTACAGCAGGGTGTTGTTACTGTATCAGCTGAGGGTGGTCGGTGCCGCTGGAAGCGGGGGCCTCTAACCACTCCGCCACCTGTGGTCTCTTCTGCCAATATATGTCACAATACCGTCTTGCAGTTTTCCCAATATTACAAATAAATACACTATAAAAAGAACAATACAATTAAATAAATACTATTTCGACTGCAGTTACACATGTATGAAACTGCTGAAGGAGAGCAAAAAGCGCGTTTCTGTATTCCTGTGGAAAAGGGGGAAAAATGACACACCAGAGTGCGGCCTCTCGGTGCGGTTATTGCAGCTTTTTGCATGTGAAAAGAAGGCGGTTCGAACCCGGGATCAGGGCGGATTGCGGCCCTAATGAAGTGGCGCTGAGCCGCCGGCAAACAAAACGCAGCGCGGGGAGACTCGGAGCGCGAGGATCAGCGACTCGCATTAATCTCATTGATTCAGAATAAAACCAAACAAAACAGCCTTCGCGTCGAATTAGGAGTCAATCAAAGGCCAATTTGCACGGCGGACCGAGAGGAAAAAAGAAAGAAATGATGTTCTTTCACAGGACCCGAAAGGGAGCGACGCTATTTAAATCCTTTACAATATTACAAATTAATTTAATCCTTTACTATATTACAAATTAATTTAATCCTTTACTATATTACAAATTACACAACACAGCAGGTCGAGGAAAATGCAGGGAGCTGAACCAGACTCTAGGAACTTCTTCAAACACTAGCAGCCTCCACACTGAGCACATTACTGGCTTTATATACTTAATATACTCATTTTTGATTAAAAACTAGCTACTCCAGTAAAAAAAAAAAAAAAAAAAAAAAAAAAAAAAACAAAAATT
>UFQX01000100.1:673565-706422 GCA_900497675.1 Arapaima gigas
CCAAAAAAAAAAAAAAAAAAAAAAAAAAAAAGAAACACTCAAGTTTCCTGATCAAAAAAAAAATTAAAAAAAATCAAACATCAGTGAAAATTTAATCCATGCCACTAAGAAGGCCTATATGGGACTAACAGGATTCCCTGACCCCTGGAAGCAGATCATTAAACCAGGATCATGGTAAAGTGTGTGGTGAGAGATTATTTTATAGAGTGCATAAGCAGGTGATGATCTCAACTTACATTGGTTTTCTTATGGCTTCCTGTGTGCCTCTGGACAATTTTAACTTTCTTTGTACACGGGACCAGCAATTACCATTTGTCCAGTTGCTTGTCAATGTTTCCGCGCTTCAGATAACTTAAAGACAAACTTAACAGCAGTGAAATACTGGAAGAATGAAACCAGTCAGCTGCCTTCCAAAAACCTCTGCACATATTTGGAGAAGGTGAGTTCATTGCAGAGGCTTAAGGTCCCAGGCGAGGCCTCTGAAAACCAGGGAGACGTTTACGCTGCTCCTCCAGCAGAACTGGGCTTTCCGCGTAGCCATTAAGCGCCGACATGAATACAGTTTTTCATATGGAAAGCTGGAGAGCTCATCAAACCCCAGGAAACCTATTACTCAGAACACAGATCTGCGCACTCTGGCAGGGTAGCGCCTCTGAAGACATACCATTCGCTGGCGCCAGGAAACAGGCACTAGAGCAGGATGCATTTGGCAACAGGATAGTCCTAGAGTTTGGCCTCTGGATTTGTGCACGTAAACCCTAATCTGATCTCCTAACCATCGGACTCAAGTGTGCGCTGTAAAGCAGCCGAGCTTTACTCTCCGTGTCCGTGATCACAGTGAAGATAAGATGACATTCTATCTAGGGTGCCCATGTAAACAAGGGGACATTTCACAGGATTCTGTATTCTCTAACATGCCACTCCCCAAATGTTACCAGTTTTAACCTAGGTTTTAAACTGTGGCTGTACTACCAAAAAGTATGAATTCTGCTTTTCAAACATTTCAATTTCTCCACATCTCAATAACACTGTTAATTTATGCAGATACCTTCAGAATAAAATAACCAAAAATGATTCATCTACTATGTAGTAAATTGAAACCACTTGATTTAGGTCCTGAAATTTCAGGTTTCACCCATGATATTCATTAATGGTCAGGAAAAAAATTTGCAAATAAACAACAAAATCTTAGTTTAAAAAAATGCAAATTATTTCTGGATGAGAAAAATATGACACACAATCTCTCAGGAGCTTAACAAATGGGAAACAAGCTTTCTTGCTGTTGTCTGGTTTTTTGAAAGGCGTAGAGGAGTTTACACTGTCATTCCAGGGCCCATTAAACATGCTGTAATAAACAATTTTACATTTCTGTAATCAGTGATGATTTTCAGTGTTTTGGTAGAAGGCAGAAAAATTCAGCCATCAGCATTAGAGCATTATTTACTGTGTCCACACTGAACACTTTCCTTAATATTGTTCTTGCCTGCTAATTAACACAGCCTTGTTGACTGTGAGAAACATGGGAAGAAAAAAGACCCCCGTCCCTACTACTTAAATGTAGAAAGGTTCAGCTATGGATAATGAGTTCATACACACAATGTCCAGTGGAGAAGGGAAAAAGTTATAAATGGAATCGCATTAAAATATTAGCTGTGGACCCTGGGAGTGCAGTCCAGCCCAGCAGATGCAATGACTGCTGTGCAAAAGTCTGGTGAAATCTGGGTGTGTTTTGGTATTTAATATATCGCTTCAGAGATACAAAAAGTATAAAATACTCCATCCATCATCAACAGCAGCATCAAACAGTATAACAGGAGACAGTACTGCTAGGCTGTTGTTTCCTGCACTGCCATGGTTCAGTTGAAGTGAGAGCACTTTAAGTCTGGTACCTTGATGGGATGACATCATCAAGGTGAGCACACCATAGCCCTGTTCAGAACACCTGCATAGTTATGTATTTGACTCCACCCACAGGTCAACAGGGTAGAGGTGCTTTTGGCTGGTTGCTAGCTGACCCTCTGTGTCCCTTTCTCCATCTGCTTTGGCTTCTTCTTCCTGAGAGCAGAGACATCCTCCAGCCCACTTGCATATTCAGAGTGCAGAAGGGCCGCCATTTGTCTCTTGCGGCTCAGCATCTTGGGAGGCCTGCAAAACAGGAGGATGGTAAATGACCTGAGTCAAGAATGAGTGACTTCCCTATGGCTGAAAATCTCTGCTTGGAGTGAAACTACACAAGGTGTGAAGAGACAAGTCTCCAGTAATCAGGCATCCACTAAGAGTGTTACACAGTGAACAAAGCATCAGGGTGGTTGTTTCAGGCTTTCTCACAATTAATGATCGTCAAAGCTCTAAATCAAGACAAATGGGGAGAAATGTGAAGAAGGGCCCATGAATGAAAGGCACTGGGAAAAGGATTTCCTCGGAGGGTAATAACAGACACACCCCTGTGGAGGGAGACAATGTAAACCAGGCTTCCTTTATCTAATCAATAATTCCTGGGGGCTGATGGCTAAGATCTGCCCACATCCCACTACACCCCCAGAACACTCCAGGAGCCTGGAGGAGCAGAGTGGCCAGGAACACAAGTCCTTCACAAAAAGGGACTAACAGCTACAGTCATGGCAAAATAATGCACAATTAGTTTTCACTGATCTTTGTCACTTTTACCTAAGCTTTGTTTTCCAAAGAAATATATAATTTTAAATGAGATAATTAAGAAATATGATAATGACAAAATTAGTGACTCTATATGTGTTAGCATAGCCTTTCACCAAAAATAACCAACTCAGCACTTCTTGTAGCCATCAATGACCTTCCTGTACTGGCAGTTTGGTATACTTTTCTTGTGAAACCTGCTCCATTTGTCCTAGGTGTAAAGGGTGCAGTCTGCCAACTGCTGTTTCCAGATCTCTGTAGATTTTTCAGTGGGTTCTACATCTCAACTTATTATTGCTTTTCCACTTCAGAACTGCCCAGTGTTTTGTTGCAAACCATTGCAGGGTGCTTTCTGAAACTTGTTTTTCTATGATATTAACTGTGGAATATGAAACTGTGGACACCAAAGACTTTGGTCATTTTCAATGTTTTAGAGAAAATGGTGAGTTTTTTGTAAAAAGTGCAAGGGTGGCAATATTTTAGACCAGTACTAAGCCAATAAGCCCCCAAAACCCAAGGTGTGCTGCTGGAGGAACCCTGCAAGGGACATGTGCACTTACATTTAACAGTCATCCAGCTTTGTTTTACTGCAATTTTTTTTTTAGTTCAGAATGTATTCATTTGTTTTATGAAAAGCAAATCTATATTTAAAGCACCATGGATCAGGTTAGTGTTTACTGTCCAGAGTTCTCTGTGTTGGCAGTACCGCTGGTAGTTGAATGCAGTGTTGTAAAACATAAATAATCCATGTTACAAGCATAAATAGTTTATGGCTTTGTCATGCAATTAGGCTGCTTTCCTGGCACAGAATACATAAATACCTTGCATTCTTAGCTAACACAACATAAATGATTATTTAGAAACATAACCCAAGAAATTATGCTACTAATTGAATCTTTACATTTAAAAACAACTGATTTAAAAAGAAGGGTACCGCACTCTGACTGAGGAACCTCACTACATACACCAGATGTGGTAGTATACTATTATTTATATTACTTTTGTTTCATGACTGTGTATTGCTAACAGACACGAGGAAGATGTGTTTAAGTGTCTATGATGTGGATTATGTCTTGTTGGGTGTAATTGGCTCATTAGAGGGTGTGTGCCTGGACCAGGAGAGTTCGTCCCACAGACCTTGATAATGAAGTCTCCACTGACAGAGAAGCAAGCACCATCATGGGCAATGTGCTGACAGCTTGGGTGCCACAGCCCAGCTGTGTGACTGCCTTTCAAAAGACCACAACACAGGACGCGGTGATCACAGTGGAGTATAGGCGGAGCAAGCACGCAGCCCCGTTACTGGGGCATTGAGCCGACAACCTGATTACAACCTTCGTCACAATCCTTGTCACGTCAGCCAAGGGACATCAGCTCACATAGCTCGCTCCAGCACCACTGCTGCATTTGTTCCCTTGCGTGCCCACCAGGGACATGGACGCTGTTACCCTTCTGTCCCCAGGGTGCCATTTGCAGACTTTAATCCAGGTCAGCAGGCCAATTATCAGTGGGTTAAAAAAGGCACCACACATAGTGCCTCTAGCGATCAATACTGCACTGGCCAAGGGGTGACTCCATAGGGGTAGATGGCTGCAAATACAGGATGAGTAGTGGGCCACTAAGGTCAAGTGACCATCAATTGACACACTGAGCGTGACAGGTAAGTGACCATGTTTTGACCCCCTATTTGCCCTGGAATGCCCCAGGGTTTCCCAGATAGCTAGGCCACTGAGCTGGACCCTAGGACCATAGAGCCCAAGAGCCTCACAGTATCAGCCACAGCTGTCATGCAGAGCTAATGAGAGGATTGTACAGAAGACAGAGGAGCTGGGGAAAAAGCTACAGGACTGTGGGGAGCTTGAAAGAAGTGGGCATTAAATGGGCCACTGCTGGCTGGTAAAATCTTGGTGCAAGTTGGGGAGTAGGATATCACCAGGTTACTCAAAAAGTGGCAAGGACACCGACATGGAAGGGTAAATGCAATGACAAAACAAGTGGATGCATCTCAGGCATTAATATGCAATCCAATACTGGAGAAACAATACTAAAAAACTATTCTGCATGCAGGTGTTTGAAAAAGGGAAAACTCAGCAGCAAATACTCTGCCAAAGTGATCAGAGATCTGATTTATAGAACAGAAGCAATGCAAGAAAAATGTGTGGCTCCATTCCTAGCCCCTGAATGGAGAAAAGGGTGCTTTCATTCTCCTTTGTTGACGTTTGTTAGGAGTGGCAATAAGAATGAAGTTCCAGAGACTTGACTATATGTAACAGAATAAAAGAGCAGAAGTTACTTCAAGTGGTTATCAATTAAATTGTGTTTGCCATGTAGAACAGCTAAACTACTCTGACTTGTAAGGGTCCCCATAACTGGATGAGACATCTTTTCTCAGTTATTGCTTGTACACGTCTGCTTTTATGCCAGCCTTTTATTAAGCAAAGAGAAAGTGGGTGAGATGGTGGGAATTGTGTGCGGGGTGGAAAAAAGCAAAGACAAAGAAAAGTCCTTAGTGATGAAATCACCACAAGACTCCGCTGCTTGGGAAGCAAGGGGCAAAATGCAAGGAAACAGAAAGAAAGCTGTAAGTGGCAAAGATGAGGACAGTGAGAAGACTTCCAAAGCCTCTAAAACACAATGGTTTTTTAAATTTACTTTCATTTAGACCTGGCACTTTTCTGTTCGGTGCTTCCTGCAGTGACCCGGCCCTATAGCACCCCTCACGTGGACTTGTGCTCATGACTGCTGGGCTAATTTTTGGAGGGGAGTGGTGTGGCTGGGACCTTGCCTCGGTCCCCTGCAGAGCACACTGACCCTCCAAGTTTAGAAGTAAACCCAGTCTGGAAGCAGGCAGTGCTAACAGTGGCCAGGCCAAGACTTGTACACTGACCCCTGGGGACACTCCAGACGTCCACTAATAACTGAAATCGAAGCAGAGCGGCAAGTCCAGTGGCAGACTCATTACAGAGTGACACCTAGCAACCGATCAACTGCCTACAACAGACAGGTATCCATGAGAGAGAACCCTCCCCCACTGGGGCATTCGGCAGCAACCCCAGCAGCCTCAGGGGAAAATTCTGAGAGGCCATCATCTGAGATCCCCAGTGTCCATCAGGTGACATGTTATTCAATATTTAGACTACAAAAAGCTCAAAAGGAAAAATGTAGGTCTGCCTAAATACCAATTAAAAAGGACCAAATAACTAAAGTTTGGCATGCTTGTCAACAGAGTATACCCATCAAAAATAATGGGGGATAAAAGAATATAGATGTGTAGAATTAACAGTTTTTGGTTGCCAAATAAGAAGGAAATCAGGCAAACACTTTTTCCTGCTCATCTCTGGCTCTTCAACCTGCTCTGGAGAGGGGATCCCTATCAGACATGAGCCAAGTGTGCCTCCTGACAACCAAACATTTCCAGTCCAACCAACACTGGTCAGCTGCATTGCTGACAGTGTCACAAAATGCACCAGCATTTACGCAGATCTTCACTTGATTTTTGTTTAAAATAAATTGCTTTCAAACACAGTGTGCAGCAGCGTTTCTTCAGTACTCACACACAATACAGAATATTCATCTGTTCACAGTGTTTATCAAGAATAGTATTTAAAATTTTAAAAGTTAGTTAATAACAGTTTTTCCCGATAAATGTTAATTTTGTTCCAATTACCCTTTAAAATTATTTGCATGTTTCTACTGCTAGTAAAGCAGCCCAAACCTCAAAACACTGAAATAAGGATTTCATGTGAAAGAGAAGACTGTATATAGGCAGGAGACATGAAGACAACACATCCAAAATTATATAATTCCATATATATATATATATATATATATATATATATATATATATATATATATATATATATATATATATCATTCCAAAATTAAGAAAAAAAGATGTATAGCAATATAAATGATGGAAAACTGCAGATGACAGGAAGGTGTAAAAGAACATGAGGTAGTGAAAAGAATGATAAATGTCTTCTTTCCTCTGTACTGATGAGGTGAGGACAAAGGGAAGGGTGAACCACAAGAATAGACACCTAAGACACAGAACATATACATTTAAGAGCAGGCCTTGTGATAGCAACACTAAAGTGGATCACCTACAATTACTCTCCATCACAGAGCCTGGAGGTGGGGCCTGCCAGGGGAGATGGGACAAAAGTGCAGATACAAGAGGGGCACTCAACAGTGACCATGCAGCTGTCTCTCCACTCCTAGAGTTACTGGTCCTGTTCAAGCAGTCAAAGTAGGCAGGTTCCTGCAGGGGATTCTGGGAAAGGAGCTTACAAAGCCCACCTACATGTTTGCAAAAGGTTTGGGGAATGCTTGCAGGAGACACCTTCTAGTCCCTGGCTTGTAAAAAACACAATATACAGGAGGCATAGGGGCCTTATGGAAACAACAGCTGATTCCATATCACTCCTTGCTGGACTTATTACCGTGTCTTCCTGCTGGTGTCCTTGCGGTTCTTCTGCAGCCCTCCTGTGGCTGCGCTCAGACCCTGCGGTGCGTCCCTCAGGCCGAAGCTCTTGGCGGCATGGCCCAAGTGCAGGCTGCGGATGTGGAAAATGTGCTTCAGGCTCGCTGGGTAAGTTGTGTAAGCCCGCAGGAAGGACTGCAGAGCTGCACACGGGGAAACACAGAGGCATAACAAAAACATGACAGAAGAATACAATTAGTCAAGCTTGGATTAATCATACTAAAACTTTTTTTGCCCACAGATACATAACGTGATAACAAATGTGAAGGGATAAACTGCCTCTTTATAGACCACCAACAAAATACATAGTACATAAATTACTACTATGGCCATGGAAAATATTTAGAATCCTGCATTTACAACTTTTAAAACAAATATTCTAATAAATAATGAGTAATTACTTGTCCAGTGCAGGCCTTCAGTGGTCCAGAGCCTATTGCACAGGGCATGAGGCAGGGTACACCAAAAATGGAATACCAGTCCATTGCAGGGCAATCACACATATACTTTTTAACTCACACATTCACACACATTACACCCAGAGAAAAAGCATGTGAACAGTTGCAAAACATACAAACTCCACACTAAGCAAAATCTGAACACACAGCACAGGAGCTGAGCCACCAGCACTACCAACTTTGCCAAGATAAGATCTCTTTCAAAGTAAAAGGTGTCAAAAAATTGAAATGAGTAATTTCATTAATGGAATAATTTTTGCAGGTCACTGCATTGCTGATACAATTAGATTTTGAGTGTATAGAAGATTCTACAATCTTCAAGTGTTTAGAAATTGCCAGCTGCAATCTCTCATGGGACAACTCTGAGCTGTGAGAAACACCTGGCAGCAGGGTCCCTCGATGCTAGGGCCAAGGTAGAGGCCCCTTGGCTGAATGGCTGAAGCACCGAGTCGAACTTAGGTCTCTCCCTCAGCTCCAGAGCTGTGTAAGATCAGCTTTGAGCCTTAACAGCCACTCTCTCAGTGTGAATATCCTTAGATGAGAACAGTGTTAGTGGAACTCTGCAAACTCACTCTTTCGGTGAGACAGCTTTCACTGAGATAACTCTGCTGAGGGTCAATGACAGAAAACTGTGGCCAGAAATTAGAGTAATGTGGTCACATTACTCTAGTTGTATCAATTTCCTCCGCAGGAGCATTAATATGTGTGTCAAGCGGCTATGCCTTTGTCCCCTGGCAGTATTCTGAATATCCTTCCATAGTCATCTCTGACATAACCACAAAGGCACATCATGTTTTGTTGCAGCACACACGTGCACGCACATACGCTTATCCATTGTTATTGATGAGGACCATCTTCATCAGTGTCTTTCCAGCAAAGATGATACTTTGTTGCTGGTAATGATAAAGATGGAGGTGTTACTTGTGATGCTAAAATTATGATGCTGGAGTCTTGTCATTAAAGTGGTTACACAGGTACAGCAGATTGTCATGCTTGTTGGTCCTTTGTGAGCGTTTCCCAGGATCTTTGTTCAATTCTAAGGTATCTGAGAAAGGTCATTAGTGTGGTCCTACAACATTTCTGTGCTCCTTGGCTGAGGGTTCCTGCAGAAAAATTGCTGTAGAAGAGGCGCTTTTGGGGGTGTTCATCAGATATTTGCACAATGTCGTCACTCTACCAAAGCTGAGTCTGCTCCTCCATTGAGAAGATGCTTAGCACGTGCATCAACTCCAAGACTTCAGAGTCCAGGATCTGTTCTTCATTTACACACATACAGTACATTGATGCAGTAATATCATGATTAGCATTCTTATTGTAGTCTTTTTGGGTAGCTTATCATAAGAATTTACGGTATTTTATCAATTTTCAAAAAATATTTTACAATGTTATGGGAGTACTAAACAAGCTCTTTGTGTGTGCATATATTTTTTCTTGCTATGAGCTATGCACTGCCTGCATTTTCATTATCCTTTGTTTATTCAGCGCGAGAGATAGTTATAACTTTAAGTTAATATCCGTTTGATCAGACTTAATTTGTTACAGCTTACAGTATCACCGTGGCAGTTTGATGCATGGCATCATACACCAGAGCAGATAGATTCACACCCATGTTCAAACCCACAGGGCACAGCTGTGATGCACCAGTACTACCTGCTGTTCCACTATGCCACCCATCGCAGTACAAGGCCTGGGCTTTTTAGGATAAAACACAATGGAAAAGAGGTGCAGAATGCAGCAAAACACCAAACACTGTTGCTGCATCAAGGCACTGATGACAATCTATCAGAACAGACAAAAGATTATGAAATTAGTAACTTACTACATAACTCAGGTGCAGGCTGTAGTTTGGTGTGTATGAATGTACTCAGGTTGCTGTCATTTCAGGACTTACTTGGCTGTATTATGAAATAACCAGATTATTCTTGATTTAAAATGTAATGATCAGAAACCTGTTTTAGGAAATGTGTGCCAAAAAAACTATTTCCTGTTGACATAAGTAGATTGTTTCAGTTATTCAGTATGTTTCCTGAGCTTACAGATATGATGTCACTACTGTCTGTCTCCAGCAGCTTCTTTAAGTAGTCCCAAATGCATATTCATTGTTTCAGTATACTGTCTATCCATCTTGTGGTTTCCATTTCCTTCTGTCTTCCATGTTTCCCAGCATCAGAGTCTTCTCTAGTTAGAGTCCTGGATCCTCATTATGTGGCCAAACTACTTGAAATTTAGTTTCATTATCAGTCCATCCAGTGAGCATTCTGGGTTTATTTCATTGAGGACTGACTGGTTTGTTCTTTTAGGGAAGTACAACACCTACTAATCAACATCTGCTCAATGCCAGCAAACTTACTTTAATCTGGCAAAGTTTTACATTTGACGTGTTAGAACAAAAAGCAAATAGTGGGACTTAAGAATGAAATAAAGGTAACATCGGCGAGAACGAACCTTTCTTGGCAGTCTGAACTGAGTCTTTGTTGGCATGAACAGCATTCTCAAACTCAGTCTGCAACACTGTGGCCCTTTCTCGAACATCCTGCTCAACAGCCCCTGCAGACTTCTGGACAGAGAAAGACAATGTGGAATAAAAACTAACTAATGCATGCTCTCTCTGTCTCTCCTTCTCACACATACACACACAAAGGAATAATTTTAATAAGGTTCTAACAAGAATAAAATGAAACTGCAGGAGGTCACTAGGGTAATCTTTTCAATATTAGGACACTCAAAATAAGGGGCATATAAGCGTGTGTGGATGTATGGTGGGGGTTGGTAGACCAGAAAAGGACATGTTCCGCTGAGGCAATTATATCCCAAGTTACTTGTGTTTCAGAATGGCAAGAACAAACATGCCGTCCCACCTTGCGTGCACACATAAACACTATAAAATTCAGAGTCAAGTTCAGAACTTCAGGGGAAAAAAGAGAAAAAAAATCTTGCATTTCACTAAAAATATGCTCAAAAAATAACATTCAGCCCCAATTACCATGGAAAAACTCAGAAATAATAAGGAACAAGCTTTCAACTAATTATTTCAACCATCAGCACTCATTAATTATGCACACTACAGTAAGCTAGCACACATTCAAAAATACATTTTGCTGGTGCTTATAAACAGCGACGGGTGCCAGCTACCCACGAAAGGTTCCATCTGTCAAAACAGGGGAGTGCAGCCCTCTCCATCTAGCCATTTCCGCACATTACATTATTCATCACATTATTTATTTGTTTAGCAAATTCCTTCACGCAGTGCAACCTTTCTTCAGCACACATATTTCTGCACTTCTTTTTCTTTATTCTTGAATGCTACTAGAAAAATACCAATGACTCGCCTGGCATTTGAACCAATGACCTTCTGATCACAAATAAATAATATGATGTGAAAATAAATAACTAAGCACTACGGTGACATATGTATGTGCACATGCTTTATGGAGGACCTGTTAAATATTAATGACAAGACTAAGTATTACGTTAAATTTTTTGCATTCCACAGCAGTTTTATTGGAAAGGATGCTGAACAAAAATAAATTTCTCTCATTAGTTTTGACAACTGCAGAAAGGAGCACATATAGTCGTGTGTAGAGTTCTTACTTGCTGCAACCAAGCAGATACAGTACAAGAGATCTGAATAGACTGAGGGTTATGGGGTTGCTTTGGCGCATGAAACCTAAAGCAATGCATGTGCTGTTCCGCCTTGTTATTGTATACTCCTCTGCTGTGGACCCACTATAATCCTCTCACTGACACACTGACTCCTGGGCTGTGATACAGCCATCGGAAGGCATTAGAAATCCCCGCTGTGTGTATGAAAAGGAAATTAAAGGGGGATTAGCTGATGCTTTAGTGGCCATCCTATTTGGAGGTGTGGTGCTTGAGGCAATGAGGCTCTAATGTGCACACAGTGGGCATGTTAGCTTAGAATACATTCTGAAACTTATAATAAAATACTGCAACATGCTTTTAAAAATGTCACTGTAGTAGAGTATATGTTAACTGTAGGCTAAAACATCCAGTTAAATTGGTATTGGCTTTACTTCTTTTTTAGTGTAAAATGCCCCAATACACAGGGGTTTTAAAAATTGTACAGGAACTCTTTAGATTTTACAAATGAGAAACAAATCTGAATACTCAGATGAAGGAAGTAGTGTTCAATATTTTACACATGCAAGGTTGCCTCTTGGTATTTCTAAGTGATGCCAACTATTTACTTGTCCAAGACTTAACACACCACACAGTGGTAATAGTTAATTGCTGAACGTGTGTTAAGGTGAGTACAACAAACAACCCAACACTAAAGTTTGCTGGAGAAATTATTACATGTGCGAATAAATGCAAGTCCAGCGTTGTCCAACGTTCTTCATTAACAGAGTGCTGTTATATTCCTGTTAAACACTGCTCTTTCTTACCCTTTTCCCCCAATTTCCCCTGCCTTTGAACTGTTCATCCAGCATGAGGTTTGCCAAAATATCCTGCATCTTCATCTCTGACATGCTGCAACCAAAAAAAGCAGAATAAATGAGTACCACAGGTTTCTCACAAAGAACTCCAAACACATCATTTCAAGATCACACTTTTTCTATGCACACAAATACTAGAAACCAAACACTGGCAAAATGCTATGTCTTTATTTGTTCCTTAAATCTGGAAAAAAATGTCATTACGAGTTGTGCTCATAAGTGGCAATTAGATAATTAATGTGTTGCAGCTGATAGATGCTCCTGCAGGAAACAAAGCAGCTGTTCCCTGCTGTCACTCAGCCATGCTTCTGGCAGATGATGGATGAGACCCTGCCGCTCTGTTCATATGTTAAAGACAAACTCTCCCTTCCACTACAATCAACTCTCGGAGAATAAATATAATTAATAACAAAATAATAACATTTGAACTCAGTATGTCACATATGAGCTTCAGCAAGAAGCAGAAAAAGCACAGCCAAGGGTGGGGGTTGGAATCCTTTTCACTGGTGTATTCATATTCGTCGACCCTCAGAACAGGCGGCATTATCAATTATCCAGTGTGGAGTGGCGCTGTAGCTCTAGAGTTAAATGAAGTTGTCAGTGCTGTCTCTTCGATTTCCCCCGTCACAGAGGCAGACGGCGATCCTGCGTGACGGCACTTGCGGGGGCTGCTCGACGGCTGCCGCTCCACATCTCTTCGGCAATTCGTCAGGTCCGCTCTCCACCGCTCGTTTGGAGAGATGGCCAGGCGAACCAGATCACCTTCCAAAAGTGCCGCAGAGGACTAGCGGCTGGGTGGATCAGCACCCCCACCTGCCCTGAGGCCAAGGCCGGAGGTCCCATGCCATGTTGGGGGAGGAGAGGAGACAGGATGGCCCTGGCTGAGTCAATCTCCCACCCGCTACCCACTTGGACAGAGAACTAAAAAAAAACACCTGTGCCTGTAGCCCAGGGGCCAGTTACCCCAAGGGGCAGTAACCCTAGGGGCTAGTAACAACCTCTAGTAGCTACAGACCAGGGCAAGTGAGAAGGGGACACAGAACTATACTGAACCTCTCAGATGATTAAAGCTGAAGGGCATCGAAAACCACTGGAAAGTCAGGAGGTACAAACACATTACAAAGGCAGTTAAAAGTATACACAAACAGAGAAATAAAAGGCTTTCATCCCTTAACTATTTATTCCTACAAAAATAAGGATCACATTCTGACAAAGAACCCGTTTTGCTTTATATCTGCAGGAAACATTTAATCTTCAGTGTCACATTACACATTTTCTGTTTTTAAAAACACTGTTCCTGTAGTGTCTAAACTGTAGGTGCACCTAAAATATAATTTGAAACATTTCCTTACTAGATATTTTATTTGAGGGTTTATTACCCTTTGGCCATGCCAAATTGTCATTGCTGAGTATCCTAAAATTTGACTGTTGTTTATGTCTTAGAAAAAACAAAATAAAATACTTCAAGAATACAAGAAAAGTTAAATGTATAGTGTAAAGTGCAAGGAGGAGAAGAAAATATTGAAAAATATGCTCAAAGGTGTAGAAACAAGAAAAAACAAAATAGCATTCCAGCAAGCAAACAGAAACTTTTCCCTTATGTAATAAGTCAGCTTAAGCTACAAATAGAGAAAGCAGCATATTTCTTGCTATTGTTTTTCACAAAAAGAAACTGAAGTGAAAAGTATACAAAAGCAAAGCTAAATCTGTGAATGAGCAACCAACTGGACAGTGATAAATACATAACTTTGCCCAGTTAAACAGCACTGCTTTTCAGCTGTGTACCATCTGGCTAACAGTAAGCAAGAGGGGGGAAAAAAAAACAAAAAAAAAACGCTAAATTTAACAGATTTAACATCTAAATGTCTTCCCTGTGAAATTAGATATGCTTTAATTGTACAGGCTCTTAGGCCATTTTTCAGCAGGCTATTTTCAAAAACTGTCAATTATATAACTGAATCTCTTCATATGTAAAAATGCAGACCACCAAATAGGTATCTTAGACTCAAAGATGTTTTCTTGTTAAGTAAATCCATATTTTTCCATATAGGCCTATGAAATGACCCCTCTCTTTCTTCCTGAGCTTCACTGCAGTGTGATATTATACACCAGTGGCTACAGAAGTACAGCTGACTCAAGTTTTAATATTACACATCCTTGTAGTCAACTTTAAGTATAACTAAGTATTTGTAATGATTTCATCGTCTGTATTTATGAAGTTCCTCAGAAACAAGATACAATTGTACATTGGATATATATAAATTTATCGCAGTCCAACAGCAGGATAAATTAATAGGATGCATAAGTGAACTACATTTTGAACAGTACATGATGTAATAAATAGTATCGTACTTTACAGTCAAAAGATTCTGCAGTTATCATTACCACATATTTTAACAAATTATGTCTGATGTAGCCTATGAGCCTTTTAACACTGCAATATGTAGTTGCCTGTTTACTTTAACTTAAAATAATGATGCAGGATCTGATGATACATACATGTATTTATTCTTTATTTACATATACTTTTCTGGAACATAACTCCATTGTGCTCCACATATTACTGTGTGTACCCTGTATAGTGATCTCTCCACATTTTACTATACCTCTCTAATGTCCTGTATTGTACTGTGAATTTTGTTTAACATCTCACCCTTACTACACACAAAAAATGCAAATTGGTGAACATATGTAGAAAGCATTAAGAATAACTCCAAATGTTTTACCCAGAAGGGTAGAAACAGTGGGCCCTCCCTCATGGTCTCTCTCGTATGAATACACAATATCAAAAGCAAGTGAGCTGACAGCAGATAACTGGCACAGCTTTAACACCGTTGGATCAAACAGCCATAACCTCCTGTTCTGCAATGGGGTCCGCAGGGGACCTATAAACAGAGCGGTGGGTGAAGTGAACAGAGCCTGAAGCAGAGCAGAGCATTTGCGAGATGCTGGTCCCACCTGTGACTGCACCAGAGACTGATGAAGGGGGAGGTGAGGGGCCCTTACATAAACTACAGTGCTTGCACTTAATTAGACTCCATGTGCTACTGAACGACAACGATCAGGCAGCAAAACCAACGTCCTCATGTAGCAATGGAGGCCAAAACAGAAGCCAAAATGGGAAGTGAGAAGGCAGGAAGAAACAGGTGCTGCATGTGACTCTGTGTCCCTCCGAAAACAAAGCCCAGCAGCAATCTGGCATTCTGCTCGTCTTGTGTTGGCGTTTTTTTGGGAGGAGAGGATCACAGTACTGTGGTATCATACTTCACAATGACAAGAAGTAACCCATGCTGTTTATGCTGTATCGAATGCAACAGTAAATCAATTAACTAAGGGGAACAGGAGAAAGGTGTGGCGAGGATGCCAGCTGACCTGATGTTGTGATTCGCCAGCACATCGACGTAAGTCATCTCAGAAGGAGTAAGGAAGAGGAGACTGCTGCCTCGGGCTCCAATTCGAGCTGTGCGACCCACACGGTGCACATACTCTGCTGGAGACACCGGGGGGTTGTACTGCAGACACACAGACAAAATGAAGAGATCAAGGCTAGACTATTGAGCTTCAATTATGCAATAATATACAAAGGATAGAAAAATAAAACATTCACTGGACTTAGTGTAAGCAAATATAACATTCTACACACTCTACTAATACTGGCTGCACATGATTTGTCACTTTGTTATACCCATATGGCAATGTCACAAACTCTTCAGATCTCTGGGTCTTAAATGGGAAGTGACTAGGCTCAGCTGGCTTAAGTCAGGCTGGGTTATGAAGATGAAATCAGTGATGGAAAAACTCACCTGCACTATCCAGGTCACCTGAGGCAGATCCAGCCCCCGTGCAGCCACATCCTTCAAGGCAAAGAGTCAAACAGAGCACTGAGAAACAGGTCTTGGAATATTCAGATGAGACTATTGTTTTCAATGGTGACTGACAGTTACCACTGTGTACCTCTGTTTAATAAATGACAAAATTATGAACATTTTACTTTTGTACTGGCTGGTTTAAAATGGATCACAGATCTATCACAGGAAACTTTAACATGCTTTGTGTATTCCTTCTGCTACCTTCTTCTGGCCATTTATTAGCTTGTGGAGGGTAATCTCTGCTTTGTATAAATAGCTCTTGGTGGGGTGAATGAGCTGCTGCATGGAGCTCTAACCCTTCTGTCCCTGAAGCTGTAGCCAGGATAAGCCGAGTCTTGGATTGGCATGTTGGGCTGCCTGGGGTCTGCTGCTGCGCTGGCCACCCGTGCAGATGGAGGGCAGGCCTGGGCAATGCCAGCTTGTCAGTCGGATTAAAACGACTCATTTATTCACTGAAGGATCTTGCAAAGTGACTGGACCAGTGACGAGGGTGAAGGGGGAGTACGCGGGGGCAGAATGGGGAGTGTTAAACTACCCCACCACATCACTGCTTCGCTTTTTCCTTTCATCACGTTTTCAGGACTGCCAGAAGTCATTATAGTGCTGAGCAGAAGAAGGCCAGCAGGGTGGCGCCCCCCTGTGCCCAGGCAACAGATTGCAACCCAAAATGGGTGGCAGAGGAGGTGAGAACGAAAGGCAATTGGCTCAGATGGCTAGTACGCAGAAGCAGGAGATGCATGAGGAAGACAGGGAGGGAAATGACAAGAACTTGCTGTGTGACCTTTTGCATCAGGTGAATTACTTAAAGAGGCAACTGATCCATTTTTAAGTGCATGCTTGGCAGAGAAAGGCACTGCCATGTGAGCAGCCTTTCCACAGATGTCAAAACACTGGGGAGAGGGGGCAGGGGGCTGAATCCTACTATTCAAAGGTCAGTTGTCCTGTGGGACTACAGCCTAGGCTGGGGAAAGGCTCACAAGGAACCCTCAGGGGCAGAAGTCTGCTGCATGACCACAACACAGTAAGCATGTGTTGAAACAAGGTTTACAGAACAACTATGATCTCCCTTCATTACATCTGTGTCTGCAGGACAGCTGGAAACACAATCCATTAAGTACTAGAGTCACCACAAAAAAGGTTACAAGTACTAAAAAGTTCAAGTACTAAATGCAGGTGAGTTGCACCACAATTTAACACTGTACCTAAAACTAATCACTTCAGTAAAAAGAGCAAGCTACAAAAATGGATAAAATGGCCTCTCTATAAATCATTTCCAGTTACCAGCACAACAACCAAAATGTATGTTTAAATGTACAAAAATATAAATACCAAAGTTTCCACAGTGCAAGGGAAAACATGATGAATGTAACCATGATAGAAAAGTCTAAGGTTGTACAGCATGCAGCAGTTGTTCTACATTATTTTTTACAACACAAACTCATGGTATATCCATTTTTCTGATAAAGGGCATCAGTCCCAAAAGGAAGCTGTTTGCAGGTTAAAAACCTGCTGTTAAAGCTTTTTTACCATCATTTCCAATATAACTGAACTGAAACAACAGTTAGTCACAACACATCTAAAGCTAATCCTGTGCCCAGTTTAGTCCTCTAACTCTTGACTATTACAGTGTAAAACTGTATTACATTTCAGGCTAACTTTTTCCTGAAAAACCATCAAAGCAAAGTATGTTTTGATATAATTTCTACATAGACACATAATGTGTCAATTCTGATTATTCCCTCTGGTGTTCTGTTTTTGTACCACAAACGTGTTTGGTGAACTGGCAAACCTCAACTGTCCTCTTAGTGTGCACAAAATGCTTTGTAAAAGAAAGACAAATCCTATACTAGATAATAGGTTTCTGAATAAACATATATATATGTATGTATGTATGTATGTATGTATGTATGTATATATGTATATTTTGCTATATATATATATATATATATATATATATATATATATATATATATATATATATATATATATATATATATATAACCTCCACAAAAAATATTTATGACCACAACTCTTCCCGGGTGTGGAAAGGTCAGAAGGAAAGGGGACCTTTTTCCACTAAAGCTTAGTGCCAAAGAAGATGAGTGCCAGTAAACTCTTCATGCTGCCGTCAGGTGACAAGGAGGAGGGAGCTCTGAGGGGTTTTTATCAGGTCTAATTATTCCCGATAGCTGTAATTTACAGGTTGGCAGCAGGGGGAAAAGGAAAAAAAAAAGGCAAGATTCACACTTGTGTGGGTCAGCATCTGTCGCTGTTACGGCACGGCTGCAGCGATGGCCAGTGGGCGAGCAGGCAAGCAGTAAACAACAAGCCGCATGTGACAGATTAGTAGCACATGCTAAAGGACCTTCCGCTGACACATCATTTCTCTCTCTGTTTGTTTGTTTCACGGCAGCTGTCAGCAGTGAAATGGGAACCTGAAGGGAGCAGAGGGCAAGGCCTGGGCAGGGACTCTGTTCCACCTTCAGGTTGTGGAGGGAATGATTTGTTAATACTTTGACTACATTTTCGCTGCTTCCTAATATCTGTACACGTACTGAATTATACTCTATACGTTGTGGATTTTTATGCTAACTGTATATTAACTAATGCTACTCATCTGCCTTCAGATTTAAGGCATCACTGTTAGTAGCAAACAAATTATATAAGCGTGGGTCTTCAGCAGGGCCTTCAAGCTTCAGCACCTGCTGTAAAATGTAAAGGCTGTGTCTGCTGGTTGAGGAGCCAGCAGGGCCGTGTGCCAGCAAGTGGGAGAATACTGCCCCTGTGCACCCCACTGCCTGCGCAGGACCACGCTGGTCCTTGCGTGGCGCCATCATCTGATGGATTCTGGCAACCGCCTTTTCCTTGACCTACAACGAAAGGACATCCTCCTGGTTTTGGTTCTATTACTTTACCTGCTACCCACTCGCTCTTTTTAAACAAACTCACCGTGCAAAGGAGCACACCGGTCTTGCTCTGAGAAAACTCCTGGAACACCACCATTCTTTCCTATTTGGCAAAAGGAGCAAAATGGTAATGAGGATCTTACAAAAAGTTTGCCTGATGGCATCACTGTCATTCAAATATGCCCTTGTGAGATACTGATGTTTTTACACTTTGAAATCTAACCTTCTGAAGCAAATAAATATTCATGTTTAAAAACAGCATTCTGGAGTAGAGGTCTGTGACCCAACCAAGCTAGTTGGAACCCAACAATGTATTGGGTTTCTGGCCAGGTCAGGGCCGGTGCTTAACAGATTTGACTTTAACAGCTTCAGGCTTGAATTGGATTTGGTTTGTTTCCTAATAAATTAAAATTATTATTTTATGTTTTACCTTAGCTTAATTAGTTAATGTTATTTAGGGTTAGGGTTTTTTTTAAATTAAGAAATCAGAAACTCATTTTGCTCTTGTCTTTGTAGCAAAGCAAAAATAGTGGGTGTTGTGCAAAGGAGGAAATAAAATGAAAAGTGACAAAGGGAGAACAACTGAAAATACCACGAGTTGGGGTGGCTTCATTTTGGAGACATGTCATGGTAGTAACAACAAATAAAAAGTTCACTGGTCATGTACAGTGTAGAGACTGCAATACCATTATGATAGCAAAAAAATTGATGTGTCTTTTCAGTGACACGCAGACTGTGTAGTTCGGCTACTGTTCACTATCCAAAGTGAAATAAAGCCTATTAGAGTGTGAATTATTGCCTGTAATATCAACCTCATAAAAATGTGCAATAAATATGTGCATTTTTTTGTGTTGGCTTATGCTATAATGTGGAAGGTACAGGTAAATTTATTGTTTCATCATGCAAATTCATATGCACATTCAACTGTCACACAGTGGCCATCCAAATGCTGGTTACTGACCAGTGAGATTTAAAAAAAAAAGTTCAGTTCAGTGACCAATTAAAGTGCCACTTATACTCATAAAAGCTGACTCAAATTTGCATTCATTTTTCCAGTGTCCTGATAATAAAGCAATCAAATGAAATGCAAATCAGTAGGCAAAAGAAAGTGCTGTTTTCAAAAAGAAAGTTTTAAGTTGTGTATAAATGTACATGTAAACGCATTTACATTATTTATAGCTTATCAATACACTGATTTTTTTTCCTATATTGTTTTATGGTTTTCCATTTACTTTATTATTTTATGAAGTGTTCTGAAATTTAGTTATCATCAATCATTGCCAATCATAGGCAGTGTTTTTTTATAGGACACTCCTAGTTGTACATAATTATTGTTCCCCACTTTCAAAATATTACACATTTATAAAATATCACTTTTTCTTAGTATAAGGCATTTTGTTTCTATCATTTCAAGTAGACAGTGGCTGCGCAAAAGGCTGTAAAAAATGTGTTTCTGTGTGTGCAAGTGTTTCCTTGCTCTGGAAGAAGAGGGACTGATTTCTGATTTGGGTTTCAAATTTGACAGCACCCTTTGGGTTGGGTTTCAATGTCTTCAGTTCCATGCTCACACAATACCTCTATTCTGGAGCCAATTTCTTTTTATATTTTCATATACTTAAATTGTATTGTTTTTAAAAGTTTGAAAAAAATAGCATAGATTTTTTTCAATATACATTGATGAATGGCATTCTGACTTTTGTGCCATCTATTTTCTCTTTAAAAAAGATCATTGACTTAAAAAAACTCAGACTAAATTGAAGCCTTCAGAAGCTATCAAGTCAATATGATCCTGAATGAATATGACCAGTACAAAAACCAGTTCATAAAATAAGCATTTAAGTCAAACTCCAAATTTCCAACTCTTTTCTGGTGGAAAAAATGTAAATAAACATGACAGCAGGTGTTGTAGCAGTTAAGGGGCTTACGGGAGAACTCTGAAGCCTACTTCACAACCTAATTTTCTTCAGCAACATACACATTTAACAATAAAGGTATATAAAACTATTAGGTAGAAAATTCATTTGGGTGAAAATTTAAGCGCAAACAGTGTGTTTTTCAGGGTTTAGACAGTATCTGTTTTAGGGCACAATACAGTTTCAATCACATTGAATGAAGGAAAATAAAATTGCTATAACTTTTCCAGACACGTTGAATATGCTATTAGTTCAGAAAAAATCAAAATACAAAATTGTAAATTAAAATTTGTGCAAAAGGTGCTATAGCAGGATGACACAATATACTATCGAGCATGTTGATGGGACCACTTCATGCATGTCCCCCCCCAATCAAATTGCAACACAATGAGAAAGTGAAAAGCAATCTGCTCTGAGCTGCTGTTGCAGCTGTTGCTGCACGTTTCCTGTGGACCCCTTTACTGGAGCAGAAATCCCAGGTCTGGCCTACATTGTCCCATCAGCAAACACATCCATAACTCTGCCTCGCTGCCTGACATACCAGGTTGGGTGCTTCAGACCATCCTCTTTAATATCTGACGAGAAGGAGCCAGCAACATGTGCCAGCCTCCAGGGTCAGCGTCCCAGAAGTGCCATATGGACGATCCAGGTCCAGGCCCATTAGTGCTCCCGAGGCAGGGGTGACGGCAGACCTGGTCTTTGGGCAACCAGCCCTCCCTTGGCACCGCCACCGGGCAGGGCCTGCTTACCAACAGCTGGCAGAACAGGACTCCCAGACCTTGTATGCACCCAGCCAGTGGCAATCGTACTCACATGGAGTTACCAGTGGGTTCAGCATTGGTAAGCCAGAAAACACTGCCCAAGCAATACTATAAACCTCAAACTCTCTCCAGATACACACAAAGAAACACTCACCTCCTGGGCCATGTTGCCATGTAGGCGGTAGAATATGATAGGGGCTGGCTGACTGGTTGAGCGGGAGGGGTTTTTTCCCTTACACAGGACGGTGGTGAAGAGTGTTAGCAGGAACTCCACAGCTTCACAGCTTGACAGGAACACTATGAGCTTGTGGCCTTTTTCAAACTGGGGCACAGAAAAAACATACATATCACAATACAGCTAATTTGGGTCATTTTATGAGCTTGAACACAAGACATATAACTGTTTTTAAGCCTGACTAAAATGTTTAATGTGTCAGATTCACTACACATTACATTTACAACATTCTGAAAACATCAGGAGTGTGAAGTTATTAACAATAATGCCTCCACTCTGCACATAAAGTAACTGAATGTGCACTCTCTCTACCTTGGTCTTTCCTAAGATGAACGCAGAAAGGCACACAAGACGCAGCTTGCTGGGCACCACTACCACGTGCTGCTGCAGCTTCTCAGGAACAGCAAAGCCCTGGGGTATGCCTGGGGCCTCTGGCATCAGAGCGGCAGGCTCCTCCATGCCCTCACCCATGTGGATGCTGACCGGGTCCTTCACGCTGATCCCTGCCAGTCTTGAAACACCTGCCCCCCCCACAATCCCAAAACAAATACACAAGCAAGCAATGCAATCATCAGAAATGCTTCACCCAAGGAAGAAAGTGAGTCGTGTGCCTCTTAGGCTGAGTGCGCCCTGTCAAGGGCGCTTACCCATAGCTCTCTGAAACACAGCCTTCTGAGGGCTGTTTATCCAGCCCATAGAAAATCATTGCATCTTGCTGAAGGCAGATTGAGGTGTCTCTGTGGGCAAGTCGCAGCTCTTGCCTGAACCAGAGTGCCCCTGAGCAAATACTGAGTGTGGAGACACACTCCCACTCTGATGGAGAGCTTTGCCTGTCAGGCATGCCCAGCTAACAGTGATGCTGCACAGATAGTAACCACTTGTAATCTCTGATGCGTGAGCCTGGAGGGCATTGCTACTTGTCCCCAAGCCACTGGGGAAGCGCAAGCAGGAGACCCTGTTCACTCCAGCAAAGGCGCACAAAACCACCATCATTGCTACCACTGCTGCAATTGCCACTATCATCAATAACAACAATGACAACAAGCTCATTTTAAAACAACTTGAGGCTCTGCAGCAACAAAGGTTTCTGAGAATTTCTCTATGGTCACATTTACTAGTAAGTCATAGAAATGTATGTCAGGTGATCCCTGGAGAAGTCTGATGAAACACGCATTAACTCCACATATAGCCATTTGACAAGGGACTGCCATTTTGAACACAGTGAGCTGGAAGGACAGTAAATAAAGGAAACAACAAACCTATAGGGAAATGTATGAACAAATTAGCCCTCAGAAAGGCTTTGATGCAGAGGTCGGCACACGCACAGACCACAAACAAAAGTACCCAAGAGAGCTTGCCTTCAGTAAGGGTGGCAGACAGCAACACATTCTGCCTGCATGGACTGGTGGCATTGATGGCATTCAGGATCACTGTAAGGTCCTTTTCAAAGCCCAGGTCCAGAGTCCTGGTGAGACACAAAGTCAAAGCAATGGAAAGACTCTACAGTGGCCCACATTTCACCACCCAACAAAATCAACGTAATAGCAATAAAACATTCACGCCGTGCACCTTTTTGCACAACACCTAAACTTGGGTATATCTTATAAAGTATTTGTTTACCAGATAAGGTCTTCCTGACATGCAAATGTACCCTGCATGGTAATGACTATTCTGCTGCCAGTGGTACTGAACAGGAGTGCAGGTCAAGCTGCTAATGAATCTGTCTGTAATTACAGAGCAATGGAGTTATTAGAAGTGTGAGTGGAACCTGGGCACGTGGACCTACCGATCTGCCTCGTCCAGCACAAGCCAGCGCACAGCACTAAAAGCGATGCTCAGGGTGTTACTGATGTGGTCGACTAGTCTGCCCGGTGTGGCAATCAGGATGTTGATTCCCTTGCGTAGCCTGGGTCCAATAATTGATTATATGATTTCAGTTTGGTTAAGAACATGACAAGTATTCTCACCTTTTTAAAATGTTCTAATCTAGGCATAGAAAGATATACGATTTTACAATCTTTATTTTGAAAATATAACAGCTGTTGAGAGGTTTAGAAGTAAGGAAAATTTAGAAGTAAAGGTTTTCCCTCAGAAACAGTGTTGGATACAGGGTAAAGAAAAATACCATACACATTTCTCTACTAGTTACAGCTTTAGTGTGCTATAGTGGAGATGTGTTTTGTTAGAAAAAGTCATGTGATTCATAAATATGTCAGCTAAAATGTAATCACTGTGACCTGGCTTTCTCCGACTTCCTCTTCTCCCCTCCCATCAGAACTCCAGGTACAATCCAAGTAAAGGGCTGATCCAGTACAAAAAACCCATAAAAACAAAGATGAACAAAATAAGACATTACATTTTATTATATTACAGCACACAAGAAAAACTCAGCTATAAGCTAGTTTGCACCAAGTCTCTAAGTTGTAAACAACATGCATGCTCACCTTCAGCAGCTTCTGGATGATCTGAAAGCTCTGCTGTGCCAGCTGTGAAAAAGGTAAGAAGAAATGAAAAATGGTTAATGACAAAGCTATACAAAGACTATGAAGAACAAATGAGTTATGGGCTACACAGCTACTGCGTGCCATTGTAAGTCACAAGGTTGCAAGAAAAAAATTTGTGAACCTTTACAAATACCTGGTTTTTGCATTAATTACTTATAAAATGTGGTTTGATCATGATATAAGTCACAACAACAGACAAATACAGGCTGGCTGAACTCAAGCACACAAACAATTGTACTTTTTATGTTTTTATTAGATACATTGTTTAATTATTCACAGTCTGAATCAGGAAAAGTATGCAAACCCATGTATTTAACTGGTAGAATCTCCTTTAGCAGCAATAACATCCACCAAATGTTTCCAGTAGCCACTGATCAAACTTGCACAATAGCGAGTAGGTAATTTTTGACCAGTCTACCCTATAAAACAGTTTCAGTTCGTCAATATTTCTGGGATACCTTGCATGAACAGTCCTCTTCAGGTCATGCCACAGCATCTCAATTGGGTTAAGATTTGGACTCTAACCCGGCCATTCTAAAATATGAACTGTATTTTTTTAAACCATTGTTGTTAATTTACTCTTGTTTTGGATCGTTGTCTTGTTCCATCATCTAACTTATATTAAGCGTCAGGTGACAGATTACTACCATGACATTCTATTGTAAAATTTCTTGATACAATTTTGAATTCATTGCTTTCTCAATGCAGTGGTATCCTCTGTGGTGTCCTCGCACGAACACCATTCTTATTCAGTTTTTTTTCTAGTGGACACTGGAACAGACACTTTTGCCAGTTCCAATGGTTTCTGCAGGTCTTTTTCCTGGTACCCTTGGCTTCTTTTTCATCTCCTTTAGCTTTGCACGTTATATGTTTAAAATGCTTTTGTAGCCTTTTCCAGCTTCATGCGTTTCTACAATTCTTCTACTAACTTGCTCTGAAATTTGTTTTGATCGAGGCTTGGTGCACATAAACAGATCTTTCTTGAGAAGAGCAGGCTGTCAGTAACCTTTGTGTGTTTTTTTATAGGGCAGAGCACCTCTATACCTGACCCCAATTAGTTTTTGTAGAAGCAATTACCACTGATGTGCACAATTTTTTTCAACCTAGACTGGAATTGTTTATATGGCATATTTTTTTTTAAATTGACAAGTAGCAGTACATTTGTTTTTCATTAAATTAATTATTACATTTGTCTATTATTGTGACTTACATAAAAATCAGACCACATTTTATGAGTAATTAATGCAGAAATCCTGGTAATTGCAAAGGGTTCACAAGCTTTTTCTTGCAGCTACGCTGTAATCTCCTGGTAGACAACCCAGTGTGACACACTTAACAGTTTTCCTGCAACCCTGGGGTTTGAGATAAAGGAGGATACATCAGTAATCTATGTGGATGGTGCCTTTATGTGTATCTTAGTCTGTTCTACATATGCACATGCAGAAATGCAAAAGGGACGTGTGAGATCACTTGCAATTCTTATACCTCTCTGGTAGGGACAACAATGACTGCAAATGGTCCATCTGCCCGCTAAAACAACAACAGCAGAGGTAAACTTCAGCAAAAAAGTGACATACAACAGATTATGGATAATTAACAATGCAAATGCTAACAATGCCCTCATTGATTTTTTTAATTAAATTAATTGACAATAAAAAATTGGGCAAAAAAAGGTTTGGTTTTGCAAGGATTTTTCCACACACTTTATTCCAATTTGTTTCTGAATTGGAACTCATCCTTGCAACAATCAAGCTGACACAAAAACACGACATCTCTTCATTTGGGTTAAGGCTCACTGCAAGGCCTTGCGGCAGACGCAAGCAACGCAAGCTTGTCTGCCTTTCAGCGGGCCAGACAGCTGTCAGAGCTTCAGCACTACTTCACTGGGGAAGGGCTGCTTCAGGAGACGACAATAGATCTGTCACTGTTCTTTATTACAGCCCGGTAATCCAGCTCCACTGGGTATTTAGTTTTATTTAGTGATGCACTGTCACTATTTATAAAAAAACATGTAGAAGACAGGGGACAGGTGAATAATTCAGGCCTTTTAATAGCACTGTTTTCTTGCCATTCACCCTGTAAGCTGGTCTGTGTGTCTCTGGTTACTTGGCCAGAGTTGATACTGCTAGACAGTTTAAATACAGTAGTGCACCCTCCTGTCAGCAACAAGAAGCCTATTACACTGTGGCTTACCAGTGTGGCCAGACAGTATGCAGAAATGATTCTTACATTAACTACTACTTTTGGTAAAACTAAGTTTGGTATCAACAGGTACTGTACATGAGGCAAAAAACTTCAGCAGGACACCAATACTATTGTAAAAATTACTGGTAATGCATTCTGTTCATAATGAAGTTTTGGATAGACTATGTTGAACCCAGTAATGCTACAGAGCATGTGAGGCACAACTAAATTTAATTTGAAGGACTGAATTACCTTGATTTTTGGCTTTATTGCCTGTAAAGAGTGTACCAGCGGAATCCCGTATGCCAAGGTCTTTCCTGGGTAGTACAACAAAAAAAAAGAGAGAACAGTAAAAAAAAAAAAAAAAAAAAAAAGTTACTCTGACTGCAAACAATTTAGAATAGTTTCTTCCCTTCTGTTTGCCTCTGTCTCGAGCATAAAAAAGCCAAAGGTAAGACTTGAAAAATCTTCATAGCCTCTTGATAGTTACAGTATGGCTCCAATCCTACCTGAGCCAGTCTGGGAGCGCACCACTGCATCCCTTCCAGCCAGGAGTACTGGAATAGTCTGTTTCTGGACACTGCAAGCAAGTAAGTAAAGGAGGGAGGTAAAAATGGGGTAAAATCTGAACACGTCACTGTCATCAATTATCTTTCTTTCTTAATACAATTCCCTAATGATGACCAAAAAAAAAAAAAAAAAAAAAATCAAAGTAACTTCCATCAATTATTAAAGATGCATATAAACTAAACATACTGCCAAAAAGACAACTAAAAGGCAAAATTTCATACAGAACATTTTTTTTTAAACAAAAGATGATGATTGGAAAAGGCTTTACATGCGAGTAATGTACCTGGTCATAGTTGTCACCTTGAACACATTGTTTAGAGTGGAAACCTGAAGAGGGGTGAAAAAGATATCCAAAGCACTTACAATGAGCAATGAAATATACAAAGTTAAAGAATTAATTCAAAGTACAATTCACTACAATGCACTAGTGTCCTTCACTTCTAGTACACATATTCTGTACCCTCTCAACAAATAGTATTTTAATTTTATCATTTCACACATTGCCTATATAAAGTAGACAAGGAACCATATCTTTAGGTTTGTACTTACTTGTAAGAGTTAAAACTTGATTCTATAGATTTGGATTTTACAGTCACAAAAAATTAGGTACGCACAATGATATCAGAATCATATTAATAGAATGGGATATTTATTTAAACTAATTTTATCTGCATTAGACTGATTCTTAGACTTTGACTGATGATTCAAACTGATATTTTATGAAGCATTAACTGTGTTCTGGATGAGCAAGACATTAAGGCAAAGCTGGGGTGCAGAACAAAAATGTCTATGATGTGGAAATTTTTTCAAAGTAAGAGAAAGGGACATAAAATATATTATAACACTTGCTCAACTAATGTCTTGCGAGGAGGAACAAAAGTACAAAATTTCAGTACCACAAAATTAATTATTTCTAATGTTTGGAACAAAATGTATCTTCCTTGTCACCGGAAAATCAGTTTCACGATCTTGTTCATTAAGAAAAACCTCCCAATCTTGCCAAAAAATAGTAATACACTTAGAGAAAAAAGGTATTGTTAACCGGTGTTATTCCATTATCATTGTGCTGTTTAACCCTTTCATCATTTCAACTGTTATTTTTTCCTGAAAAAATGTATGTAACATTTAAGGCTAAGCTGGAAAAAACAGTTCCCTATTTAAGCCAAATGTGGTTCAGCAGACAGCATTTATTTTAATGACTGTACATGCAAAAATGTTGCACAAGTAAATGTTACGTTTACATGTTTTCTATGTTCTTTAATAAATGTGTGTATCAGCATCGACGAATAGATACTTAGAAATTATTGGATATTGATATTGGCACATAACTCCCATATCAGTGCATCCCCACAAAAATATTTTAGAAACAATGCTATTTTGATGACGCCATATCTGCACCTAATACATTGCTTTTTGCATGTAAAACACTACTGTATGTATGTTGCAATTATCACAGCTACCATCAAGAGAAAAGGAAAAAGAAAGGAACATAAATCAGAAAGCAAAAATTAAGTTATACATCTGAAACAAACACGTAATGGATTTAACGTTTACTATTAGTAACACAAGGTCTCATTCAAAAAAAAAAAAAAAACATTTATGGAACTTCCCAAGATAGACACAATGAGGCATAAAGTGTGGCCCTCACCAAGTGCGGATGTAGCTCCAGAGCCGCAAAAGAGTCGCTTGTGAACACTGTCTCCTTCAGTTGGGTCACCGCAGGCCTGAAGTCAGAGCCAGCAACAGAAGGTAACGAAATCCACATGGTATCAACAGCACTCCTCCTCCCTCCCAGCACCTCCTCCTGGAAGATTCCAAAATAATCTTCTCCAAATAACTGGGATTGTCTAAAATTATTTCAACAATCAGCAAACAGAAAGGACTGCTCCTTCTGCTACGCAGCCGATGAGCAGGGCTGGTGCAGGACTATTAAAGATCTTCTGACGGCCTGGCCACAGTATTTACAGCCTGGTTTTGGGCAGCAGGTAGCTTAGTAGGTAATCCCTTGGACTTGCAACCTGAAGGTTACTGGTTTAAGCCCCTAGAGAGGTCCTGCTCCAGCACATTTAAGCACGGCATTTAACCTAAACTTTAATATTTAGTTTAACTGCAGTAAAAATACCCAACTTTTTAAATATTACTCTGGAATGCAGTGATGACTAAGCTAAATATAAATTAAGTAACCTACTTGCAGATGTCTGGAATATCTGGGTTGTTTCTGAACAGGGAAGAAGTCTTGATAAAAGGCTTATTTTCCACTTTTCTGTCCTCTTGTTGGACGTTTTTATGGAGTTCTTGAGAGTCTTCTGATTTTGAGGTGGTTTTCTGTGTCCTCTCTGGCTTCTTGGCTGAAATCTGTGAAGCCTGTTTGGTGAGAAAGTCCTTGCTGGAGGGTTTCTGGGATTGTCCTTGTTGTACAGTCTGGTGGCTAACATGGTCAGAAGTGTTTTCAAGGCTGCGTGTTGCCTTCTTGGTGGGAGGACCCTTTGGTGTTGGCTGTGCAGCTTTCCTTTTCTCAGCTTTTCTCTTCTTCTACAAAAGTACAATGTCTTGATCAAGCATGCCCGAACTTCATAACATTAATACACAGAAAACCTATAAATCAGTTACTACCACATTGGTCTATGATATATCATAATACAAGTTAGAAATGACTTTTTTTTAAATGTGCAGGCTTGTAAATACAAATGAAAAGTATGTAAGGAAAGAAAGAAAGCCACAGGTTACCCATGCTTACAAATGTATTATAACTATAATATGTATTACAGCCAGTTAGTAAAATCACATGCAACTGTGGGCAGAGCAGCAATTTATAAATTAAAAATAATCAACAACATTTTCAAAATTCCAGTATCTGTTGGTGTTTTGCTTTTGAATCCTTAAGAGGGATATATGGCATGAACTTCTATAAATAAATGGTGGGGCAGTTTGTTGAAAAAATGTTAAATCTAAGTTATAGTTTTAAATATGAAACAACTGTTTAATGGCTAAGTACCTGTTATGACATTATACATACTTTTTTTAAATGTCTGAATCTATACTTGTATATTTTTCATGTTAGAATCTAATTTGTTTGATTTTAGAGATCTGTAATGTAACAAATACACTCAGAAAGCAGCAAAAGAAATGAAAAAAGTGAGTCTAACAGGATTAAATGCTCACTGCCTGTCTATTTTTGGTACCGGAGAGGAACTTTGTACAAACTGCTAAAATGATAAAATACTGTGTAACAATTAACCCAACGACAGTGAAAACAGCCAGAGTCATTGTTCTCAGCAGATTGTCAATAGTGTAGTTAATTTAATTCCTGCCAAATTGTATAACTGCAAAACCTGGAATGAGCTCCCTGTATCATTCAGAACTGCTGAATACCTCTCCACATGCATGACTGGTCTCAAAAGTCACATTTTGGACCACTTCTTTCCTGATCTATCATCTCCACAAGCATCACTAAATTACCTGTTAAAATACTGTACTTCCTGTCAATTCTACATGCATCTAGTGGTGTATAATGCACTGGCAAAAGTAGCAGTGTGCATTAAGTGACTGTGCTTCAAGAATCAAGCGTCTGCATCTGTGTTTCTCAGTTGGTGAAACATACTTTCATTTTCTCTGAGTTGTATGTTGCTTTGCAAAAATGCATTTGCTAAATGAATAAAAGCTAGGCATTTAGTCCTATTGGTCTAGCTGCTTGTCAAATCAGCTGTATTTCCGTGAAAAAAAATCGTCAGCTGGGGTGATGCTGTGTCTCTAACTCTTGTCACTTTTAGTTCTGATATATCGTCACTGTTAGGGCTTGAAGTGGGGAGAAAAAAAAGAGTGCCAGTGCTCCACATACTGGCATGTTGGGTGTGTGTATTAAGTATTACATTTTCCATTTCTGCAGTGAATAGAAGACAGTAAGAGGTATTGCTGATGCTCAGTCAAGGTCACGATTAAGTTAGGCATTTAGGCCAAGTTGCAACCAAAGAGCCGCACACTTTCGATCTTCTCCGTAAGCGCGAGTGTCAATAAAACAATCGCTCCCACCTCCCAGTGCTCAACGCACCGCCCCAAAAGGCAACTCAAAGCCCATACTTGAATTTACTTAATGAACAAGCTTTAAAAATAACTCCAAACCGATTATAAATAAACCTTTAAGTGTAAAATACCCATTTGTCTGAAGGTTTGAACGGTGTCCTGAGTCTCCTGCCGGCTGGGAAGGAGGGGGTTGTCGTCACATTCAAAAGCAGCGTGTCTTCAGACATTGTGGAAGCAGCAGAATCCCTGCAAAACACCAGTTGGTGAGGGGTCACGAGGGTTGTATCGTATTCCTAGTTAAGTATTCATAAAAAGAGTTTGTGACAGAAAAACCGAGGGCAGACAGCGTGAACCCAAATATGTGACTCTTCCTGAACGGGCGTACTCGTGTAAAAGGAGTCGCACGTCGAGGAGCCACGCACGTCAACAAACCGCTGACCACGTCCCCCGTTTCTCCATTTATTCACTAAATTGTGGCTGTAGCCACAATTCGTGTACTCTGCTAACCTTAATAGCTGTTACCGACGTTTTACCGGCACCTTTCACAGCTCGTTTCGGCTACCAGCCCGCTACGCATGGACATGTGTGGTGAACATGAGGCTGGCTAAGTTCTCCTGTGACATATAACGGCAGTATTTCCAACATATGAACAATATCAGTGATTTGTCTGTGTGCTACGTAAAAGAGCATATGTAAGTTCTCAAGCTATCACGTTTATCTAACGCAAAAATACAACTGCAACTTACACGCTTCCCTTATTGATTGAACCGCTTGCTGTCTCGTGCTCTTGCGTTGGCCCACGAGGTCCTGCCCACAGTGACGACACTTCCTGGATACTGCCCTTCTTATGTTCTAATGGAAATGGCGGCTTCGAGCCCGTGTCGCGCTTCTGATGGAGACCAGGCCGAGACCGGAACCGAGGCAGAACATGAGCCAGATCCTTGGAGCGGACAGGGGTCAATCATGAAAAGGGAGCCGGCGGTAAAGCTGCCCAGTCCGGTGAGCGGCTTGGAGCCGCTTTCGTGGTCCGAAGACCACCGACTGTCGGCCTCTAGCACCAGTAATATCTCTTTGATGGAGATCCTTTGCGACGTGCACAGCTGCAGCCAGGAGCTCATCATGCAGTGGACCTCCATTCCCGTGCCAGACGGTGTGTGCGAGCTCACGGTGAGTGTGGGGGGCTGGACTGCATATCGCTGCACCGATTTCATTGTTGATGTGTGTGAGCCGCCAGCGTGACTGTGTTTACATGTCTCCATCGAGCTCCTCCTGTTCCGCTCGCTTTACTTCGCTGTGCCTGCCTGACGCACGGGTTCCTTCATTTTCGGGGTGTTAGACTTAATTCCACAAGACTCTATTTAAATGAGATTATTTCAGATCATTGCAACTTCATCCGAGGCTAAAGTGTGAACCAAGGAGAAGTTACTTATGGTCATTAATACATAATACGGTAGTGCTCCGATGGGTGTTGCGGTGCTCAGTGGCAGCCTTCCCAGCATCCTTTGCAAAAGGAGACAATTTCTTGTTTGTTCTGGTAACTGGATCAGTTATTGCACACTGTTCTTGTTCTTGTCTTGTAGTAATTTTACTGCAGTTTATGAAGTGTGGTGGTTGGGCTAACCATCGTTATGAGGTGTTTGCCTTGATGACTTGTTCTGTGCTATGTGTGCTTTAGTCCACAAATTTAATTTTCCACTTTATGATCTCAGATCTCATTGTAGACCCTGGACTTGTCACAATATGATTTAAGTTGTCATGTAAATGAAGAACCATTTTTGTTTGGAAATTCTTTTTTTTTTTTTTTTTTTTTTTTTTTTAAATGTTTCTACTTTTAAGGTGGGC
>UFQX01000100.1:706458-748171 GCA_900497675.1 Arapaima gigas
TTTTTTTTTTTTAAATTTTTTTTTTTTTTTTTTTTTTTTTTTTTTTAAATGTGTCTACTTTTCAGGTGGGCCTGGATGATGAGGGGCTGGAGGATGAGGGAAAGCTATCCATTGACAAAGATGGCATGAAAAACCCCAGCGCTGGTGGTCAGCTGCCACAGGGTGGCTTCAAGTATACCAGCTGGTCTCCTCTGGGCTGTGACGCCAATGGCCGCTGCCTGCTTGCCTCTCTCACACTGGACAATCGGCTCACTGTCTATGGAAATCTTAACCGGCTGCAGTGGGTAGCCTTAGCAGACCTTACTGAACTGTACCGTGAGATGCTGGAAGAAAAAAATTACTCTGTGTCAGGGGCAGAGGCACCACTGGGCTCACCGGAGGATGTGTCTGAACTGCAGTGCTGCCGTCGCATGCAGAACCCAGTGCGCATGGAATGGTCTAGTGTGTGCTCCACACAACAGGTCCAGAAGAACAATGAGTGCAAGGATGTGGGTACAGTTCTGTTGGCTGTGCTTATGGAGAACGGGGACTTGGCTATCTGGCAGTTTAAACTCCCCTTTCAGGGCAGAGACTCAGTACTCTCATGCAACACCGTCCAGTCAGGTGTGTCTGCACCCAGTGTGCTTGCCTGGTGGGAGTATGAGCACAGCGGGCGAAGGATGAATGGCCTAATTGTGGGCAGCTCAGTGGGGCCAGTCAAGATACTCCCAGTTAATGTGAAGGCAGTTAAGGGGTACTTCACTTTGAGACAGCCTGTGGTGCTGTGGCAGGAGACAGACCAGATACCAGTGCACAATATCAAGTGCATATCACTTTTCCATCCATACCAGAAATGCAACTGCAGCCTAGTGGTCGCTGCTCGTGGATCACACCTTTTCTGGTGCCTTTTGTTGATAACCAAGGCTGGCCTGAATGTGCACAACTCACATGTCACTGGACTGCACTCCACACCCATCACTTCCATGACCGCTAGCCGCTATGGGGGCTCTGTTTTTACGTGCTCGGCCAATGGAGTCATCAAGAAGCTCACACCCATATTCACTGACGTGGCAGTCATGTTCAAACAGGAGCAGATCAATCTGCCCAAGGGATTGGAGGGTTGCAGGACACATGGGGTCGCTGTCAGCCCAAATGGAGCTTATCTGGCCATGGCCACCACAGAGGGTAGCATGACTAACGGCCAGCATCCGGTCTCTCGGATTTATCAGGTTCAGTTTATCACGCTTAAGACTCCAGATGATGCAGCCACAGAGTTGTTGGAGTCCACTATCCAAAATCTATTCAAACAGACGGACTTGTTGGACCTAGTGCGTTGGAAGGTTCTGCATGATCGGCGGATCCCCCCCATGTTATTGGAAGAATTGGATGACAAGGTGCACAGCACGGGTTCAATCTACCTGTGGCGCTTCAAGCTGTTCCTCTTCCGGGTGCTCTACCAGTCACTGCAGAAACCCCCTGCGGGTGCCCGTTGGCTACCGTCACATGATGACATCAAGGTATTCATTGTGGATGAGGACGGGGAGGAAGATGGAGATGATGCTGCTGCTGGGACATCAGGGGCAATGGGAGTACAGGGTCCTGAAAGCGAGGCCTCAGATGAGCAGCTGAGTGAAGTCATTGCTTGGATTGAGGCAGTCGAGTCTCACTTGACACGTGAGCACATGAAGAGGGTACTGGGGGAGGTGTACCTGCACACCTGGATTACTCAGAATACCAGCATCCCCACCCGTGGGGTGTGTGACTTCCTTATGAGTGACCCCACCTATGAGGACCGGGCTGCCAGGGTAAGGAAATGAGTGCCAACACCATTCAGCCAAATCATAAATTATTAATAATTTACTGTGAATTAAAGCATAATTGAAAAAATAACAATACAAAATGTGTCCGCAGTGATGTATGGCTGTTTTTTTGTAACAAAAATCCATGTTAAATGATATCCAGTATAATCAGAATCAATGAACTTTTAATCAGTGAAGCGGTTCAGAGAATGGACCTCTTCTTTCTGATAGGTCTGTGGTCAATCCATTGGTTATTTTCTGCAGTTAAAAAAATCTAATGATGCATCTCTCTCATTATCTAATCTGTTCCTGAAAACATTTTGGATAGCAAATTTTTGGATAGCAGGAGTCTACATTCTCATATTTTAAATGGGGAAAAATAGTAATACGTTCCCTGCCCAACCCAAACCCCCAACCAATTTCCCCAAATATCACTAAAACGCCTATATAACAGTCCACAAAGGATTTCTTCACGAGCTTTCTTAGTTATTTTCACTTAGTAATGTGGGGAAGATGACAAAGATGATGCACAACTTGTTAAAACAGTGTGAGCACAAAATGTAATCCTCTTGGGAGAACAGCAGAGATACAACTGTGGCGCGCTCTTGTTACCTTTCCTGACTTGCTTCTGACTGTAGTCAGAAATCCCAGGGCATGCTAAGAAGTCTGGGGTTGTAATTCGGGGTCTGGAGTAATTTCCACTTCTAACTTCATATGTAATGAACCAGTGCAGGAATCCACTGAGCAGGTTGTGATTATTGTGAACAATTTTATACCTGCACCTTGTCTGGAGTTCATACATACATCATAAAAACCATCTGTGTAACTTCTACTTCCCGATGTTCAAATAAGTAGTATACTCAAAATGGCTGAAACACTTCTCTAGAATTGTATTCACCTCCCACAATGTGGCACTCTTTTAAGGCAAGACTTTCACATTCCTAACACTGTACATTGTCTCTCGTATACTGGTATGCAACCTAAATGTTTTTAATATGGATTATTTATAGTGGGTTTTTGATTTGGATACAGAATTTTGGGCAGTAAGAGTTTGGATAGCAAGGGATGCCTGTGTAAGAGTACCACAAACCAATGAGGGGAGGTAAGACAAGGAATTCCTTCAAAAGATTGAAGACCGGTTAGTTTTCTGAGATACAGAGATGTTCAAATGCATAGCTCATTCTAGTTGTGCATGTATGAAGATTTTAAGAGTTTGGACCTAAACCTTTGTTGATCTCCTTCAGAAGTTTTGAGTCACTTCATGAAACTGTCTAATCGTATGCTGGAAGACCTGGCTGTGTCCAAGACAAAATGTGATGCTCTTCAAGAACTTGCACATAGAAGTTGGAAGGTTAAATTACAGACTTTTTGTTTTGTAGGTTCTCATTGGCCACATCTTAAAGAAGATGAATAAACAGACCTTCCCAGAGTACTGCAGTCTCTGCAAGGAGGTGCTCCCTTTCACTGACCGCAGACAAGCAGTGTGTAGCAATGGGCATATGTGGCTAAGGTACTCCCCCCTTAACTTATACTTTCAATAGTCACAAACACATACTTTTAGACTGTTCTTGCTGCCTTGTATGTCTTTTGTGAAATACTGCAGAGGTGTAGTAAACACCCACATGTTATTACTAATAACCAATGTTCAGCTAACAGCTTTGATCAAACTAATCTTAGAGTGTTAAGTTTCTGTACTGCTTACTAGGGATGGGTGAAATGGCAAAAAAAACTCAGTATTTTTAAGCTTTTTGTCTATATACAAATATCCCAATAATCATGCATTAACTGAGAAATGGTTTGTAAGCAGACTTCATTTAAAATAATCTGATTTACAAAGCCTACACAATCTTAGGACTTGCTTCAGTATCAGAGATCAGAGAAGAATTTATTCTTGTACAGAAAATTAAACGTCACAGTCAAAACAAAATGGGGAGGGAAATACTTCCTTGAAAATACAGTAAATTGAAGCATACTAACCAAATGACATAGCATAAAATAAACATTAAACAATGTATTTTTAACACACTGAAACTACTCTAGTCTGCTTGCTGTTGGAAATGTTGTAAAAAGATTGAGAAAAGATGGACTGAACTGGTATACTGATTGCATGTAAGCTCAGCTTTTTGGGAACTAGAACTAGAACTAGTTAATAGCGGGCAGCATATATGGCAATCGTAGAACAGACGGCCCTGCAAAGTTTGACGCATTCCATGTTGTGTGCATGGGGGGGCTGTTTGAGGTGATGAAACAGGCTAGTTGTTCTGCTAGATTTGGTAGCAATCTTATTTTGAACTAAATACCTCACTTTGTTCAAAATTTGAACTCTTAAGACCAAACCATCTTCATATCAAGGACTCTGAATTTCTTTTTGGAACTAAATTGTCTTCCCACTCTGTCTGTTTCTCTACCGCTGCTTCTTTGCAAGCATCCTCAATGTTGCTACTCGTTCACCTGACCAGGTTATCAGAAAGCATTTGGTCTCAATAATGCAGTAAGCAGATTTCGATATAGCGTCATTTTATAGTGCCTATAAAATTATAATGAATATATTGCCATTATTTGATGTATCGCCTAGTCCTACTGTAGAAATTCAAAATAAGTAGCTCGACCAAAGGTGCTACAACAGGAGTAGAGATTCAAACACAGGACCCCACACAGTGATGGCTGTAGCCATTATGCCAGCTGCTGCCCCCCTTCTTTTATATCAGGATTCCCAGTCCTGGTCTAGGTCTATTGTGTGCATGCCAAACAATTTCATATGGGCAGTGACAATGTAACATTACTTCAGTTAAGTAAAATATTACTTCAAGTAAGAGTTTAAATGAATAAAATTCAACTCCTGGACTCACAGGATTTTTTAAATGGATAAATATTTGGCATTTTCAGCAGTTTTGCCCAATGTTTGGACAATAAAAACATTTCATCTTTTAATTTTTTTGGAAATGTATTTCACTTCTGTGTGAAATATATTGTACCAGAAAGTTAGCCTGATATAATTAGCCAAAACAATAAAGTAGTCAAAGAAGGGAAACAGTATTTTCAGGTGCTTCTATTTGTCGATGTCAAAGCTTTACTATGGTAATTATTTTTTTGTTGTAATTACCTAGATGCACAGCTGTATTGCCCAGTGTTTAAGCTGCTAAACTGCTTTGTTTCATTGATTTGTTTATTTCTTCCTTCTTTCCACACTTCGTTGCTGTTCTCCTTCCCATTCACTCACACATGTCGTTTAAGTGCTGGAACACACAGAGGTGTAGTCGTCTACAGGCTTTGTTCACATTTCAGATGATCAGGAACCTGCAGCATTTTGACGCCAGATGTCTTGTTTTTTTGTTTGTTTGTAACGTGTATTAATGGCTGTGCAGGATCTCGCTTCCCTTTCACTTTTTTCTTGCACTTGATATATCCAACTTTCACCGGCTGCTCTGTGCTCTGTAGTCAGCCGCTTTATGCTGTTTCACAGATCCAGTGATACAGCGAGCGTGACGTCTGCTCTCTCTCTTCTAGGTGCGTGCTGTCATACCAGGCCTGTCAAACGCTCACATTCAGACGCTGCCTTCTGCAAGACAGCATTGCCAGACACCCCGTGCCTGAAGGTGCGCATCCTCCTCCCCTCCTGCGGTTTTGGCTCCTGCTCCGTTTGATGCCTGTTTGAACTCGGAGTGGTGGGGTGCTAATCCTCTGCGCTCCAAGGCAGGCTTTCAGATCGCGAAGGACAGAGCTTTCATTGTGTCAGAACTGTTTGGATCCTGTTTGCATCGTCACTAAATTCAAATGCTCTGGTAGAGCAGGAGTCAGATAATTAATTGATTTAGTTTTTTTAAGATGCTCTTGAAGTCACTTAAGTTTTTGAAGATTGGTATTTGAAGCCAAAACTAACTGAAATTCTTGTCTTTAACCTTTCCCAGACCCAGACTGGATCAAGCGCATATTGCAGGGGCCTTGTACCTTCTGTGACTCGCCGCTCTTCTAGCCTGATCCCAGGCAGCAGACACCCCTCTGCATCCTCTCAGGCTTACCCCGGCCTGTTTATGCTCTACGGACAGTACATTTTCTTATGTAAAATGTACTTACACTTTTTATTATGAATTTTATCATTGAGTTTTAGCATCTCCTCATTTTGAGGAGGACAGTGAGTTAAATACTATAAAGCCCTTCTCTTAATGTACAGAATTTCACTAATCTTGGAAATGCTACTTTGCTCATTCTCACTTCTTGTTTTTATTGTAGTCTGGTTTTGGGTACATGGCCAGAATCAAGTAAGCCCACCCCAACCCTTTTTTTTCTTCTTATCCTACTTCCCATGTCTCCGCATTTAAAAGTTGTAAGCATTTCTTTTCTGTATGCCTTTGGTAATTGTAATTTCCAAGTGCCACATTATTTAAATACACATTTAACTTAATTGGCTTCAGAAAATTTTATGTTGAACAGGCAATTCCTTAGTCATGCAACCGTTCACTTAAAGGACTAAGACAAGGACTTCATATAGATGAGGCAAGAGACGGGGTAACAAGAAAAAAAACACACCGCGGCCATCCCTAGGGTACAACCTCTAATAAGATTCCACAGTAATGAGGGACAGACCCTGCTGGCAGATGTGAGACTAATTTTAATTAATGGGGTTAGAGTGCATATTGTTAAATATGATTAACCCTTTTCTGAGAACAAGAGCTCGCCAAAATCTTCCCCAGCCACGAGCCACATATTCCCCTGGCCACTACTGCCCGACATGAAGGTGAACTACTGCTGATCAAAGAAGCACAGAGACCTTGGAGACCTGCAGCGATTTTGGGTTTCCCCATCATGTGGTCTTTGTTCATCTACTGCACCTCCATGTACACTCTGGACAGCGGGCAGAGAAGGGTGCACGTTTGGTTAGGGCCAAAGGTGCAATGAGTGCTGTGGAATTTAAAGAGCCAAACCGCATTTTTATGGCTACAATGTTAACTTCTCGAAGCCAGGTGAATTAGTGGTAATATGTGTTTCGTTCTTTGGAGTAAATAATTACATTTTACAACAAAATGGTTTCAGAACTCTTTTGCTTCAATATTTATCAACTATTTTTATCCAGTCATTACTTATAGTTTCTAACAACTTCATTAGAGCAATATGTGGTGTTCAGGCAGTTGCATTTGAAGATATTTATGTAACACTAAACCATGTTTGTACCTTTTTCAATTTCACTGTGGCCATTTACTGCCTTCTTGTCTTCCCTGCAACACAAAACACCTAACTTGGGAGGGATGAACACAGGAACAGCTCTACCACCGTACCTTTTGTGCGGCACCCACACTTTGTTATACTGGCTCCTGGTTTCTCTCGGTGTGACCACACATTTGATAGCCGTACGGTATTTCTCCAGTTTACCTCAGCCCTGGAGGAGTCTTCCTCACTGTGGGGAAGAGGACCTTAGTCAACAGACCCACCCAAGGTAAAAAGAGGCAGGTTTTGTTTTCAGACCTCTTTGCTATAGACAGCCAGCAAGACAATGTGGGTATTTGAACCTGCATCCCATGACAGCAGTTTCCTAACTATATTAATTTAACAGTGTACTACATTGCGATGCCCCATTTCTGTACTTACGTACATATGTAATGTGTAATGCATACCTTTTTACACGCTGCTTGCCACAGTTTTATAGGTAATTATCTGCCATTTCATGTCAGATTAAATAACTATGAAAAACAGAGCCCCAAGATATCCAAGTGATTCCATTGTAAATGAGCCTCTTCTATCAGTAATCTATAAGTGATTTCAAGCATTCCTGCTTTGATCTTCAACCCTTTCATTGCATTATCAATGGTACTTTTTGCCAAGATATGTGAAATTGGTCTTGTTTCTGAGGGTCCTTTTGGCTGTGCTTACTGCTTGGTTTAAGCAAAAATGTAGTGAATTTTTTTTCCTTTTTTGTAAATAAAGTTTTTAAAAATCTATCATTTTCATAGCTAATCGGTTCCTCCATAAACAAACTTATGTTTACAGAGAAACTGAAAAGTCTATAATGTCTCCCTGAAACATATATGAAATAGATTTAAGGTATAGTACTTATGAATGGCACTTCATTTATAATTTAATTTTCTTTTTGTGACACCATTGTTTGTGTGACCTGTTAAATTATATTTTAGGATTCTAAAGGTTTTTAAAAATGATGTTACATGGCTAGTCTGCATTTCTAATAGTTTTTAGATATATTTTGGAAGGCAAAAAAAATAAATAAATAAAGTCCATGGTGGATGGATGGAAAGCAGTTCGTCTGTGATTATTAGCTTAATCTTTTCATAATTTGAGCCTGAAGATATTTCAGGTTTATCCTCATCAGTACATTTTTACACATAATTATCATGCAATTCCCCACATTAATACCAAGCCTTGTCCGCTAAATAAATCTGTGAATCTGGGATCAGAACAGGCAAGGGAAATGGGGACCCTACGTATAAAAAGAGTTCCGGGGGGGAACGGCTAAACTTCCATAAACTTAACACCCCCCCCCCCCCTTTTAATGAAGATACATATTTACCCGTGTTAGTATGCAAATGAGATTCATGTCCCAGACCCTGTATGCTGTAATTAAGTCAGTCGTGGGCTGTCGTGGAGATGTATCTAAGGGGAGTTTTCAAATGTGTCTGTTAACATGTTTTTCCTAACCGTTATACTTAACTTGCTTGTCCCGGAGGAAAAGGGGCACTGACCCGCGACGGCAGAGCAAGTGGGAACAACGGCAGCAGGAGATGTCAATAACCAGTGCAGCGCTCGCTCTCCAGCGTGTGGCCACCGAAGCGAAACTAATACCTCCCCGCACACAGGCCTGAACAGACTGTATTTTACTGCTACATTAATTAAACAAACTCGGAATTAAGGAGCATCCTGTCTGCCCCATGACAGCAGTGGGTCAAGGGCCTTTGTTTGTATGCAGAAGAGGGGGCTTTTTGTCTGTTCACGCTTGCCTGTTCACTGTTTATTGGCTGCTGTGAAATAAGGGGAATTATAAAGTGGTCTACATAAATATAACGCAATCGTGCCGACTGCTGAAACAGATCTGCTCTGCGTAGTGCACGTTGGCCCCGTTTATTTTCATATTGAATATTAAAATGTCATTTTAAACTAGCAAAACTATGTAGTGGTTAATGAAACAAAGCAAACAAAAAATGTGAATAACAAAAATGGGAAAGTAACCTATTTTGTGTAAGACAATAACAGACTTATGTTGCATCTATAAACATACAACAGTGCAAACTTTAAGCTATAAACCTTTAACTGTTCAAAATTTACTACACTGACTCCTCGATTTATAAATAAGATTGGAAGCCAAAAGTCTGTACTTCGTTTTGTTCATAAATCCAAAGTCACTTGTACTACTGAGTTACAAAAGCTTAATAATACAGACCTTTTATTTACAAAGCAAAGTTCTGTTAAAAAGTTGGATAGAGCTTTAATTAAAAAAAAAACTTATTTAGTCATTAGTATTTTTGTTTCATTATTAACTTTCAGGTACATTCAAATGAGATGTTATTTAAAATGACTGAAAAATACCTTCTCCCCACAAACTCATATTCAGTCTTGATTGTTAACGTTTCTTCCCATAAATAACCATCACCAAAACTCAGCTAATTTAAGGCAATATCACGCTCGTGTCAGTGAGTTTTAAAATCTGTAGACTACGTACATAAACACAGGTCACTCACTCTACTACGGACCAAAAATTTTTCCAATAAATTTGTAGAAAATATAATGAAATAAACTGGAAAATGTATTGATACATTTACATATCAGTACGATAAATGTAAAAATTTGTAACAAATTTTCGAAACAGCAGTTAGTATAATCCATATTGAGGAATGCAGAGGATTCCTAAGACGGCTCACTGTGAGATGGTCTGATTTTCTGCATTGTTACTAGCTTTCTCCCTCCTTGACATCCTCCACATCACTCGGTGCTGCAGTGGTGGCCACACGCCGTATTAGCCAGCTCTCCAGGGTCTCAAATACAGAGTGGGGATCTTGATCCACATTAACACAAACAGCTCCAGGGTACGTATCCTTCAAGGCCAGGACGTTGGCTGAGTATTGTGCCAGTCGGATCTGCAGCCATTCCTCGGAGTCCTGCGGGTTGTGCCGCAGTCGGGCCTCTATTTCTGGGCTGGGGGCTGGTTTATATAATGAATGGTACCTAGAGAAAGCAAATTTAAACCATCCATGACCACATGATAGAGAAACAGGGAGAAGTACAGTACACTGACATTACATAAAGCGGAACTGCTTACCTCTCACCAGTGATCGGATCAACTGCCCTTAAAGTAACTACTTCACTTGCAACTTCATCTGTCATCTCCAAGAAGAAGACTCTGGAGAGATGGAGACATCAGAAGAATCGGTGAGGCTATGTGCTAGCTTTACATCCTTGACGTCTCCAAGGCATGAAGAGCTGAGTCTATGTAGTTTCCTCAGCATCTTTATTACAACAAAAACAAACTTGTTCAGAATACAGTCATCCCCCGAGATTTACCCATTCGAGTTACAAGAATCTGACTTTACGAGGAGTTTCATTTAATACCCCGACCTGAGCTTATGAGGCATTTCTTTATGTTTACAAGAACCAAATTTGGATACTGTGCCTCCTGACAGCTGACTGGAACAAGATATTTATCCATTTAGTGAAAACTGAGCCTTTTGGCTAATTAAAAGAAACAGTTTAAGATTTGATGAACATCTTCATTTAACTATTGATCAGACATGTCAAATAATACTTTAAATGTAATTAATCTTGGCTGTCCCTACAATATATGAGGCAGGGTTTGGCTACTTCATATTCGGCCTCAGAGAAGTTTCATGTTGAGTTTCCAGGACACTTCAGAAGAAGCATAAAAATATTCCAGATTCCTTTTTTTTCGTTCATCATGTAGAACATGATGTTGAGTCCAAACAAGAGCAAAATTTCTTTAATAATGACAATGTTAAACACAAAGTGCGTCACTGCGGAATGGGAATACCTTTGGTTTTCTGAGAATCTTTCATAAGACGTCATAAGGAAATCTTTCATGAGACACTTTGACGTCTTTTCATTTCTCCCTTCCCCACAGATGAGAGATGACAAAGTCTGAGGTGACATTTGCTATTATTTTATATTTAGACTGTAAAGGAGGAAGAACCTCATCATTTCAAGGTCAGCTTTAATATGTTCCTTTTAACAATAAAGAGTGTGACTTCAAACACTGATATATCATACATGCATGGTACAAGCTACAAAATGTCCTCTGAGAACAATAATTTCCATTGCTAAATACATGAGCTACAATAAAAATGAGCGGAGTAAGAGTGCATCTTGTTGTGTATATGGCTGAGTGAATATGAAAGGCTTGTGTTGAAGGACAGCAAATGCTGGACATGGGATGCTTCTTATTTGATGGTCAGGAGGTGTGATCTGACTGGTCCTGAAACCTGCACCACATTGTGGCAGGGGCTACTGGGACATCGCTTGAGCTGCATTCTCAATGTGCGACACCATTCTAATTATAAAACCGACATTACTTCTTAAAACCAAGGAAGAATAAACAAGTTGTAGATTATGACGGACAGAACCGTATAGCTGCTGGAATTTAGCATTTAATTATTATTACAATAAACCTTTTTTTAACTTTTAACCTCTTTGTATATTTTTACTGCTATACCCTTGTGTTTTAGCCCGTCTTTATCTTGACAGCGATTTGAATGACAGCTGATGCAGCATCGCAACTCTTTGGGGATTTTCACACTTCTTCCAGTGTTTTTATAGCATAAATGTTTATATTTGGTTTTTCAGCTAACCTTCTAACTGCAGTGTGAGCATATGCAATTATTTCAAGAGAAAGAATATCCTGAAATTTTAATGAATATTTGTCTTAAAAATAAGTAATAACTACTGTGCAAAGCTATTAGAATTAATATTTATGCCATATTATGAAATATTCATAAACTTGATAGGAAAAAAGATGATGTGGAGGGGGGCTTTCTGGGTTTTTAGGTGGGGGGGTGTTGTATGTGTGTTATGGTGTGTTATAGCTGGGCAGGTTGTATGAAAAGATGTTCATTTACACTGCATGAGGTGTACGTGACGACTCCATTTTTAGACAGCTGACATGCGGCAACTTGCATCCGTCTGTCGTCTCTCCACAATGACCACCACGTGAAGTAACGCCGATGGTACGGCAGATGACTCTGTGCGAGAGCGAGCAAGTAGCAGGGGGCACTGACTTCAATTCACTGTGCCTGAGGCAGTCCCCCCCTCCTCTGGCATTTACCTGTGCCTCATTGGCTAAGGTGAATCCGAAATGCTCTGTTAATGTTCCCTCCACCAGCCCTCTCCTCCTTTTCCCTCCAGTTCCATCTACTCAAATTAAGAAATTAATGAGGGATAGATTCTTTACAGAAGCCCCCCCAATGTTTACCACTGATTAAATTATAATGCAGGCCCTGTTGTATTATTTATAAGCCAATTAGAGGAAGTGTTGCTTGATTTGATGGGGAGCGGACACACAAACTACATTTAACTAATAGATAGCAGGAGAGGACTATGAACGTGGAGAGAGAGAGAAAGCGAGCGAGAGCAGTGGACAGCTGAACCCGACAGCTACCCACAGTTCTCCAGGATTACGTGGCTAATTGCCCTGCTTTATCTGCCCGTCACGGACACCCATGCATATTTCATTGTTCCCAAAGACTTTGACTGTCGGCACTCATGTTGTGGCCATAACAAGCAGAAGAGCAGCTAAACTGTAGTGTGGTTAAACTGGCAGCAGGTGGGGCGGGAAAGGGAGATGATAGTGGTCGGTGGATGTATGTAAGGTGGTGTAGATACCTCGGTAACCACTTATTAATGCCAGGTCTTGTGGCGGGGACTGACCCTGTATGGGCCAGTAGCTGCCATCATAAACAACACTTTTATTAGAAGGCAAATCTTATCACTACTGCATTGACCAGATAGAGTAAAAAGAAGCATTTCAAGATGGTCAACTGACATTAAACAAAAAAGAAAAGATCAAAAAACTGAATTCATTTTAAAAAGTCAGAGTTAAAGCATCTAGGATCGAAATGTGAATCATTCACGTTATTTTCACAATTCTTGCAAATTAATTTTGCATGTCCATTTGCCGGAAACATTTTGACATGAAAAATGATAATGTTTCTAAATTATTTTAGTGACATATCAGTTAACTTATTTAGCACTTTATGAACTGATTCTCATAATTCTGGTATCCCTCAAGATACAAGTCTTTCACTTATGAGTTTTTGCTTGTACAAGTGAAAATATTTAATACCCTTTACTGAGTTATGACCAAATACAAGGCTGAGTTTTGCGCTTGCAAGTAACAAGTGCCAAATGTGGGAGAATTTTTAAAGATTATCCCGCAATGGTAGTTATGTCGCTGACTTACAAGATTGCACCTTACGAGCCCGTTTCCAGGATTGCATGACACTCGTAAGAAGGGGGATACCCGTACTTTAAAAGAATTTGAAATGATTCTGATTATTTTCACACCCCGGCATGAGTGCTATCCTCCTCTGCTTCTGGGTGCTTGGTTGCCCCACTCATAATGTAAAGTCCTTAGGCACTCAGTTTTGAGCTGGAATGAGCTCCGTCTCCCATTCAGAATTGCTGAATCCCCTTTAACATTCAGCAAGGGTCTCAAAACTCTTTTGCATACAATTTTTTCTTGGGCTCCTAACAGTTACATACCTACATTCGCACCATGTGTCACAATCACTTTCAAACTTCTTATTTGATTCAACCCTGTAGGTAGCTACCTGAATAATGTGGGCCAATAAAAGTGGTGTTATCAGATGTACAGACCATGCTTCAGTAATAGTGTCTGTATGCAAAGCTCTTTGTCTGTTATGAAATATTCTGAATGGTGAATTGTTTTACAGAAAAGTATCTGCTAAATGAATAAATGTAAATGGAGTTAATAGGGGACCTCACAAATCAAACAGAAATAAACAGTCTGAAACACAACAGTTCCCTGGTATCTAAACTTCTGTAGTTTTTATCCCGTCAATAAGCAGATCTGTTATTCAGACTATGCCCCGACTGACCTAAAAGAAGGCCAATGTCACTGGACCTGAGTGGACTATGAGTGACCACCACTGTCAATCCCGAGAAACAGAAATAATACAAGTGGTTACTAAGAGAACACGTCTAAATTTGACAGACCAATTGTTGAAAGGTGATCAGTGGGAATCTGGAACAAATGCATTCTTAATTATCTAATAAGGGAATTTTATCTGAATAATAGTTTTTCCTTTTCTTTCTGTTCCCTTTATCATGGATCAAGTGGTGGATTTTACATAACAAAGGAGCTCCCAGTCCAAGTAAGCCTTTTCATTCCGATTATCTGAATGTACACTATGGTTTTCCATGTGTACTTTAATGAAATATTACATTTGAGCTTTTTTCACAGTAAACAGGTGCAGCTGCTTCACAAACAGCAGTCAGCTCTCTCTAGCCACTGCAGAGTCCAGGTTTAACAATCCCCTAACTGTGAACTGAACTGTATGGACTGACATGGTGTTTAGGACAACCTCAAATCTCATGAAGGATAGATGATGAGGTAGGAAGAAAATGAGCAAGGTACAGAGCATGAGAAAGGGCCATTATCACTGCAGACGTTCATGGCGGACTAGCTTTTCAAACGTAAAAATATAAGTCAAATGGAAATCAAGAGTATTTTACTTTGTAAAAAATGTTGAATGTTCACGTTCCACCAAACCATTAATGATCTTTTAACAATGTATTTCAGCTCACTAGTACTGGATCCAAACTATAAAACCAGTAACAAACAATTCCATTACTCCTGACTCTGGTATCGCTGCACCAATGTGAGTACAGCCTTCTGCTCTCTTTTAAACAGCCGATACTGTGGTAAAAGCCTTGCTCTGCTGAGAGTCCTAGATGCACCACACGTCTAGTTCAGAAACCCTTCTAGGGAAAGCAGACAGGAATTTGAGTGCCTGGTACTGTGGGCTGGCTTCCAGTCCTCACTGTAAGAGAATCACCCCATTAAAAGAAAATGCACTAGAGTGCCACTGTGTCACTGACTGACTTATCTGTTTTAAAGCATGCATAACTGGTTAGCTGTTAATTAATAAAGCTGTCAGGTAAATTGTTGCCATTCGACCATCACCATCCCATCAGTAACATTATCTCTCCGTTCTTTCACGCTCGGACCAACCGTGGGCTTCCAGCTCAATTAAGATAATGTTATGTAAATGATGTCTCCTGCCATTAGCTTCAATGCCAGAGGCTGTTTACAGGGTAATTGAGCTTTTCCAGACACCAATGTAAGAGGGCACTCTTACTATTAACCAACATTTCTAACTGCTGCTAATAACAGAGGGTGAAGAGTTTGTTGGGGGTCCAAATGGTGATGTCCCCTCCTGGAACATGCTGCATGAAAAACACAAATGCAAACATCCAAATACTGACAAATATGTAACACGTAACTCTGAGGGAAAAATACGTATCATATGCAATGCTGAGTGTTAAATAGCTAACAAATATGTAACTTTCAGGCACAAATATGTAAGTGTGGGACAGGTTACCTGTAATTGAGAGAGTGTTGCCCTCTTACACATAACAGCAGAAAAAAGTATTACATATTAGAAATGATAAAAATTCATGAAACTACTACAATATACAATGCCAGCAAAACAAAATTCTATTCTTTTTTGCATTTCTCTTTGGCATTACATTTTAAAAACTCTCTTGTTCATTTTTACCAGTGGGGAAAAACACATTAGAGGAAGAGAGAGCTCTTTTCTCTGGATCACGCACAGGGAACAAAGTTTTATTCCTTTTTCCTAGTGGCCTCAGTGCTGACTTACTGTGGCCACAAGGTTTAGACAAGTTGTGTGTGATCAGGGCCAGGGAGCCGAGTGAATCCCAATGAGATCCAACTTGCACACCTTCAGTATTAATGTGTCCCTGCTCAGTGCACTCACATCCATATGGCCCTATTGATTTTTTTCTCTGACATAATGAGACTACTGTTTGAAAGAAAATAGCATCAAAAACCTCATTAATAAATTCATATTAATCAATAATGAGTCTGTGTATATTTATTCCAGTGCTACTTTGACTAGAGAGAATCAACACCTCACAGTTCGTACCTTTGGTTCACAGAGGTGTTTCTTCTACAGAAGCCGCAAATGACCATAAGACATGTCTGCATGCAAAGCTTTTTTAGCTTTCTTTACTTGTTCTTCTGTATAAAATAAGAGCTGTAAACTTGATTCTCATAGACAGCCCTTTATGCTGTTATCAATTAATTTTTCCCTTAAAAAATCGGTCAATTAAGATTAACAAATGTTAACAATGGGCTTTAGAGGTAAATAAGAAAAGTGATAAAAAGTTAAACAGAGAAGGTGTTCTGCAAACTGTAAAATGCACAATTGCATTTGAAATCTGAGACAGGAAAATGTGCTGCCTTCCATTCTTTCACACTCTCAATTTACTGTAAACCTCCAGGGCTTCTTAGATCATTTTCACAGGATTATTGTTCAGTAAAAAGATGCTGAAACCCAGAGGTCTTGATAATACACGTCACTCTTGATATGAAACATGTTTAATACAATGATTAAGGAATGAAGTTTAAATGTGCTGCATTATCTTCAGTAACCATAACCAACCCTTGTTATTCAAATCTCACCCATTCCTGAAACTGTGTCTGGTGGTGAATTTTCAGATAACAGGAGCGTAGATTCCATTATTTTCAGTTTGAAAAATGATAATGCGTTCCTAGCCAATCTCAAAACTGCCAACCAATTTCCCAACTAAAACACACAAACATGTATGTAACAGTCCACTAAAAATTGATGCAGAATATAAAGCATTTAAAAAAATTAACTTATTATGAAACAATTATCGAACTCATTAGTGCGTATGTATATGTGCAGTACACAACAATACTTTACAGTATTCAACACAAATTACACTTTACTTCTACACTGCAACAAACGTACTGTACTGTAAATAAACAATGAAATAATGTTAAAAATGCATAATGAATGGAAATAACAATTAGCAAAATAAAATAAACAAGGAAATTAAAAATGGTTACTTACCAGTTGAAGAGAATAAGAGTATCCTTTATCACTTCCACCTTTTCTTCTAATGTATGGGTTTTTCTAAGCCTTTGTCTTTAGTACTTTCTTTCTCACAACCTTTTCCACTTTGTCAGACACTTTAACATGTTTAAACAAAGCACGAGTGCAATTGTCTCAACAGAACAGCTGAGATAGACTGTTGCACACTCTACGTCCTCTTGCGCACAAGTTTTTTTTATGCTTGTACTTTGCATATTTGCTGGAACATGTGTGCTTTGAATGTATTTTTTTGGAAAAGTGCGCTTTTGATTCAGATAGCGAATTTTGGGCGCAAGTTTTCAAGAGCTGTAAAAGTGAATTTTCAGACAGAGGGATTACGGATAGCGAGGGACAGCTGTAATTGATTCAAGCAAATGTACAGTTGATTTTGTAGTGTCATTTTTAAGGTTTAAGGTTAAGGTGGCTAAGTTTTTAAGAAAAAATATGAAAGAAATAACAAGAGTAAGACTATCACTCCACTTTTTTTTTGGTTTTTATTGGTATGGCCTGTCGTGCATATAGATGGCAGAACGTTTATAATCTCATTCTCCATTGAGCAATACACCAGAATCCAAAAAAGTTTTTTTTTTTTTTACTAACTACTGTGTGCTTTGTTATGACAAATAGTGGTACTTAAAAATCTGAGCGAATCACACTAATCTTCAACTGATTGAATTTTCAGCTGTTTTTGCATGATAACTGCTTCAAAGCCCTAACTTCTGCTATACCTAACTCACTACTAAGCCCTGGTTAACTTTGTTTATATCTGCTCTTTGACTGAGGAGAGTAAAGTCTGTTTGATGGAAAAAGAGCCATAAACTACTTTGACAACTCTGTGGAGACACCAAGGTGAGAAGCAGAAGATACAGCAAGAAGGCAACACTAAGCAAGGACACCACCTGGGGTGACTTAGTACACCTACGACAATATGTAAAATGAGCAGTCATGTGGAAGTTTCTTAGATCCAGTTTGAGGAGACACTATTGTTTGGTGAGAACAAGTCATGTCATCCAGTCTGGTCACCACTACAGTGGGAAGCACAACTAAAAAACCGTGTCTGTGCTCCTGGACATTGTTGCTACCTTTTAGTGTCACTCCTTCCAGTATGCCAACATCTTGCAATAGAGCAAATAGTTTCAGTATAGATTATGACTGTTTATTTTCCTTTTAATCTGAAACTCTACCTCTTTTTTATGTTTAAAAGAGAGCGATTTCTAAAAATCCTAAAGATATTCTAAAGGTATGCATACACACTGGCATTTTAACAACTGTCAATTTGATTACTTAAATTGGAGAAAAAAACTGTTCAAAATCCTTATTTTATTACCTCTATCTTAAAATGTATAACCCTTTAAAAAAAGTATAAGATAATTTATCATAACTAACTGCAGTAAATAGCTCAGTGAATCCCATCAGTGAAAAGCAACATGCATATATGACACTGACTTTGACTAAGTCAAAAGTCAAGTCATCATGGATAAATTGACACTATTCAAATGTAAAATCTAAGTTTCTTAACTACACTAAATTGACGTACTCTGCAGTCTGCCCTGATTTACCAGTTCTTCCCTCCCTTGTAGTGTTCAATATAAGTGTTTTCATCTGACACCAGGGTCATATAGAGACATATAGTTCACCCACAGTTGAAATGTAGCCATCATTCTGGGGAAACAGCGTATAGAAGGAGAACTACAAGACACCATTTCGCAGTCCATGTAACACTCACTAGACTTGAGCAGTAACAATGTACTCTGAAAACCATGAGTTAAAGCTGGGAAGACTTTGCAAGGTCCATAAGCCCACTGCCCACTGGAACTGCAAGCTTTAAAGTCAGACAGACAACATCTTGAAAGCCAGTCTCTCTGATGACCTCATACTTGTTTCCTCATAGCACCCAATATTACTCACAAGCAATGGGCTGCATAATCTGAGTGTGCCATCAGATCCCCGGGGGGTGGTATGCTTTAGGGTAATCTGAGTCAGAGATCTAAGTCTACCTGCACTCATGTATTTGGGATAATTGCAGTCTTGCCAAGCTCAGGTGATGATGTGACAGATCAAGAGCGCTAAGCCTCAAGAATCCCCTTCTTGTAGCTTTTTCCCTCTCATCTCTTGTTCTTGCTTCCTCTGGTGTTGTGCTGTATGAATATTCTCCAGCACGCTTAACAAACGTGCAGCAAAAGCCAGCGGTTGGGGGTGCTGCTGTTACTTTATCTGGTGTAATGAGACCTAATCCCCCACTGACACCACCATGTTTAAACAGCTCCTGGCTGAGCTGCCCAGTAATAGAATAATTAACCCCTGCGCACTCCTATACCTTACTCTCCATCTACTGCTGCTCTAATACAATATGCACCCTTCTATTCCTGCTAACGCTTCCAAATGAGGAGGAGAGAAGAACAAGAAACAGAAGGAGCGCAACGTCCACCCCAGGAGTGGACCTCTCTCTCTAAGAACCTATTTGTCTTTCCATTCGCCTAAACATCAGCTTGGACTTTTCTAATTGCTAACAGAGGCCATGATGGTCGGGATCATTACACTCTGGCTTGGATGCACTAACAGAGTTTTATAGACAGTAACACTAAAGTGAAATATTTAAAAAACAATCTATATACTGGCAAGAACATGCACCCAATTTTTGCTTTGGGAATTTTTCATAAGGTGCTGAAAGTTTTACGAACAATGTTTCCCTGACAGGACAGCGTGGTGCTGCAGTGGGTAGCGTTACTTCCTCACATTGCCTAGGCTGCTTAGGCATAGGTTTGAATCTGGATTAGGTTGTGTGGGGTATACACGTTCTTCCAGTGTTTGTGTGAGTTTCCTTCGAGAGCTCTGGTTTCCTCTCACTGCCCAAACACAAGTATTTTTGGTTAACTGTCGACTTCAAATTGCTCATAGTGCGTGCATGTGTGTGGCCACCCTGCAGTGGACTGGCATCCTTTCCAGGCTGTACCTCAGATAGCCTAGTGCTCGGTCGCTCTGTGATAGGCTCTGGACTGCCACAACCCTGACCAGGACAGGCAGATAATGAAAGTGACTGTTTCCTGACAAAGGGAAAAAACTAAAACTTAACCCATCGTGCGGCAAAGGCCTCATACAAAAGGTGCTTTTATAGAACAGGTTAGAGCACACAGATTTTGCCACAACTGAGCAACCCTCCTGTTCAGTTCATTTGGACACATGAAGCCTTAGCAAAGAGCCTGCCATCTCTCACGGAGTATTCTTGGCTTCCTGCGATGGATGTGTTATTCTTCCACAGTTTGTTTTCCTCATATTTTTTTAGCAGGTGTGCTTGCGAGTGATTTGTTTGCACTTGCTCGTCTACAACGATCCCTGTGGGACAATAATTTTACATCTACTCAGAATCCAATTAGAGCTATGATGGGACTGACTGCCTGTTTTATGGCTCTGACTGTCTTCATGCTGGCAGAAAACACTGAGCAGCCATGAGAGCTTCCAAACGTAATGCTGTCTTTATAAGTCATCTTCTGGATCTGGTGATTCATTCTGCATGGGGTGTTGTATTTATCAGTTCCATCCGAGGTGTCTCAAGCTCTATGTCCATATTTCTGCATGCTGAGCAGTGTATAGAGAGCACCATGTAAATGCAGCTCTTTAAAGGGCTTTTACATTTTTTGGCTAAACATGGAACACAATAAAAAAAAATGGATGGAAGTGCCTCAATGTACTTGACAAAAATACTCTTATAGTGTTTGGCTGTATTAATGGCCATACTACTGAACTGAAAATGTCTAGATATAAATAGAAATCACAAAGATATAAAATTGTCCGCACAATAATAATTTGCAAGGTGGAATTAGTAAGGTGAATCAGAAGTGCTAAACAGTTACAATAAAACCCTGCCATAATGCAGTAAGTGGGACCAAAAAAATTAATTTTCATAAAATGCAGGGTTGTGTTGTGAAGAAACAATGTTTTTCAGCTGGTGTTCCAGTTACTCCATAAAAAGAAAAAAAGTTGTCATTTAATTGTATTCATATACTCGTGGTGTAAATTGACCTATTGATACAAATTAAACGTGCACATTACAAATACAATATTATAACAATCTGCTTCGACAGTATTACTGTCGGTATTACAAAAGCAACTCTCAGAAGAGCGAACGGTGGGGAGCTGTTTTTTCTAAAGCACGTTTAAATACCAGCAGTCTCAAAGTGCAACAACACGCCTCCTCTAATAATCTCAAACACAATAAGCAAAGAGAGGGTCAACAGTCCCCCTATAACTCCCCACAATATTTAGACATCTATTTACAAACATACAACAGCAATGCATTGTGGGACAGCCATAGCTCCCCCCGCCGCTACTACAATATACACCAATACTAATACTGTAATACAAACAGACAGTTTTACTCAGTTGTCATTTCCTAAATTTGCCAAAAAGATATACTGCACACAACTGACTGCACACTAAATGGTGAAAGTCCCAAATGATAAGTCACTTCCTAACCTCCCCCACAGGAGCATGGGAGCTGGTGGCCAGTTGAGGTATATCCAAATTCATGTTTTTGTTATTGGCCAGTTATCACGAGGTTTTACTGTATTATGATAAATTACTGAGAGGGGTAAAACAAGAAGAGCACTGTCACAGTGCTATAGGAGCTAATGCTACTCCAGGTATTACTCTATTCACCTGACACTGTTGTCTCAGGCAACTGGACAATGTTAGGTTTGTATACCACTACTTTCAACTTTTTACCAGTTATTACAGGGTAATTTTTACTGCACTTTAGGACAAGCACTTTGTTGAAGGGTACCACACTACAATGGAAGATTCAGACCCTGGTTCTCAGTTACAAAACAATAGCACTGACTGGTATATTACTTGCTGCCCCCTTTACTAAGTTGCTTGGATTTGACCTCAGAGCTGTTCTATTACCGACCAGGAGCTTTATTATTTAGGATTTACCCCAAACCACGCAGAACCAATAAGCAGCCTAGTGCGGCCAAAACCCTGACAATCAAAAATTAGTTTGACTGACAGATGTTCAAACTGCCGCATTTTATATGGTGCACACTGGAGTACCTGCTGGGGATGAAGTTGGCCTCATGGAGCATCTTGGCTTGGTTGATGTTGCGGGGGAACCCGTGTAGCACCCAGCCTCGACTGGTGCAGTCCAGCCTGCTGAGTCGCTCTGTCATGACCTGGAGCACCATGCTGTCAGGCACTGGAGAGCGATAGGGAAAGAGCTTTAACAGTATGGACTTCGAACAAGAAGAAAAACCTCAGCCGATGTTAAAAACAAAGATGTTATGCTGTCTTCTCTTCAATCTGCAGACAGAACCTGCAGCTTTTTGTGTACTTGATTTGAACACTGGGGGGTTGGGTGCCGTCATGTCACGGTGTGTTTCTCTATATGCCTTTGCTTCCTCAAATGTGTTTAAATGGGGAAATTTCTGACAAAAAAACAGCTCACAATTAGATATTTTCGCGTGAATGGATTGCATTAAAAACAGAAGAAAACAAATTAAAGTTTGATCACAAAAAGAACTGAGCACACCTGCCATAGGGTTATCTGGGAAGAAACTGTTGAGAGTCCTGGAGTCTCATCTGACAGACATCAAAGGTGCCACGTGCACTTTTTAATTAGAGCGCCAGCTGAATTGCATAAACCCCGCTACCCCAGTTGTCAACCCCCCCTCACTGGTCTGCTTTGGTGGAGATGAATAAATCAACACTGCGGTTACTGGCTGCTCTGGTTCCATCTGGCGGCAGGGAGTAATAGAGGAGGGAGGGCAGGGCACATGCGGCTTGGCTGGTGAAAAATCACTACCTAGAGGTTTCAAAGTGAGCTATCAATTACACTGAGCTTTATTCTCACTCACACACACACACACACACACACACACACACACACACACGCACGCACGCACACGCGCGCGCACACCACCATTACACACAAACCCTTGCGCCCACATACACACACATTTGTCTCAGTCCTGTGTTTTTTATAATGTCATCAAAGACAGAGAAAATGAAAAAAATTACTTAGAGCCTCCTGTTAAATGAATACCTCTTGCCCTGTCAGACAACACACAGCACGCTGCCATCAAATGGTCACAAACAGAGCCACAAATCTGAGATCAGGCTTCTCGAGAATTCAATTTTCCTCCCTTCCAGGTCTTGTGGAACCATAAAATGAAATTGAATTTCAAAGTGCGTCAGCATGAACAAATAGAGATTTTAGGGGCTTTTTTGAGTCAAGGAACATTCTGACACTAGATGCAAAACAAGACGGGAGAAGATAGAAGGATTAATGAAAGCAGACAAGGCTGCGCACAGGTAAACATTCAACACAACAAACGGCTCATGTCCATACTCTAACTGGTCTTATTCAAACATGGAGGCTTTAATTTAGTTTAATTTACTATTTGTTGCAAAATGACAAGGTCTGAAATCAAATCACTGAGAGAAGGCCATACAGTTAAGGTAGATACATCTGAAAAATTACTATAGATAATGAAACTTTTAAAGGAAAATACTGCATTAAATTTTGATACACATTTGTTGTAACATAAGAAGGCCTGATAACCCCAAGCCAGTTTACAAACAGCAGAGAGACATCACAGCACATATGAACATGTCAACACACTGATAATCTTCAGGAAAAATGAAAACAGGGCCACTGCTGTCATGTGAATTTAAATTCACATTTATATTTAAAGTTAGGTGCTGCTCATTAATGTTGCAAATAAAAGCAACAAGCTCCAGCCTTATAGGGTTCATAAGAAAACTTAGCATTGATAAAAAGAAGCACAAAACGGGAGGGACAGCAGCTCTTTACAGACGGAGAATTCAATCAGCAGAGGGGCAGAAATACGGAAAATGGAAGGAGAGGTACAGAAAAAAACAGGAGGGGGAAAAAATAAGGAGTGGCGGTGAAGGAGAAAATAATTCATTTTCTAGAAGGAAAGTGAGCAGCACCCAGGGGGTGCCTGGAGCTTGTGAAAAATTAACGGAGACGGATTCAAACTGTCCAATTTCCACATCAAACAAAGCGGGGCTCTCTGCTCCTGCCGAGGCGCCTTCAAACGCCACGGGCCCTGGAAAGGGTTCCTCACTCTTCCCCCACGCCGCCTCTGTTCGCAACACTATCTTTCTATTTCCTTAATAATCCTGCTCTCCAAATCCCCAAAGCGCTGTACTGGTTACAGTAGCCACTGTCTCTCCCCTGCCTAATTATACCCCTGTGAGTCCATTAATCAACTTGTAAATTATTTAAGGCACAACGTCTCTCCCTGCAACTCGCATTGACACCGGGAGCCCGGCAGTAAGGGAGCGGCAAGGAAAGAAGACAGAGAGCGAAGGGCCTTCAAACAACACTGTCAGGTCCCTCAGAAACACCCGCTGCTACTGCTTCAACACCCAAGTGAGACAGAACTCAGTCAAAATTTATTTCTGTTTTTTGCGCACGCTATGTTTCGATAATACCAACCCATAAATACATACAGCCCTGTGGCGACACGATAGACAGACAGGCTGACAGATAGACAGGCAGACAGATAGATAGATAGATAGATAGATAGATAGGTGGATTATAGGTAGAGGTGCAGGTATCCTATTACAGGGACGGAAAAGGTGTTTTAGTGAATTTGACACTAAAGCCAAGCTGGATCCCCTGTGTAGGAACTGCTTTCACTGTTACAACCATGAATATCAGTTTTTCCTTTAGTTTCAGTTGTTTGTAAACCTGAAGGTTTGTGACTCTTTAAAGATCTGCTTTTCAGTGATTTCCCAAGCCAAACAGAAAGTTCTCATTATTATTATTTTAAGTTGTTTCCCCTGAATTATAACACATCAATTATTTTAATGCTTATTATTTCATATTTAGAAAATTTACGTTACAAAAAAATGTGTACCAAGCATTTGTTGTCAAAATATTGTGTTGGTCTATTGTAATGGTTTGGTTATTCTTCATCATTAGTTTTCAATTACCCTCTGACAGATACTAATCTGGTCTTTGTTCTTAAGCCCTTAGTGGCTGAATGAAGTTCCTGCTCGCATAAGAACTACTATCACTCCTACTTTTTTCCATTGACATTGAGAGGATCTGCCTCTTTAAAAGTCCTTTGTATTAAGTGTTAATCAAAGAGGATTTAAAAGCACATGTAAAAACATCTGCTGATATCATCTCTGGAGAGCTTTTAGGTAACAAAGTGATAAGTGCAAATATGTTTATGATGACATGCAGGGTCACTGGGGGATCGACCCCAAAGGTTTCACGCTTGTTCTGGAGGAAGAATGACTTTTATCCATCTAATGCTTCAAGTTGGTCAGTGCATCCTCGCTGAGTAAATGTGCAAGAAAAAAAAGAGAAAAGGGAAAAAAGAGGCTCAGACCCTCAGATAGATACTACAAATGTTGATAGTGATAATAAATATGATGCCCCTTGCAGACAATTTTTTAAATGACTGTAAAGTCCAGAGCTGAAGACATCTGGCAATGTTCCCATATTCAGGCCTCTCATTCAGGTTCAGCTCGGTGTGCTTCTGTGGCCAGACCCCACTGCACACCATAGAGCGGCAGGTCTCCACGGGATGTTTATTAAATTAATAAAAAGTTGCTCAAGGCTAGTGGCACAGATGAAGATCCCGTACACGCCAGATGATTGGCATCTGTGGCAATACTGTGGACTCTGGGGGGCAACTGCGTTGTCTTGAGCAACTCGGTCGTGACTGAGGACTGCAGGATAACACACCACTTCCCCCCTCCCTTCCATAAGTTCTACGCCTCATCTACTCATTACTGTCACAAAAACCTTGTGTTACGTGGGTTTTATGGGTCTGATCAGGTATGCCAAAGTGCCCTGAAAGGGAAGAATCTGTGAGTCTAAAACAATATGAAAAACAAACTGTGACATAAAGGGTGGACGGGTGGTCTGACAAAAGCTATCCATCCAAACATAATACTGCTTTTTTGCTTAGTATTTAGAAATATTATTATTCCGAATCGGGACAAATTTTTTAATGTTAAAGTTATACATAAACTTTAAAATTATTCACACAATTATTTCAAGTGTAAAAAATGTATTTCTTTGTGATTGACCAATACTAAAACATTTCTTTCTGAAAAAACTCTTAATGCTGCCTTCCATGTTATTTGCCACATAAAAGGACGTAAATGAAATTATGGACATATGAGTCAATAAAAAGTCAGTCAGCTGATCTTTTCTGAGTGGAACTATAAAGACATAGTGAATAGATTATTTAGTTAATCTTAGGGCCATTTTTATTTCATAATCTATGGCGTTTTTCTATATTCCAAACTGCACTATGAAAGGCTACTGTTACCCAAGACTACAGATGATTGTGTTAACTGACCCCATTGGCTGCTACATCAAAGCCATATTTTTTTACTAGGAAGTCACTTCGAAAAGTAGATTTACAATGCATATTAAAGTGATTACAATGATAAAAACGACATCAAACAAAACCAAGAATAACATATTCCATGTTAATTAGCAAATTCTATTTCTTTGTATATATTTGTAAGAAACATAGCAATGTGAACTGCATAATATGAAGGTTGGGGGGATCGAGGAGAAACAGTGCTTATTTTGTATTTAAATGTATACTTTCCGGAAACTGTTTTCTAAAGAAAAAATCGATTTACCAGAGTACATACAAAAAAGGAAGCCGCATAATTAAAACATAAACTTTAAAATAAACATAAACAAAAACAAAACAAGACAAAAAAGCCACTCTTTCCCAGCTGGAGAGTCTCATAGAGGGAAACCTTGACTAAGTCATTAACATGTAAACTGAGAGGAAGGATTGTCATCTGCGGCACATTAAGCGGGGAGAAGCAAGTGGCGCCGATTTTCATGTGCAAATTACAGCCGTGCCAAAGCTGTTCATTATTATTTCATCAGCGCTGAGACACTGTTGTTCGGTCACATGCTCTGCCCACTGCCTTCGCAGACAGACACTAAGTGACTCAGGCCCCCTGCAGTGCTATTTACACCCGGGTTGTGATGTCGTGTAAAGGAGGGAAACAAGGAGCCAGAAGCGCCAAGTTAGGAATGTGTACAATGCTGTTCTGACCAACAGCACTCATGTGTAACTCTGATTTAATCTGGACTAGTAGCAGGAGCACAAACAGGGTGCTCCTGTAACCTATTTTATGTAAATACATGATTATTTGTCATACTTTAAGTAATATGTCCATAAGGTAGGCACCAACACATTATGATTTGCATGTGGAAAAATACAGCAGTATCTATATGGAAATTTGACTAAAGATATATAAAGCCCTGAACAGGCAGCTGGTAAAAATAACTTCTGGCATTTTCTCAAGTGTGTAGCAATGTGCAGATTAATCCTACACATCTGTATGTTTCTTGTTGCTAGCATAAATTGATTTCTTCACAGTTTTATTTTGGGATTTTTCAGCTGTTGGTTAAAAAAATCAACACCTGCCATCAGCGAAGTAAAATAAGGCAATGAACTGAATAGCCAAGATCAGCGAGAACTGAAACATTTGAGGACATAGACTGTCATCTAAAAAAACAGGCTCGTGTTTTATATACTTTAAGTTCAAACTCAGATCATAGGGTAGACTATATTGGTTTTTTTTTTTCATATTCGATGTTATTATTCAAAATTGGCTAACAATCTGCTGCTTGGTAAAGTCATGGTATCAAGAGGCTCTCAACTGATGTTAAGGCAACAACAAATGCTCATCTGCCCATATAATGTTGTGGTGTGGTGCTCGCCTACCCACCGCTTCCCTTCCTGCTACCTGGCCTGACTCCCCCCCGCAGATGTACCTGGCTCTCCAGACACTAGGTACTGTTTAATGAGTTCTCCCACACTTGTCTCGTCTGCAGAAACTGCCCTCAGAAGCTCCCCACAGCAAACTACAAGGGAATAAGAGAGAGAGGGGTTAAGATTGAGTGAAAGTAGGATATGAAAGTTTAAATAAACAGAATACGCAATGTAACCTTTCAGACTGTGAAAGTAAACAGAATAGGAAAAAATACATCCTACACTTGTTACCAGAGCAGAGTAACAAAAAAGGTAGCTGATACACAAGAAAATGAAAGAGAATAAAAATAATTGGCACAATTTTGGACACAGATCTCCATACCTCTGAGACTCAAAATAAAATCTATACTTTTTGAATACATGATATGCAGAATAAATTCTAATTGGGGGCTGTATGTTTTTTTTTTAATATAAGGAACTGAAAGTTAGGAATTGTAAGTGTGACATATGTGGAGGAATGAAATGTAAAATAATTTGTCACACATAAAACCTTTTAAACTAGTTTCATCACTGTCCATCTGTCCTTTGAGATACTGCCACAACCAGGTTTCCATATGACAACAATCACTCTTTCATCCAGAGATGAGGAGGTAAAGGGTGAGGGAAAGGGGAAAAAGTTAGACTAATAAACTGTAAACAACAAGGATTGATTGACAAACATAGATGATGAAGAGATGGAGAAAAGCAGAGGAACAACACTGAGAAAAGATGTTCAAAATAACAGGCCCAGTGGCAGCAGTTAATAAGCAGTGGAGTGTTAAGAGGGCAAAGAGAAACAGCTGTAGGAGGACAGACAGACAGTAAGAGAGATGTAATATCAGGGTAATTGAGAGCTCACTGTTGACAAGGTTGTATTTCTGAGCGATCAATGTAGCCTGCAGACTCTTCCCAGAGCCTGGGGGCCCGAAGAGGAGAACCCTCGGTGTGTGGGGGGCCATGGGCCAAGTCTTGCACTGGACATGGCTTAGCACTGTGCAGAAAGATTCCATCAACATGATCACTGTTAAATGCTGTGAAGAAAGTAAAATGCTTTTAAAAAACAATGAAGTGAAAAAGTAGAAATTCCTATCACAAATACAGCAAAGCTTTGATTTGTACGTTAGCTGCAGCCTTGAGAAACAGATCATTTAATGAAAGAGCCCTATAAGACATCGCTAATATAGTATATTGGATAAATGGAGCTTGAAAACTGTGCATGTGCAACGTAATACAAAATAGATTTGTAATAGCTTTATTAATAGAGAATAAACACTGGAAAAACGTTATGGATAACATTTTTAATAAGAAGTAAATTAGATAAATTATTCAAAGGGGATAGGCCCCGCACTGTTGCAACCCTGACCAGAACAAACAGTTAAGGATAATGAATGGATGGATAGATTCTCAAAGGCCTGAAACAAAAGAGCACCAAAGAAGGCGTTACTATAAATCCATAGCATTAATCCATTAAACTTGTACTTTTCATCAAAGCATCTTATAACATTGTTCCTTATAAATATGTGCCCCTTTATACAGCTAGGTAATTTTCTTCAGGAGTAATTCAAGGGTAGTAACACTGCTCTGAGGTGCTAGAGTAGGAGGTAAGATTCAAACCTGCGACTCTCACATTGGAAGGCAACAGTGCAAGCCACTACACCATTTGCTGCCACAATCAAGGCAAAAAAAAAAAAAAAAAAAAAAAACATATAGAGCTGCTGTTCCCCAGACAGATGAAGTCCTGCAGATTTCAGTATGTACCAGGGAAAAGGCAGAAATTACATGGCATAGTGACGGTCTATCACCACTATGGGTGGTCCACTTCATTTTTCTGCTTTACGCTTGCTTAGCTCAACATCTATTAAAGAAGCAACGAGCTGCAAGCTCCACCTTCTTTTCTGCTTGCTATGATCTCAGTGGTGAATCACTTTTGCACTCCTCCTCTTTACTGCCAACAAGAAAACAGTTCTCTACGGGCAAAGTATTATAAATGTCTATAATTTTCCATATCAAAAGCAAACAAAAACATCAAAAGCAGACTATAGTTTTCTGTTTTCTGTAATTGCCACCCCTAACAAAAATAATTTCTGACAATGAACATTTTTTGCATCACATAGCCCTTTCTGCCAAGATTAAAAACAATAAACTGGGCCTGCAGTATGCAACAAAGCTGAGGAAAAAAACGGACTTTTTCATTTCACTGCAATGGGGAACTTAACTCTGCGGTTCAAAAATGTAAACATGTAAAGCCAGACAGGGAAGCTGGTAAGCAAACAAATAACCAAATGAATAAAGAAATAAATCACAGCAAAGAAATCAGTGCTTGCGAGGAGTGTACAATCCTGTAAATTCCTGGACGTTGACATAAGAAACATGGCTTGCTGATCTGGAAGTGAAGGAGGGGATCAATAAATCATGAGCTCTGGCCTCTCAGGTCCATGGGAGCATTTGTTTGTAGCGCGACCCTCTCAAGGAAGCCAACAGCTGTTTTCAGCTGGGTTTCGCCACAACAATGCCGTTATTCAATATGATGGGTTTCTTATTTAATGTCCAGCAATTAACCACAGCCTAATTAGAACTAATGGCTCCTCTCTTTGCTCCTTACAGCTAATTGGGATACAAAACTACAAGCGGTGATGAATGGCAAAGATGTAAAAATAAATAATAAACAAAATCTAAATGCCAAAATGGGGGAAACAGAAGTTGCTGGTAGTGTCAACTTCAAAATGCATTTTTAATCAGCAATAATCAATATTCACAGAGACAGTTTTATCACGATTTGTATTTCAGTCAAGACCCATGAATACTTAATTCTAAAAAATAGCCCCCAATTTTTTTATTCCCTCTGTTTAAGGCAATCGCGGAAATCACGTTATTAATTATAAATTATGCTATTACTGCATGCCCCAAACCTCACATTTGCCTCTCAAACCCCAAAACACAAATTCCCTAAAAAAAAAAAATTACACGTTTGCCCTTATGGTTCTCTAAAGTGCAATCCGCAGCTGATTCTCATGCAGAGCCCGCTGGAGCTCTGCTTTTCAATGCAGTTTGAATGATGTCCATTAAAGGGTACTGATATCAGATAATGAGAAAAGCAGCAGTGGTATCCATCATAACTTCTTTTTCACCTTTCAGATGAGCACAACAGGAATGACACTGTAGCAGGAGAAGTGACTGAAATTTGGCACAATTTACAGGCAACCAAAAGCAGTCCCCGAGATGCAGGGAAACTGACAAAGTGCCCAGTAGGAAAATCATACACCTGAGATTTGGCCACAGATGGAAGTTTGGGAATATTGCACAACTGGAATTATGGAACTACACACCTAAAGAATCCAGAGCCAACACCTGTCTAATCTTATAACAGTAGAGACAAGAGTGGAGCAAGTGACAGAATTATTTTGTCAAGCGAGGCAGAATAATACAGAGACAGGTTGTATTCAGATGGCTCTAATGGCCTTGTTGACGGCTGTTCATCCTAGCAGAGGGCCACACGGGGCGCTCCTTGCCTGTGGCTCTGCCTTGGGCGATCCCCCCTCAGCCGTCAGGCAGCCTGACAAGGAGGGTAAATCTGGCCTCCCCCTGGGCCTGCCTCAACACCGGCCTCCGATCAACAGATGGCGCTACAAATGTGGAGAAGGAGGCTTGCTGATACTGCTGATGTCTGCTAACTGCACAAATGTGTATTTACACGAGTATCTATAAACTGGCTACACCTTACAGTTTCTAAGTGCGTTTCTTTCTATTTGATTCCACATGAGCATTCAGGTACAAAAACAACTTTACCTTGTGCAAACACCTCATCTTGAGACTGGTCAGATTTAACAACCTTGAGACAGTTCTTGTATGTCCTCAGCAAGGCGTGGGCCTCCTGGTGGTACTTTATTAGCTGGGAGGCAACGTTGTCTTCCGACGGCACCCCCTGCAGCTGCTCTGTCTTCGCATCCACTGGGCTCCGTGACGCGATAAGCAGAGATGAAGCGGCATACAAAATATGAGTCAGTAGAGCTACAGAACTGCTGTACTGTCATAATGTGTCATAATGTGACTAGTGGTATTGCTTTGTTTATTACAGGTCTACTTTTTTAAAATCTACATATACCTGAGGAGTTCATAGAAAAGAAATGTTTTCAGTTGTGATATATTGAGACTGTGTGCAGCCATCTGCAGAAATGGGCAAAGTGAGACACTGGAACAATGAAAACCGAGACGGCAATTATAGGATACAGCACAACCTCACTATAACAAATCTGTTGGGACCCTCGGCTTTTGTTCATTATAGCTGGGCTTTGCTATACCCACAGGACTTTTTTTGTACAGAACCTTAGTTGGGATTCAGCAAAAATGTTCAATATTTCAGAGGGTTAGTAATAATGAAATGCATTATAACAAGGGTGCACTTTAAACATGCGAGGGCAATATGAGCTACTCTCTTGTTTGTACACCCTCTTGTTGCTGACAGGATCCCAGTTTTACCTTTGGAGGGATGGTCCTTCCTCTTGGCCAGGCTCCTCTTAATCAGGATTTCATCAGGGGCCTCCAGCATCACTAACAGAGATGAAAAAGTCCATGTCACAGCAAAAACGTATTAATGTAGAGTGGGAAAGTCATTTGAATTCTAGCTTACGGAGTCGTGGAATAGTCACTTTAAGAAGAACACTGGTCAGTTTTGAAAAAACTAACATCTAGTGACACAGTTGTTGTTCTGCTCTTAAAAATGCGACAAACACCCAAATAAACAGCAATGAATACTGGACATGGACAAAATATTTAGAGCTCAGGCAGAGTTAGTGCTTGAATTAGGCTGGCGCTTAGTAGCTACTGGAGTACCGGAACTTCTCTTGTGAACTGGCTCCTGATGCTCTTTTCTGCCCCTGGGCAGATTCTCTGCCTGAGCTGCTCTCCCAGCAAAAGGCTGCTGTACTTCATGGTCATTATTCATAACAGCCCTCACAGATACATTTCGTTACCCAGACTGCACCAAGTTACGCTGCAAGTCAGCTCTTGAGCCACTTTCCCACCATTCATCAGAAATTTGTGGTTCCATTAGAGACCAAATATATATTGTAACCAAATGCCTCCTAGTACTTTATATTCCCTGAAGAAATTAAATTTTGATTCTTGATAGTTTACTGATGCCATTAAGGGGAGAACCAGCACTTACTTTTTTTACTTGAAGCAACGGGCGTATTTGTGTGGTGTGTAACAGCTGGGACAGGGTGTATGGCTCTTACCAACGTGTTCAGGGAAGATGCCGACTTCCTGTAGGAGCAGGGCCTCCTGCCGAGTGTGGGGTATGCCCTCCAGCACCCAGCCCTGTGGACACACCACACACACCGACTAACAACACCAGCACACACGCATGCTTAGGGCATTTGCAGTATGATATGGAAACAGCTACATCACGAATGGGAAACCATTTTTTCCTGACTGGCAAAAGCCAAAGAATTATTTTAAAAAATTATGTGGATGACAAATACATGAATATCAAAATGGATATCAAAAACTACAAAAATTGTAATAAACAACCAACTGAGAAAGCTTGTTGCTAGAGCAATCATCCACAGTGCTGGCACAGAGCTTTGTGGCAGATACCTATGCTGCTGAATACAGGTGGACAAATATTTTGATTAACAAATTTCCAATGATGTAAATAAAAATAGCCATTCAAAAATGTTTTAAAATATTTGTAACATACAAATAAAACACAGGTTTACCACTGGGCCACTTGTGGGTTGCCCACTGCTGGGTCACAGATAAACTTTAGGAGCCCTGCAGACCAGCAGTGACCAACCCTGGTTCTAAAGAGCACCAATAATGCAGGTTTTACACAAACAATAGATGTGGACCTCAAACAGCAGGTTTGGTGACTACAGAAGGATGGGAAACACAAGTGAAAACCAACGGCTCTTAAACATCTGTGAGGAACGACATTCCTGTGCTGTATCATACTTGTTTGGTGTAGAGTCATCTCTACTTATTATGCAGAAACGGTACCTCTACAGCACAGATGTAACGTAAGAATGCCATGCTGGTGGACTGGGGGCACTACAGTAACAGGAAATTTCTCAAAGAATTAAACCACCATACGCCACCTGCCTACTTTACCGTATTAAAAAGGGAATATGCATTTTTCAGCACCACAGAGAAAATTTGACCCCAGCCATATTTTTAACACAGCTTTGTGTTGATTTAACACCCCTGCTTGACAGATGGTGCTCGACAGTCTACATTTTCTATATGATCATGAAAGCATTGCTTCTTGTAAAAAATAAAACATACATAGATGTTAAAATCCGTATAAAAAGAGAAAATTAACCAAAGCAATTGAAAAAAAACTACAGACGGTCAAAATTATAAGACAAAGATGATTGTGTAAAATATTACAGAACATTAAATTTATGCCTTAATGATAAATAGCTGCAAAAACAATGTACATACATAAAACCTTCAGGACTGTCTAGTGTTTCCTCAGCATGATAACACATTAAAATAAATGTATGGTATATGTATTATTTATTTACAACTGACCTCTGTATAATAACTAAGAAAGAAAAAATAAGGAGGAAACCTTCAGTCTAAGCCTGGAGTTTCAGTTTTGCACCCAACATGGTTTGGGGAGGGTTAAATTAATAAAGCCTTGAAAATGTGCCTAATTTTCCAGTTCCTATTCTCAATTCTCACTTAGCCATAAAAAGAACATAAGAAGAAGGAATACAGAATGCATATCATTCATTAGCTACAAATAAAAGAAATTCTCTCTAATAGTCCCCCAAATCCCAGAGCTTACTGCGCAATGGAGCGGGAAAGTAAAAAAAAAAGAGGGAAGGAAAAGAAGCCATTTCCCTCAAGTGCTTGTTAGGGCCAACTTATTATTGCAATGAATAATCTTAGAAATAAATAAATATCTAAAACAAACATTTATAGATCTAAGTATTATCAGAGGAATAGCGGGCTGGTTGCTCAGCCTCCATGGTCTGTTTGAAATCTGCCTTTGTTTTCTGCTTTGATCTCGAGCTGTTAACCTATACACTGCTTTACCTGGTTCCCCCACAGCTGTTTCCCACTTTCAGTCCCAGCACACACTTCCCTCCACAGCGGAGTCACCCGCGGTGCCCCTGGGGGGCCCGCAATGTGTCATCTGCATGCAAGACATTGACCTGGCCAGATGAGGAACCACAGAGAGGTGCATTCGGAAATGTGGACGACGCTACAGTGCAGGGGAGTCCGATGCAAGAACATTAGTGAAATAATTAGTGCATAACATACCTACCATACACAGCATACATTATAGCTGTTTTAGTCATACACACACCTGAACACACACAGCAACTAAATAAAAAGGAATACAATTTTTAAAAATTTCAAAATTTAGACACTTTTGATTTAGTATGCCACTTAGTATGATTTTACACATCTGGCCCACAAAGCTTTTCACGGTAATGATTGCACCCCACGGCCAAAGAAGGATTGGTACCCCTGCTATGGTGTATAAGCGTGTACTTCTTGACTCTCATAGTGACAGGAATTTATAATCATGGGTGAGTAAGTCTCATAATCTAGTTCCCTAGCGTCCCAATTATTAGAGCTATGAAAGTCCATCTTCAGATGGAAAAAGAGAAAGAGCTATGCAATATTTATATTGAAAATGTAACAACAGCTAAAGCATAATGTGTAGATGGTTATGTCCAGTATGACCACGGGGTAGTAAGAAAGGAACTGCTAAATAGTACATGGAAGCAGCAGAGAGGTCTGCATGGTTATTGTAAAACTAAGGATTACGGAGTTGGTCAGAGCCATTGATCTGGAGCCAGATTTCATAGGAGAGCAGGGGGTGTTGAGCAGCATGAACGAGTTTAAATGCACAATTGAACCAGAGTGTGACTATAAACCGCAAGTTTGTGGTTGGCCCTCAGCACCTCTGCTGCATTCTTGGTAAAGACCTTTCCTAAACCTTCTAGAACCCCAGCCTGACTGAAAGTCTAATGAACCGCAGGCATAATCCTGAGCTTGTGCTGTCCCACACATACATGCACTCAGACACACACGTGCACGCACAGCCATGGCCGTTCGGCCTCCAGAGCCCCGCAGTGGCTCGCTCCGTTCTGTTTCATCGCACATCAAAAGGGCCGCGGCCCTCGGCTCAGACGGGACCCGGGCAGCGCAACATCTGCAGTGGGGGGCCGTATCACAGGAGGGACACGCGTGGAGCAGATGTCGCGGGGCGCCGAACAGCAGGCTGAACGCCGAGGCACCAGGGATCACAGCTCAACAAGCTGAGGAGAGCAGCCTGCTGCTCCTGCACCCCCATGGCCCCCTGTGGCCCCCCTTCCCACTCCACTATTAGGCAATTAGTCACCCCGCCGCTAATCAGCTCATCATTGTCTGTGTGTTTTTTCCATTAAAAAGGCATGTCCTCCACAGGCGCTCCCACAGGGGCTGCTTTTCCTGTCCATTCAGCCACAGGCTTTCCTTCTCCCCACACTCAGTACAAACCAGCATGCAGGGTGGCGTGCAGGCGAGGGGAATAGACACCAGGGGGAAAAAAAACCAAACGAATTACCCAGAGTGTACATGTAAACCACAAAAAAAATCCACTTTTTTCTAGCAAATCAAAATAATATATGCAAAATTTTGTCCTGTCTTTGATTTGGCCCGTTTAATAAAATATTAACACGTTTTTCCGCTGTATAGTTTAGAAGTTTAGCAAAGTGTTTTGATAACAAAGTGTCTTGAAAAAAGCAAAAAAGTGCAGCTTTAGGCACTCTTTTCAGTAAGAACATGAAGAGGATAGTAGCAATATTTATTTTGTATTTTTACAGCAAATATATAAGACTTTATATAATATTAATATAATGCCAGTTCAAATGTCAGTGTTGTGGTGAACAGAATTCTATAACAAGGAAAACACCTGTATACGTATACATACATATGTACGTACATACATACGTGCGTTCTCTATCTGTAACTATTCTCACACGTACAGACATGGCCGAAATTACTGGTTCTCCACCATTCTTTAATTTGCATTTAATAGAAGAGAAACTTTGCTTTTGATTTATGACTTAATACCCTATTTTAAAAAATAAAACAAATGAAAAGAGTGTGTACAAAAATAATGGGACCCTTAACCTAATACTTGGTTGCACAGCTTTTTCAGACAATAACTGGAAATAAGAGTTTCCTTTAGCTCAGGAGATTTCTACACTTCTCCACCGGTAATTTGGCCACAGTGTTATTGAGAAAACTGCTCCAGTTCTCTCAGGTTTGATGGGAGCTTCTTCCAACTGAGGGTTCTGGCTCTTTCTACAGATGTTCTATGGGATTCAGATCATGACTCATAGCAGACCACTTCAGTATGGTCTAATTTTTTCTTCTTGTCCATTCTGGATGTTTTTTGAGACACGTTTTGGGTCATTATCCTGCTGCAGGACCTATGACCTGCAACAGAGACACAGCTTTCTGACACTGGGCTGTCTGTTTCACTCCAGCTGCCATAACAATCTTCCGATTTCATCTTGCCCTGCACAGATTCATGGCATCCGGTGCCAGAGGCAGCAAAGCAGCCCCCAAACATCAGTGAGCCTTCTCCATGCTTCTCAGTAGGGATGGTATTCTTTTCTTTAAAAGCTTTGTTTTGCTTTCTGTTAACAAAGAATTTTTATTGGTTGGGCTTTTTTATTTTTCTGCATCTTCAACCATGGAGTTTATTTTCATTCAGACAATGACAGATTGTGCAGTTTGATCCTGCTGCACCATGAGCTTGAAGGTCAGCTTGGATTGGTTTAGATGTTTGCCTTGGGTCTTTCTCCATCATTTGAACAATCTTTCTCTCCAGTCTTAGGTCAATTTTCCTCTTGCAGCCACATATAGGGATTTTGGTTCTAGTCCCATGGGCCTTAAACTTCTTGGCAATATTGGCAACAGTGTTCACAGGAACATCAGTCTCAATGATCTTGCAGCCTTTATGTTGACCATGTTTGACTGTCACTTTCTTCTAACCTCCTCAGACAACTCTCTGTTTTCTCTTCTCTTTTCCATGTTCAATGTGATACAAGACAGCAGAGTGAGGACTTTTGTCCATTTAAACTGGCTGAATGAGTGGCTATAAGACTGAAGACACCTGTGGTACTAGAATAGTCTTCTTGAAGTGTCACTGCAATACAAAATGTCTTATTTCATCTAAAGGGTATCAACAGTATTGTCCAGGCCATTTTCGAATGTCTGCAGAATAAGTAAGAATTCAGTTCTTTTCACAGCTTTTTTGTTTGCTCCACTGCAAACCTAAGAAATGCATGTATGGATGACAAAAGATCTTTTAATTTCAACACTTCTGAGTAAGAACGGTGCATTATTTGAATAAAATGCAAGGGTACCAATAATTTCTTCCATGTCTGTACATGCATATACGTGGCACATATACATGTGACTGCATGCAGTGTTAAGAAATAAAAAATGTTATTGTTTGCAGTAAGTGTAACTGTGTAGTGATAAGCATATTTTTTCCAACTTTTAAAAATAGAATTACAGACAGCCTTCACGGACTCAAAGCGCCGTTTCATGTAAAATCTCATTAGACAAGTGACTGACACAAGTCCCCTGCTATTTTTTTATTAACAGTTTCTCCTAATTCGAGTCTACCTTCATATTAATGTACTTGTTATCTCACTTTACTTCTTAGCTCATTATAATACTTCCTATCATTTTTCTGCCTGTGATTTCCCGGTAGAATACCAGTCCAAAGTTTTACAAACAAGAGCCTCATGAGAGAGGAAAAGAGACATAAAAGTTGGGAAAGTGCTGCCAGACGCATGAACCCAGCGACCTAGATTACAAATGATTAACATTCAAAGTTGTTTAATTTGAAGAACAGGTAGACGGAGGACGTGCATCGACGTGCTCGTGCACACACACACACACACACACACTCACACACACAGGTAGGCTAACAGCGCAGTAATTACACGGAGGAGCTCTCGACACGGACTCTGATGCGACCTGTCAATCATGCGCGTGGGAAGGCGGGCGGCAAGATGAAGGGGCCCTCATCTCTGACAGAATGACTTGCGCCCGGAGCCGAGCCGCCTGAGCGCTTTTGCCGGCTGGATGAGTGCGCCTCGCAGCTACAGAGAAATAGCCCCTATTCCAGGCTGAATTCCCTGCATTTATCTACATTACCAAGAAGTAAATTGATAAATATCATCAGACACGTAGCCTGAGGGGATAAACATCCATTACAAGATTAAACGAAATAATAATCATAAACTACTAAGCTTAAAAGGTGAGAGTTAAAGGATGCCAAGTGAAAAAGTTTAGTAATTTATTCAGCTCAAGCAAAGCAATTTGCAGAGTTTAGAAAGGAAAAAAAGCTGCTTTCAGTTTAATGATATACATATTTTTTCCTCTTGCTACACAGAAGCTGACACTTCAGAAAGAAGAGGCCCATCAAGGAAATTGATGCTGTGTGTTTTGATTGCCGGCATATTAATTGTGGAGTAAGACGGCAGGATGAAAGGCCTGCTTCTGGGCTGCGCTTCTGTGACACCGCCGCTGCGATCACTAGGAGGTGCAGGAGGGCCTCTGGCAGCTTGAGGAGCCTCTCAAAGAGCCATCACATTCCACTGCAAACGGACTCGATCCTCTGGGACAGGGGTAGGTGGCCCACAGGGACCATGGGTGTATGTGTGCAACCTGGCCTATTAAAGAAGACATACGTAAACCAATTAAATGAAGAAAAAAATATGTTGCTTCTAATTTTGCTCATTTTGAAATCGACACCAGTATTATTTCCCTGGGTTACTGGCATCCTGCTGTACAGGTTGAATTTCTGTCCTCATCGTGAAAGAAGCGGCATTGCAGGAGTTCGGCAGAGAATGAGCACGCCTATATATTTAAATCCAAGAGCAAAATCTTTGTCTTCTCTTTTTGAAAATCTCCTTATTTATATGGACCATATAAGCAGCGCTTGGAGTGACCAGTATCCAGCTATATGCATTAATGGCACATCTGTGTTTTGCTCTTTGGCCAGGTGGGGCATTTTCTTGCATACTGGCACTTAAAAGTTCCCAGTGCTCTATTCTGCCTGTGGTTGAGCAGATTCTCCAGCAAAAAGCTGCTGTTGTACGTGGGCATTATTCATAATAACCCTCATAGTTACATTTCTTTATCCAAAGTGCATTAAGTTACAATGTGAGGCAGTTGTCACTCTGCTTTCATGCTATTTGTTCTAAATATATGACACCTTATTAAAGAAATATATATTGCGAACATCAGCAGTAGATCCCCCTGTGTTTTACTAAACCCCCAGGAATTCAAAATTTAATATTCAATAGTTTTTCCAACACCGACTAATATGTACGGTAACATAACAATGATGGGAGCACCACTTCTTATTTTCTTACATGTCAAGCACTGATCATAACACATAATTTTTTTTCTTGCTAGCTAATGCAAGTAAAAAGTAACTAGAAGGCAATTGCAAAGGAAAACTTTTATAAACAAATCACAGTCACTGCTGGACACCCAAACTCTGACTGAGACTCGGACAATTACCAATATGGCTACTGATGTTACTGCACAGCAGACAGAGCGCTTGTCTTCAGATGTTATGACCAAACATCTGGACTCAGAAATAATACAATAAAGCCAAACAGGATGGCCATCATGCATTTCATTTGTTGTAACTTAAGAGATGCTTGTAGTTTTCACAGTTCAAAAATCTCTCAAGGAGTAGCTCTTGCGATCACGTATCTGTTAGAGGAGCAAAATCGATGTGAACAACCAATTACCAAACTTACAGTTCAGTCACATGAAGAAAATATCCACCCATCTGCATGAGTGGACACTAGGCTCCAGGTGATGTTACACCCGAATATGACCCTCCCTCGCAAGCGGAGCCCACATTCGACAGACTGGTTTTCTAACTCTGTTTACTTGCATTAGCGGACGCCATAGCCACTGGAGCCCACTGTGAGCCCTGAGGCAAAGCAGCAGGCCTTGGCTTGTTGGGCTCTTTGATCATCGTTCAGCTCCTGTATTAGCATATGCACACGCTCTTCCTCGGCTCGGCCCTCCGCCTGCCAGAAAACCAAGAGCCAAGTTCTCCTGGTGCTAAATAAAGAGCACCTTTCCCAGGGGTAACAATGAATGGCACACTGTACTGTACCATACTGTACTGTACCACATCTGCACCACTTCTCAGCTGTATCACCCAGACACAGGCAGGACAACGGACACACTGCTTTCGACAGCAGCAGCACACCTTGCCTTAGAGATCAGCATTATTTTTTTTTTTTACAAATTTATACAGCTATTATTTAATAACACCTTTGTCCAAGGCACCTTAGAATGTTTAAGCTCTGTGCTAAGCTGCTTAGAACAATTTACCCATTTACACAGCTTGGTATGGTTTGGGTTTATGAGCAGCACTCACAGCAACATACAGGCTGAGATGGTACAGCGAGAAAAATGACAGACACGCAGAGAGCAGGGTCTGGGGGTCAGGAAGTTACAATATTTCACAGGTATGAGCACATAGCACTGTCTAGTAAGTTCCAGAAAGGTGTGCAGACTTTACAGAATTTCTTTGAATTGTCATGAAAATCGAAATTTTCAAACGGAATAAAATTGAGCAATGGAGTCGTCCACATATTTACAGAGGGAGCTTCAGGGGTCGACCATGGCATTACGGTACACTTTCTCGCCAAGTGTGAAAGAAAGAGTGATTAGCCTACGCTGCGTATCTTCAAAGACAGAATTTGGGTTTTGGTTTAACAAGAAGACAGATGGGGACAAGTCAAAATTTTTGTTCTTTAAAAGGTTTCTTGAATGGTTGAGTGAACCCCCTCCCATTGAGCTTGTACCTCTTCACATTCTGAGAATAAAGGTATCAAAGTACTCAAAATTTCAGAATGGTACGGCACTGACATTTTTTACCGTATCAGTTCAGGCTAAGTACCATGCTCGAGGGGACAACAGCAGGAACAGGGATTCAAACCTATGTGTGCAATTGCTATGGGGTGGATGGTATCCCCCCCCCCCCCCCCCCCCCCCC
>UFQX01000100.1:748209-899654 GCA_900497675.1 Arapaima gigas
CCCCCCCCCCCCCCCGTTCCTTGCTGGTACTTGATGCTGTGACAGACAACATTTATTACTGGAATTTCTACTTCTTTATATCAGACAGTACAATTACTCAGAACCCTATTAAAAGCAAAACAAATATCTTAGGCTGTTTCAGTCAGATATTTACTGAAGAAATATCATGTAAGTTTTTAAGATTTATTGATGGTGCAACAGCCGCTATTATACCAAAAATTATAGTCACAATTATAATCTATAATACATTTTCCTTTCCAACACAGAAACTGGAGAATCTCGGCCTACTCCTCTGACCTGCTGACGTGCCCTAACTGGTGTAAATGATGTAAATGCACAACCTTTTCAAGACCAGTTGGTGTATTAAACATATTTGTATGGATAGATCAATAGATTGTATGGCTAGATCAATGATCTCACACACACACACACACACACACACACAATCCCCCACGCTTAGAAAAAAATGAGCACAGATAAACAGCAGAAGTCAGCTTTACATGTCAAACTGGTGAAGAGAAACACTCATGACGCCTTTCCTGCCACATCTTGTTTTCTCCTGCATGTTAGACAAACTGGCATTTATATGTTTTACGTGACTGAACTCCAAAACAATGATGTAATTAGGTGCACTTGTTTGCATATGCTTGTCTTTGAGAGCGTAATGTAATTTACGGTTAAGGGTCTGAAAAGACAAAGGGGACCTTACCCGTCTGATGCAATCTGCCTCGGAGAGGCGCTGTTGAATCAGCTTGATCCAGAGCTCACGAGGGATTTCCTAACAGAAGGGCAAAAGATGCAGTGCAAAACAGGGGTAGGGTGGGGTGGGGTGGGGTGAGGGGGTCACATAAGAAAAGAGAGGACATTAGAATTTTAATATTCATATTCTCACTTCAAAAGAAATTCCTGTTCCTGCCCCCCTGCCACCCTACCCTTCTTTGCCTCGCTACACCTGGGAACAGATTACTGCTCGCATGTGAACACACTGCTGTAAAATACAGCGACTGTGAGCCTTACTGGGTGCTGTCGGCAGGATTATACATGTTAGGGGTGAGGGGTTTGTTTTGACAGGTTAGTCCCGTGGGGGCTGCTAATGTAGACCTCGGTGCTGGTCTCACTCAGCGGGGTATGGGGAGTGTGTGTGAGGCGGGATGGGACAGAGGGCCTTGGAGTTGGCTGCCCAGCGCACTTTCAAATATCTAATTCGGACCTGTAACGCCTCTCACTTTAGCCTCCATTTCCGTGCCGTGTTATTTAATAACCCTCCACTGGACACCTCTCTCAGTCCACATGAGCAGCTTTATTAAATATAATTTAAAGCTTTGTATTTATAGCCAATCTACGTCTGAGAAATGCAAAACTTTGGCCTAAAATAAAAAAATTAACAGAACCATGTTACCTCGCTTGCAAAATTTATTGTTATTTATGTAGTTTCATCCATAACTGACTAAAATAGAAAAGCCTCCCACCACCAGGTAGCTAAACTACTACTAAAACACCTTCTTTGTGCTTTTTTTGTCCTGTCCGATGAATGAGATGTTTCGGTGACAATATTGGCTCAGTACAGAAACGCTCAGAGAAATGTTCAAAAAGTGAGGAAAAAATGCATTAAAGTTGTACAGCGCAAATGTCAAGTTTCAGCGCGGCTCATTGGCTCCGACAGCCGCGGCCTTTCATCTCGCTTTCCGTCACAGTTTTTAATCACATTACCCCAAATCGGCATCTTTTAATGGCCCTTTTTTTAAAAAGAAACTCAGACAGAGGACGATAATTAAAATAATTAAACCGCAGGGATTGGCATTTCCACATTCTTCTCGCCTTTTTTCCCCTCACTGTGCTTGCATACAGATTCAAAGTATGGAGTGCGACGGCGCCCTCATTAGACCACCGCGTCTCTCCCCTCTAAGGTCCGGCTAAACAGCCTCCTTCCTCCGCATCAGCAGCCCACGTGCAGCTTGATCTCACTGTCTTCGGGGGGGTTGTACAAACACCCTTTATGAAGAATACTTATCCAGTCTATTTCAGCATATTTTACATATAGCCAGATTAAAAAAACAGAAAACACTTTCTACTTAATCATTACTTATTTATGCATTTTTAAGCTTTTAATGAGGACAAATTAAATAATTTTCAAGATTGTCGGGAAGCATGCTTATTAAAAAAGTTTTGCGCTGTCCACAGTGCATTTGCCAAGGCTGGATGAAGACATATATAATATTTGAACATATCGTAGAGTCAGTCATGGGTCACTTCACCACTATAACTGACTGAGAACCACTTCCAGACACCTGATATACACAGTGACATACTGTGATGAACTAAGCTTAACTCTGGGAAAAGTGTACAGTTTAAATAAGCTTTAGCCCAAAGGATTAGTAAGTTATACACCAAACCAAACCACTTGCTAATTGTTTAAAAATAATAATAATTTAAAAGCAAAAAATGCAATTTTTTTCAAATTTAAAAGTAATACTTGCTTTGAGTTCCATAAGAGGGCAAGTGTGTGCAATTATGCATATGCCAGCGCACATAGTGTGCACCCCTATAGATGACAAAGGTGTGGCTCGGTGTGGACCGGTGTGTCCCCGTGGCTGTGTGTGCTCACCTGTCGCCTCTCTCTGAGCCGTGCCTTGTCCTCCTTCAGCACAGCGCTGGCAGTGATGTGAACGGCTCTGGTGTGTTCACACAGTTGGCGAGCCTGGCGTGGCACAGCAGGGGGTTACGCTGAGCTCGCTGTGGCCTCTCCACGCTCATGACACACATTCGTCGGCAAACACCACCGTATGCCACGCGCAGACAACAGGCCTTCGACCGCAGTTAAGTCACTCATGATTTACCTATTTATATTGATTTACTCATTTACGCAGGGGGTCATTTTAACTGGAACAATTCAGGGTATGTACTTTAACCAAGAATGCTAAAGTGTTGGTGGAACTCAAATCTGCCACTCCTGAGTTCAGAGCAGCAATTCTATCCACTTTGCCACTTACTGCCCCTTTATTCATGTAGAATAAAACAAATTTTAAGTGGACCATTTTGTTATTGGGTCACTCCATTAGCAATCTTTTCAACAGTTTCATATTTTACAGTAAGCATTCATATTTGTTCACCCTTTGAGTCTTCGTTACAAATCTTCAGCTACAGAAACATTGCATAGGCCTGTATTCTACCAAAGTATTCCATTAAAAATATTCACTAAAAATCAGATTTTTTAAAATACACACCTCCCCTGACAGAATACAACCCTCAAACAGAAACTCCCTTCCTGCAATCATATAACTATACAAACTGTCATTATTTACCAAATAGGGAAAGAAAATTAATTCCTTTTCATAACAGACATGTAAAATTCATAAATTTCTTTGAGAAATCTGAGGAGTAATTTCACATTTGTGTCAAGAGCTAATTCTCAGGAACCATCAAAATCACAAATTAGTCTGAATTCCCGTGATGCCCAATTATCTTACATCAGTTCTCTGACCACTTGGATCAGGCGTGTAAATTAATCATAGCCTTTGATAAACTTATACAATGAGTTAAATTATACTCACAATTGTCCTTTTCCCTGACGCCGGAGGACCCAACACCATAATGTGAGGGACTGAAGAGAAACAATTTCTATTATTGACAAATGGACATTCTCAACCTAGAGCTTATTTTTTTGGCAATCATAACCACATCAGCAATCATTGATATTTTTTAAATCCACATTTTGTTAAGAGAAGGTGTAAAATGACATTTTTCAGCTAATTCATGGGAGAACACGTGTTTAGTTCCTTCTAGGGGCAAGAATGTAAAGGAAGAATATTTTGATTTCTAGCAAGAGCACAACAATTGAGAAATGCACCATGGTGGAGTTATTGAAAATGTCTGTCAATTATTCCTGAACATAGCTCACTTACTTAAAGATGAATTGCACAATTTGACAAAAAGCAGAGAGTGCAAAAAAAGAAAGAAAAAAACAAGTATCCAGAAGTGTTTTCCGGTATTTTATATAACCTGTTTCTCTTCAATTATGGATAAAAGAGCTTCTGTATCTAGGTCATTTCTATGTTATCAACAAAAAAAAATCAGCAATTGTGAAGGAATTTAAAAAATGAATTTGCTTTTTAGGCTGAAATATTTTGTATTTGTCTGTGAGTGACTGGTTTACCCTGCCTTTTGCCCCATGCATCCACAGCCTAAGACTGGATACAGGTATTTCCTTTTAAGTCTGTTTTTCTTAACAAACACAAGTATCAAAATCCCTGCCATACATTACTCCTGAAATCTGGAGGTAACATCAGAAATGGCTCCAGCAGCTAAACTGTAACTGCTCTTCACAAGCCAAATTCAAACTTATCAAAAACTTGAGTGATTTCTGTAGCTCACAACAGAACTGTATTTTGAATTACAATTAAATATTATGATTCATATTAAGTTAATTACTTGATACAGTTAGATTTGAAATAAAGTGGTTAGTACTGGTTAGTGTCTGACATGAAGATAAATCTGTCTTTGGAGGGCAGTGATGTAAAGTGTCGTTTTCGCTGCTGGGCTTTGGTATTAAAACAGATCTTTAATTAGAAGCACAGCGCCATCTGGTGGTCATGTTGTATCACTACTGGCAGCTATCGCTATCACACCAGGCAACAGCAACGAACTCACAGCAAACAACGTACTAGAGGTGGTTTACAAAACGAAAAAGGCCTCAGTACTTCAGCAATAATCGGTATAGTTAAATCCTTCTCGGAAAGTCCACACTCAGTTCCAGAATTGTGCATATTGGGGTATTAACATTAATATGGTGGAAATTTTCCATCTTTTCAGGGATGAAGGAGGTGGAAATTCACATTTCTAACTAACGTGATTTCCATGGTGGGGTTGATGGAAGTGCTTTACCCCATTATCTTCCATATACAGTACTGTGTAAAAGTCTTAAGCATGCAACTTGAATGTGTGTTGAGAAGTACAGGTAGGTTCTTATCTACCATCAGGCAGGTTTCTGATTGGTCCCAAATTCATTGTGCAGCCTGAGAATGACCTCAAAAACCCCATCTCAGTCATACACAACTATCTTGAGCAAAAAGAAGGAATCCTGCCACAGATGGCACGGTCCCCACAGAGCCCTGATCTCAACATGATCGAGTCAGTCTGGGAGGACATGCAGAGACAGTCAAAGTGTGCAGAAGAACTGTGGCCAGTTCCTCAAAATGTTTGGAAGAACCTACCAACCTCCACCTTAAACTGCATGCAAGTTTGCATAAGAGAAGTGATGCTGTTTTAAAGGCAAAGGGTGGTCCCACCAAACATTGATCTGATTGAGGTTTTTTTGTCTACTGCACTTTTTAGAAGGTTTATTGATTAATAAGTATTCATGGCATTATTTTTGGAACCATCCTCGCTTTATAGCATTTTTCCCACAGGTGCCTAAGACTTTTGCACAGTACTGTACGTTTTGTNATTATTTTTGGAACCATCCTCGCTTTATAGCGTTTTTCCCACAGGATCCTAAGACTTTTGCACAGTACTGTATGTCTCTGGACTGCGAACACAGGGAAAACATGCAGACTGTAACGGATTTGAACCACCAGCCAAAATCACAGCTCATAAATAGCAACTCTGTGTTTCTTCAGCTTGGTTCATTTTACAGTGGTCGTTCTTTAGTGACTGTACTTCTAAGTGCCTGTCTGTCGCTGCTGGTCACCTTCACCTTGTGCACATCTATTTCAGCTTTCCCTTGCATGATATTCATGATCATTATTTGTGACAATGTTCTCCTGCCACTTAATCAGACATGCAGATTTAATATATCTACAGTGGAGACATTAATTAATTTGTCTCATTCAAAATATTGGCTGTCTGAGGTCAATTTAAAAACTTACACATTGAGGTCCTGGTACTCAGAATTCTCTTAGAACTGATACAGTTACATGTATTTGTTTAGCTAGCACTTTCATGCGGCCAGGTGATGTTCAATATTCTATGACCCACAACTGTTTTTCTTCAAAATTATGGATATTTTACCAGGTGCTGAACAACCTGTCCGGTGTTGGGGGACTGAAAAATATTACCAGTGCTATTTGGTGTAGTCATACACAGGCTTGTTTAAAACTGCTAGGGCACATACAGCCTTTTTACACTGCCTTCCTTATGTGATCCACACTGTTTTGGTCACTTTTACAAAGCTGTTATGTCTGGTAACACTATAAATCCTGATCCAGACCTTCTGCCCTCAACTTTTGGAGAGACCCCCAACCTTCTAAGCACTCCCTGCGGCCCCACTTTTTCACTAACTGTGGAGTAAATAAGTCTGGAAGTTGACAGTGAAAATTAGTTACATATGCTGTATGTTGCCAGGTTAAGGTTTCTTAGATTGTACATGGTGCACCTAATATAAACATATGAAATCTGATGCCCTTTTGGACATGGCTCTCGGATGAGAAGGTCTGCTGACATAAACCTGTGCTCTATGTTTCATGATAAATGAATGTGTGGGCATGGTGGGAGATGGCGGGGCTGGAACTCACCCTCTATCCTGCCTCTCCTGAGCAGCTGGATCAGGTACTGAATAGGTTCTTCTGGTTTGTCCACCATGAGGCTCCTCACCATGATCTGCAGCAACCAAGAGCACAACTGCATGACCTATGCAATTATTATTAGTGCTATTATTATTATTACTATTACTAACCATGGCCTGACACCTTTCCACAACATGACTTGCAATACCTTGTTAAAAATCATCTTACCATGCAGCAGGGTATTCTTTCTGTAAAAAAGAGTTCAACTAAGGACCTCTATCAAGGGTACAACAGGAGGATTTAGGGTTCGAACCAACAACCTTCAGAACGCTGAGAACCAGATGCCCTTACTGACATTATGAGCACCACCCCATCGCATAAGTCATAAACAGTATGTAGAATAAGGTATCAAGTTCATTTCGCCCCGTTAACAGTCTGTTCTCTCTGGGGTCAAACTGACCAGAAACAACAGTTACCACCCTGCATATAATATACTGTACAGTGCTTTGTCCTTCATTAAATACAATACAAAAGAGATGCAGTTGAGATCCGTGAGCAAAAAAACATATATTTATTTATGTATAACCCATATAACATTCAAACTGCAAAATATTATTTTTTTTTGCTGTAATAATAATGTTTAATGTAATTTACAGATGTCATGACCTATATGGAATGTGCGCACCTATTTTGTGACCAAATGCTTCAGTCATTTTTGTCTACAAGGTTTTAATTAAGTTAGAAGAAAAAAAAACATTTTTGAAGAGGAAAATAGGTTAGATCTCTAATTATTATTATTATTATTATTATTATTATTATATACAGCATCGCGGTCTCATAAGAACATGAGAATTAAAGAACAGTTAAAGGTGAATTAATTCTGACTTGTACAAGTTTAGTGGATCGTTTTATTCTGAATTTCCGTTGTCACCTGAAGTAAGTCGAAAATGTCGTGTTTCTCAGCGTACAGCGCCATCGCGGGGGGGATCCTCACGCGCGCCGCCGTGTCCATCGCAGCGCCCTCTGCCGGCTATTCGCCGCCCTCCTCTTCGGCCCGCCGGCGCTACAGCTTCGCCTGACCGGCAAACGAGAGTAACAACAAACACGTCGAATAAAAACCGTCCGTTTCCCTTTATTTCCTGCCAATTTACTTTGGTTTTTATAGATCCACGATTATTACTTTCGCGGGTCGACTAGTTAGCACATCTTCTTATATTACTTTGTTTTTAAATGCAAGTTTTTTTTTTAATTGATGCAGTTTAAAATTAAAATACTAAGGCGGCAACTCAGTACATAAAGCTGCATAAAGTAGGAAAGGAACAACGAGCGATAAGGTCGGGTTACAGGCGGCTTTCTAACAACACGCAGTAAACGGCATATTTACCGTGTCGCTTCGCCACAGGACAAAGTGTAACTCGTTTCCAACGGTTTGTTTGTCCGCCAGGAGAAGGGAGGTTCGGGGCCGCGTGTTCCCTAGCAACGGTAAACAGTACCGCTGAGCAGCTCCCCCTGGAATAATGCGGATTGCTGCAGAATAATGTTTCTTTCTTGTTCGCTAATTTCCGTTATTATTAATTCTAATTCAATAGGACTATTCCTCACTATTTAGGGGTTTCCTGGCTGCGTGATCAAGCCGAAGCTGGTGAACTGAACCTATGGACGGGGTGAAGGACAAGCTGAGGGTCATCCAGCACAAGGTGAAGATCTTCAAGCAGCAGCAGTTCATCTTCATCGCTGCCTTGGAGAGATCACGGGATCATGCTCACCACAAGACCCAGGCGGTCTCCACTGTGGCACAGGTGGGGATCCTGTCATCTGGAATAGTTTAGAATATAAAGAAGTGTGGACCTTTACCTCCAACCTCCATCGATTCTGTTCTCCCACAGGTTCGGGCTTACATGGACCACCACTGCAGCAATGCTACAGATCACCGTATCTTCTCACTCTTCCTGGAGATTGTGGGTGACCTTGATGAGCTGCTGCGGCTCTTGGTAGCCCAAGGGAAGCAGTCAGCTGGATGCAGCCTGGAAGCCTGCAAAGCCCTTCTCAGGCCCGGCTTTGACCTCAGCAAGCTGCGAGCAAGGTGGGTCAAGATTAACCAGCTCATGTGGGGAAATTACCTGCCCTCATAGTGGGAGAACTTTCAACTGTTGCGTGAGTAGAAGGTAGGACAAGGGATAAGAAATGTTACCTGTTCAGATCCGGGAGAAACTCTATTGATATGCCATTGAGAATTGATTCATGCCTTAATTCATCTGTCCAGCACAGGATCACAGTGGTCCAGGGTCTATTCCAGAAGCATAGGGCGTGAGGCAGGCTACACGCTGGATGAGACACAGTCCATTATAGGATGACCACAAAGCCAGTCATTCACTCACACACACACACACACACACACACACACACACACACACACACACACACACACACAGTTTACAGTCACCAGTTCCCCAAAACATCTCTTTGGACTGTGGGAGGAAATAGGGCACCTGGAGGAAGTGCATGGAACTACAGGGAGAAGAAGCAGACTGCAAATACACAGAGCTAGATTCGAACCTATATCCAACCTTACAACCCAGGAGTTGTGAGGGACTAGTACTGCCTGCTGTGCCTTAAGAATTATACTTTTGATTTTTCCCATAAAACATCTACCTGTACCTGGTTAGAACTGTAAAGTGCTTTGGGTGAGTATGTGCTTCATGAATCAGTTTTAACCTTGTTTATTAACATACTTACTTACTTGAATTTATCTGTTTTATCACTTTCTGTATGTAGATACAGTATATATTTGTGTCTATGCTGTATGTTGCTGCAACCCAGTGGAATTTCCCTCTGGGATCAATAAAGTTTGTTCATTTGTTTCTTCATTCATTCTTTCTTTCACACCACCAGCATATATGGAGTTTAAACAGCCATGGTGCTCCCTTCCCTGCAGCTACCTGCATGATGAGGTGAACCGGCTGAGTTGCAATGAGGCCAGAAACTACTACGGTGGAGTGGTGAGCCTGATTCCCCTGGCACTGGAACATCTAACAAAGGCTGCCAGCTCAAGCACCATCCAAAACTGGGATGCTGTCCATGAGAGCACCTCAAAATCTGCAACCCTGAAGACCGCATCTCAGCAACATTCGGAAAGCTCTCAAATTGACAGGTGCTCTGATGGAGCTAAGAGCACATGCAGCAAGTGGGATCATTCAAAGAAAGTTGTTGCTCAAGGGCTAAGAAGGTGGAACGCAGGCAAACCTGCCTGGAGGCCACCAGGACGAATGAGGATCTGAAGTTCTATGAATTTCATATAAACATGGTTTCATTACACATTTCCCATGACAACACTCATGCTAAACATGCACCAATTCTGAGCAAATCAGGCCAGGCATTTATCATTATATCCATTTCAAAATGCACTGTTGTTGGTACAAATACTGTTCTAAAAGAAATTTTGTTATAAGAATAAAAGACAACTAACATTCTTGTGGGAGAAGTGTTTTTGCTGTAGGTATTTATTAAAAATCCTTTCACTTATTTTTTTCACTGTGCTGGTAGTGAGGACCTTTAGAGTCGCATATCATAGCGTTCACAGTTTACAAAGATTTCAAATATTTACAATCAACTGTCTAAACAATAACTTGGAACCATGAATCCAGAATGCTTTTAATCAAGCCAAACCAAAAATAATCCAAAATAAATTGGAGTCATAGGTACCTGTATAATGGAAATAAGACACCGGAAGTGCAAAACATGGGATTATTTTATTTATCATTCACAGTTAAACACAAGCAACTGCTTTCAGAACCTGTATGTTGAGAACTCTGCGCCAGTGAAGGAATCCCCGCAAATGATCGTGTCAGGGTGCACCATACTGTACCATAGTCCCTTGGTTCAGCTTAGTTCTGTTGGCATTTAAAGTGAATTATTGTGCATGCTTAGAACAGCAAGGCAGACAGTACAACAGCCAATGTTCAGTGAACAACAGGATTTGTATTGGGGGGAGAAAAAAAAAATTCTTGAATACTATTTTCCCTTTAGAGCTATTAAAACAATTTTTTAACAGGTTAGCTGGAAAAGCTGAATGACATTAGAAACATTTGAAAACATTTGGACAAAACTGACAGAGGGGGACAGTTCTTTATTTTGGCACTTGTCAGCAAATTTAAGAAATCTTGGGCCTAAGACTAAAAAAGATATTAAGGGCTGAACTGATGTTTGATACAACTTAAGTAGTCTAATGTACTGTTTAAAGGGACATTTGTACTCTTTAATATAGTTTATTTCAATGCTACAATCAAAACACAGCAGGGCATTTAAATAATAAATACTACAATCAGAGAGGGTTTTGCAGCTGGAACTCTTTTGAAAGTTCTCACCACAGTAAACTGCTTCGTATCAGGCAACATCCCTGACAGTAAGGAAAGGTTTCATAAAGACAGCATTTAAAAAAAAAAAAAAAAAAAAAAAAAAAAAAAAAAAAAAAAAAAAAAAAAAATTAAAAAAAAAAAAAAAAAAAAAAAAAAAAAAAGTTTCAAATCAGATATATTCAGAGCCAGGACACTTCACTGCTGTATAGTAAACCAGTCAACTGCAGTTTCACATTTCTCATCCTTCTTTACATGGGCAGCAACACTCACTTTTTGTGGGCTGCTGTCTGAAAATGGGGGGGGGGGTGAGCATCGTGAGTATGAACACAGACATCCCTGCAGTTTGATGTCATGAGGAAATCTCCCATTTCAAAAGATCCTTGCGGATCAAGTATGGGTTTGGGCGACTTATTGCGAGTTTACTGTGTCGCTACAGGAAAGGTTAGTGTGTAGCAAAACAAGTTGTCTGGTACCATCCACGCTTCAATATCATGAAACCCTTTGTGGTTATTTCATATCATTTCCACAGCACCCCCCTCCCCCCACCCAAAAAGTTGCAGGAATCTTCATTTACCCTAAATATCAGAAATAAGTATTTCCACAGTGTAGTGTAGTCAATTTCTAATTTTAAATACTTTCAGACCAATTTGTAAACATCTTAATTCAGGCATTGGTTTTCAGTTGAAATCCTACAGTGAAGCAACATTGGTAAAAAGATAAGTAACAATGTATGTTTCAAACATGCTTTTGGAGTTTGCTTATAAGGGATGACCAATTCTTGCAAATGATACATAAATTCTTACTATCATACCAAAGATAGTCAACAAATTTAACACGAAAGCGGAGGGACCCGATTTGGCCTTCTGATACGCAGTGTTAAAACATGAGGCACTACTATGTTTTCTGGAAGGGGCATGAATGGTTCCAAAAAGATTCTTGGTAAAATACTGAAAAGGGTCCTTTAACATGAGAGAAACCCCAAATGGTCATTTTATCTTTCAGTCACTTAAACTACCAACCTCCACTGCTGTGACCATTTTCGTCGTACAAAACACGCATGGAATACATTGCACTTGTGGCTTGTTCTTTGAATCCCTGCAGAAAGATTGTGTCATTAAGCACCAGAAAAGCAGAGGTCCTAATAAGCGGTGACTGTGCAAAAAATTTTAAATATCTAATGAACACTTCAGTCTGGAGCTTGGATTTATGAGAACATCAATATAGACCCCACAACCAGATTCACACTTTATAAAGAAGCTAGGTTTGGGCTTCAACTTAAGATATATTAATATATCTGTTATAGAATATTCATTTTAAGTCAGATGTTACCATCTTTTTCATTGAGTTCAGCATTTCCAACAGTGGAAAAATTTAAGTATATTTAACTTGCAGGCAAAATGGCTGAACAGCTCCTGCAATGCCCAGTGAGAAAGTCTGACCTGCCTCTATTGCTCTGTGCAGTGGGGTTCTACTTACTTTTTGGCTCTTGCCATGTGACCACAGCCCTTTCACAACACAACCAACCAATGTGTGACAGAAGTGTTTAAATACCTAAACAGAACAACAAACAAACAGAAGGTGGAGGGGACACGTTCTCGTGTTCTTCAGTCTGTGAGAAACCGTTTTGTTTTTGTTTTCACACAGCACACTCAACTGAAGTCCCGCTGTTTGCTTGGGGAGTGACAACAGGCAAGTTTACCACTTCCCTCTAGGCTTGCAGCCCTCTTCACTGCCTGCATCCTTACACTAATGTGTTTCATTGTAGTCCATGATTTGGAGCCGTTCCTGTCTCTGTCGGGCACTAATGCATTTGGGGCCCAACTCCTCCCGCTTTCCAGTTTCATGCTCTGCATCCGGCTGGATCTGGTTGTCCTCTGTGGCCTGTATGGCAATGGTACCTGGAGGGGGGCAAGGCATAGGGCTGGAGTCCTCTGTGGGCCCCACACACCGGTCAGTCTTCAGGCCCTGGCAGAGAGCAGCCAAGGGTGGCAAGCCCTCATCACTATGGCTCTCGCTCTTGTTGCGAAACAGCTCCCTGGAGCGAATTCCCAGAAAGCTCTTGGCACTGGGGTAGGAGCCCACAGCAAGTGGAGTGCCAGAGGGCCGTGACATGAGAAATGGTGGGTGGGATGGGGATGGCTCTGGTGAGGGAGCTGGTGACTCTGGGCCATCAGTGATGTTTTTTGTCTTGGTGGCCTGGAGTTTCCCAGGAGATAAAGTGCAACCATTGTCTTTTGGAGGCTCAGATGACACAGCTATCGTACCCTGCATGCCCTCTGTCACCTGTCCTCTTTGCATTGGACTGCAGTCACTGTCTGGTCTGGAACAGACCGAGAAAAGAAATGCTTACACAGCTATATTGTATAACCTTTAATATCCCCCATTACTAACATGAATGAAAATTTGGCAGTAATTCAACACATATTAATCTGTGCTTCTTCAAAAAGACTGCATACTAATCAATGCTTGTTCTTAAATCAGCACAGTCTGGACAACAGGAGATTTTTTAAAATATGAAACAGCCATTTGTTTACCTGGAGTCAGTGAGCTTGCAAGACTCAGAAGTGCCTCCTGCTGGTAAACTGCTGGCAGCAGGATTTTCAGTCTCCAGTTGGCTGTAGAGCTGAAGCAGTTCTGCTTGCAGCACCAGAGAGACCTGCTTTTGGGCCTGGTACCTGCTCTCCGAGGCCAGCAGCTGCTCCCTGAGGGACACCACAATTATCACTATCATCATCAGGTGCCTTCAGCACCATGAAACCAAACACAAGGCACTCATGTTAGCCTGTAGGACAAATATTCATCCACATAAATTTCAGTCCCCAAATGTGTGAGCATTACAGCTGTCACTATAGGCCTACTTGGCTTGACTCTTGACATCTTCAAGGAACAGTTTCTGCTCTGCAATGAGGTGTTCTTTTTTGGCTAGCTGCGTCTCCAGCTCCCCAATGCGCTGTTGTGCCGTGTCCAGCCTCTGGCCCTGCTGTACCAGGTTCTGCCGCAGCCTGTCCAGGTCCTTTGCTGTAGACAGGTGGAGCATGCCCACCTCCTGAGGCCCAGACAGGATGATACCAGGAAATGTTTGCAGTTATTAACAAGCACATGGACTCAGAAAATTTAAACTTTAGCTAATACTGCTTATTTCCCTAGTGACCAGCCTATCACCCAACCCTCAGCACCACCATATTCTTTACCTTGCTGCTTATAGGGTCCACTTGCTGCAGCTGTTGAACATACAACTTGTTGACTTCACCTAGCAGCACCAGTCGCCTGTTCAGAAAGCTCATCTGCTGCTGGAGGGTCTCACTGTTGGTCAGCTAGTACGAAGAAGATGAGACAGGCAGACGCACACTTAACTGTTTGCTACCTCATACAGCGCAACTTAAAAAGCATACCACTCTAAACAAGCACATGAAATGCACATTAAATAAGCGTTGAATCAATCTGTAACTAAACACTGAAATAAATATTATTTCTCAAGAAAGCAGTTTATTTAAAAAGCACCTTCAATTTTCAAAGTGGCAATTTGCTGGCCACTAGGATTTAACTGCAGATTCAGTGAACAAAACACCCAACAACAGTTCTGAAGTGGTCCATTCTGTAGTGTAGGAACGCTGGCATAGCATGAGTTTGACTAACAGTAGCTGAGATTTCAGAGCCAGGTGGGGCCCCTCACCTTGATCGACAGCTGGCTCAGCTGGTGTCCTGTGTGGCACACCTTGTTATTGGCCTTCTGGAGCTCCGCCTCCAGCTCACACATTCTCTTCTGAGACTCCAGCAATTTGCTCTGCACGCATGTTAAAAAATTACCATTCTGACTAGTCAAAGCTGCAGCAATTTGTTTAGATCAGCCACTGTAAATGCATTTACATTAAAACTATGAATTTTGTTGGAGCCAAGGTCTAAGATGGAATGAAAATTTTAGTTCCTTTAACTGTAAGGAGCTGGATTAAACAGCTTTTCAGTTATAGTTGTATATACACCCTTGCTAACTTCAACAGGATCAACAGCACTCAAAAATTCGTTAGCTGCTTTTGAAAAACAAGGTGTAAAAATGTTCCAGAGTTGAAATTATTCTAGTTTGATGCAGTAGGTTTACAAAGTGAATGTGAAGCCTGTCGAATGAAGTGCGCTTATGCGCGTGTAGCCAGATAAAGAGGAGCACCTGCAGCTCTTGATACTTGGTGTAGTACTCATCCCGGCCCTGCTGCAGCTGCAGGATCTGGCTGCGCAGCCGTGTTATTGCAGACTCCCTGTCTTCCCAGAGCTGCCTGTACCGCTGCTGCTCTTCCTGCAAGCTCACTTGCAGAGACTGAATTTCAATATCCTGCAGCTTCAGCTGGTCCCTCTATATGACAAGGATATGAAGAGAAAAATGAGAAGGTCAGCCAGGGCTTGATGCGATCATCACTGCACTCCACTGACATATTTGCAGCATTTGCTCTGCAGGTGCTCATCTCTAAGAAGCACAAAATCATCTCTTAAGAGATAAAAGCAAAAATTCATTGAAACTTTCCCCCCTCAAATATTTAAATGAAACAAGTATAACTGCTGTGAAAGAGACTAACAACAGCTTCTTGTTATGCATCAGCTGGCTTTACCATTGCATTGTTCTGCTCCTCCAGTGCTGTGGCATTGATGATGCGTCTCAGCAGCCTACGGTTGCGAACAGCGTGTTGCTCCCGCTTGTAGCGTTCATAGAGCACCTGGTTGTGCAGTAGAAGCAGCTGACTGCGTAGGGTGTGCAGCTCATCAGGAGGGGTAGAGCCTGCTGACAAAAAACAAAAAAGTTTAATTCAAGTAGGGGCAAAAGGAAGAGAATAATGGAGAAGAAAGTGGCCCAGAAAGGCTATGCTAACAGGAAAAGGGGAGAAAAAAATAAAATAAAAATCATTCAGTTATGCATTTTATACATGGAATACATGTCAATGTAAAAAAGAAAAAAAACCTTTTAAAATAAAACTTGAAAATTTGAAATTATGCACCATCACCCTGACATTAGGGTTTGCAGTATAAATTATATGCACAAAGACATTGACACTTCCCCAGCCTAAGTGTCCTTTCCATAAATTTTCCAATACCTTTTGCTTTAATACTCTGTTTACCTCCAAAGTGCGTCCAGTCAGCTGACTTGCTAGGCAAAGGTAACCTGCAGAAAAGCAAAGACAAGCATTTGACGGGACTCCAAAAAACGGACAAAAAAAAAAATGCACTGTATGACGTAGATGAAGGAAAAACCCCTGTCACCAGCATCCAGGCAATATTTGATGTTTCTCCACTAAAATGCAGCAGATGTACCTACTTCTGTTCAATGCCATGTTGCATTAAATTTTATCTTTCAATCATGTCATACCAATAGCTTTACCCATTTCAACACTGTTTACTTATGGAGAAAGAGCAGAGTGAAACATATTTCTAAACAGACCCCGCTTTTGGCACATTAGCTAGGAAAAAAAAGAAAGAAGGTACCAATATAACTGCTCTTGTTCCACACAGATGCAAACGAAATACACAGGACTCAGTTTCTCTAGCTCACCTCCTCAACACCTTATCATGGGCATCACTGCCTTGCTGAATAAGACGATCAAGCACTTCCAGAGGGGATGGGGTAGCCATCCTTTCACTTTCTTTCACCTCCATCTCTGTGCCAATCATTTGCCTTGCTTCAGAAGTCTTCTTTGCCACAAATAGTGATGCTGCCCTTGGAAGTGCAAGACCAAAGAGTCCATCATAGGCTGGGGCTGCCTCTTTGCAGGGGCTGGGGGGGAAAAAGCCATGCTTGGCCAGGCCAGCAACCTCCTCCTCAGGAACTGATGGACTGTGTGGAATGTGTCTTGCAAGGGTGTGGCCAATGGGGGTGAACACCTGCTGGTCCAGGGTTCCAGTGCTACTACCCAAAACTGGCACAAGAGCTTTGTCTGGGGTGGACATGACCTGATGGGGCTCACTGCTGAGGCCTGTAGTCAAACTAGGGAGCACTGTTTCCTGCTTTCCGGTTAGCATCTCAGTAGTGTGGCAAAATGGTGAGTGAAACCCACAGAGAGCAGAGAGGTCCTGCTGGTCTTCTGTTAATTTTTGCAACTCCTCTGTGATGGCATCTGAGGAGAGCAACATACAAAGTGTGATTCAGTACATGGGGAGTGACAGACACACAGCTCTGCCAAATGGTATCACAGGCAATGAAAACCAACCATCACCAAATGTCCAAAACCCTCAAGGTCTCCACCCCACTCCTCTTCAGTTCTCACTCACCCTCTTCCTTCTCCTTCTCTGTGTGGTCATGTTGCTCTAGCTCCTGATTTCTGATGTAACTGGACAACTCTGGCAGGCTCATAGTCTTTGCACTCTCACCACCTGTAAGAAGCCATAAGAAGATGTTTGGTTTGGAGAAGCTGATAACTTCAGGCCCAAAACCAAGTCTAAAGTTACAGTGCATTACTAACAGCTCAAAGAAATCTACACACCAACTTGCATACAAGGGTTTTCAGCCATGATTAACTGCATGATCAAAACTAAGATGTTTACTAAAACCTGCTGGAACTGGCCCCTCCAGGACCACAGCTAAATTTATTATTTGTTAAGGCAAAATTTTTAGCTGTGCAGGTCAGGAAGAAGCAAACAAAACAAACAGTGATTTGACCAATATTACATTACAAGCAGTAAAAGCACACTAAATATAATGCACATGCAAATATCTAACCTAATATAATTATAGGTCATGGAATTGTGGCACAGGTAAACACTGTCCTTATCTGATATGTGCTCTGCTACTGACCTCTAGCATGGGCCAGATCAATTCTAATCCTCTCCACATCTCGGACTTGGTCCTGTCGAACCAGGCTGGGCTTGAAGTGCTCCATGGGCTGGGTGTCCTGCAGATGAACTGAGGCCTTCAGAACAGGGGACACCAAATCTCCCCCAGCAGTAACCACACTTGCGTTTACTGCTCTTTGCACCTCAACACTGTGAAACTATTAGTGACCCAAACATGCATCAATTTTACGCAACAATAACTTTTCCAGTACCTTGCAAGGAGGGGTTGATGTGCTGGATGGCACAGAAAAATGTACGTCTTCAGAGAACGCTGGGGTAGAGGAGGATGTTCCTGGGGTGCGTTTCCCCACTGCTGTGACAGAAACAAGACAACAGGTATAAGAGACAGGGACAATGTGGAGAAAAGCTTGCTTCTGTCTCTCTCTCACACACACACACACACACACCCCCATTGAAGAGACCAGGAGAAGGCTCACCCAGTGAACTGTGGACACGGCTTGGAAAGTGAGGGGCACTGTGGGAAAGCTCAGAAACAGGAGATATACCGCGAGAGGAAGGGGGTGTAGTCATGCTGCAGACAGATGAAGGACTCCATATCACATCCTTCCCTCCAGAGGAGGCACTCACGTCACCGTTCTGATTCCGGGTCTTCATTCCACAAGAAACAAAGGAGAAGACAGATTTAGAAGGGAAACTAACAGAAGTACTGAGTATCTTAAAATCTTTTCCATCTACATACTGGACATTGCACGACTCATCTGAACCATCTACAGTTTTATGATACAAGAAAGTTATTTTGCAGATTAACTCAGTACTTATTGGATTAATTTGAACTGTACTTTTACCCAATGTTCTTGCGGAAAGGAGAGAAAAGGAGTTTGTCTCAATTTAAAGAGTATTAGTTTGACAATAATGCCACTCCTAAAGCCTGCATTTTATAAAAGGTTAATTCAGACTCATTCAAAATTAATTTTAAAAAATTGGTGACAAGTGCCAAAGTTCTTTTCTGTGTAACATACAGAGCCACTTTCAAACATAAAGGCAATTAGTCAATTACTACCCCCCACAGAAAACCTTTAACCACCTACACCGAACAAAACACATCTATGATAAGATAAAGGTCAAGTATCTCTATGGGGAAAAGTACAAAAGCCCAGGATTTTTATAAGGGCTGTGATGTAAAAACTGAATTTGTACATTGCATAATTTCTCTGTTCAGTCAATATTTCTACATAAATGTGATAATACAGGGAAACTGGAAACGGCTTTCAAAACAAATACCGAAAATACTGAAGTGATTGACATATGAAGTCACTCGAATAGATCCGTTATACTGTGGTAAGTTTATTTTTGAAATTATGATTGTGGCTGTACCTGCCGCCGGGTGCTCTGAGGGCTGCCGTAAGTGGGTTGTGAGCCAAATAGTGGGAGCAAGGCCAGAGGTAAGGGGAGAGGTTGGCAGGGGCTTATGAAGGGGGTTGAAGAACAGCTCCCTGAAGAGGAGGAAGAAAATTGAGTTTTTAAAAAAAAAAAAAAAAAAAAAAAAGCTGATAAACCAAATATGTAGTATACCCATTCCTGACATAACAGGGTTAATTTGTTCTGTGATTCTAGTCTGTTAGGAAAATTTCTGTTTTCATTGCATTGAACTGACAGATGATAGATAGAAGAAAGTGGTGTCTTAAGGTCTCATCTTTTTCAATTAAAGACACTGCTACTAAAAGCTGCTTTTCTGCAATAAGGGAGTAGCATGATGTGAGTTTATCTTGGTTTAAAATGCTCAGCTTTTCACATTTTAAACAGTTTTCAAACTTGGGGGCATTTCTACAACAGGAAATTTGGGGAGAGTGAGGTGTCTAAACAAAACGCCACTGCAAATACACTAGAGAGGAAAGACACAGAACAATCAAAACTGTTTTTGAAGATCACACTTTTTATGTTTTCACTTTATATTTGCTGAGCCTTGTATCATATTACACCAGCACGAAAGTTACTCAGTAACTGCGCTGCGCCGAGAATAAACTGTTCCTTTTAAAAACCTGCCACTGGCAGGAATAACAGGAAAAACAAAGGCAGCCGGTCTCTTGGCATCATGTTTTCCATCAGTTGTGAAGGTAACACGTGAAAATGCTGTTGTACTGAATGATATGGCTTTTCATAAGCTTGTGAACCAGTTTTTCATTGACCATGTTATACAAGGGACGAGTATAATATTTGCTAAATTTCTATACATATAAATAATCTAATCCAGAAAATTAGAACGTATTTGTCTAGGGCAACTTACAATGTTAGAAAGTTATATTTGTATACTAAGCCATTTATAATCGTTTACCCATTTATTCAACTGAGTTCTTTTACTGGAACAACAGAGGATAAGTACTATAAGTACTATAGTGTAAGCAGGAATTCCAGTACAAAAAATTCAAAAAGAACAAGCAAAAATTGAGCAGGTCTAACCGTAGCTGGCATGCAGGTCAGTATAAGAGCTTGCAGTGGAGTCTAGGGTGCGGAGTTGAAGGTGGGACAAAAAGCGCTCTGGCATGGTGGAGACATCCTCTTCACAGGATGCCTCCTTGGGGTCCAGAGACACTTTGGCACACTCAATGACAATGTCATGAATCTCAAACCTCTTCCATCTGTAGCAAGGGAGGAAAGAAGAGGCTGTCAACTAATTTAGGTGCACACTTATTATTTTAAACTTCTCAAAAGAAAACCAGTTTGTTATATACCTAGTGGGGTCCAACTCATGGTCCTTGGTCCCAGTCACCAACTCAGGGTGAATCCTAACATGTTCTAGCAATGGCTACCAAGAAAACACATGTGATCAAAAAGCAGCCACAGTACCTTCTCTCCTTTTAAGATTATAAACAGTGAACTTCAGGAAGCAGTGCCATCTAAATTTCATTGCCTTTTAACCCATGTGACTATCCTACTTCACGAAAAACACACTCACTGAACAGTTTACTGTGCTACAAGTTCAGTGTGTACCTTAACCACCTCCTCAAAAGTGTCCATGTTCTCCTTCATGCTGTAATGAGCACGCAGGTAGGAGACAAAGTTGCATGGGTACATGCCATAGAGCCGGTGAAAAAGACAATACACGCTGGCATGGAGGTGGATCAGGAACACTTCTGGCACATGTCCTGTGTGTGGACAAGAAAGGCAGGACCAGAGAAAGACCAAAAATCAGCAAGTTGCCTGCAGACCAGCCTGCCACATACACTTTAATTCCAGCATAATACTGCATTCTCTCTCACTCCATTATATGGAGAACATTCTAAGCTCTTGTTCTGCAGTCCAAAGAAAGAAAGGTTGAATGATGTATCAAAAAACTGATGCTGCAGTATGAATGAGTAATACTGATACTGCAGTATTGACATTTGCTCCATGTGTGCAAAGTAAGAAATTTTCCTAGAGCCAGTCACAAACACCCAAACCATCAGTGTTTTTCCCAAGAGAACCCAGGTTGGGTGTTCCCTTCAAACAGTGCACAATGCATAGCAATTGTGGACTTGTGGTTAGAGCAGAACGTTTTAATGCCCTTCTTGACATCAACCTTCACTATTTACTCGGGCTAGGGACTTACAAACCAGTGCCTGGCTAGATACACACTATGGAAAATTTAGAGTAACAAATTAACTTGAAGCACATATCTTTGGAACCATGGGAGCAAACGTACAGACAGGGAAAGCACAAACTCCACACAGACTGAGCTGGATTCTAACCCATGCCTGAACAGTTGGCAAAAGTGTCAGATAAATACAGCCAAGCACAAACACTCCTAAAAGTGCAGATTAGTGTCAGACATTTGTTTGTGTTCAAATAAAATTTATATCCCACTTTGGCTTATTCAGTCAGCATTTTCAAATTATACATATGGCTACATCCAATATTTTTCTAACTTTACAAGTAGTCATACTGTGTAAATTTGCTGATGCTCAAGCCAGTGTTATGGCACAGATAGTAGCAATATCACATTGAGATCAACCATGGCAACCAGAACACCAAGTATGAGAGGTACAGTTTAGCCTTTATACCTCTAGTTCTCATGGGGCAGAGGGAAGGCTGCTTTTCATGTATGCTGAGCTCTTCATTGTGGTTTTGACTACATGCATAGCATAATCAAATTATTTTTTCAACTGGATTAAATAAAGGTGGGTTTCTGTTAATAAAATATACATATCTGTGAAAAACCATTATATTGCTATTCTGTTTAAGTAAAATAAAGCAATAGTGTCTAAAACGACTAAATGATTAATTACCGGATTTTGAAGGCAGAAATTAAAAGCTACAAAAATCTTTATCTTCTCACCATGACAGTTACTGATTAATGCCAATTTTCTAAACTGAACAGAAACTCATGTTTTCAACAGATGTATTTTCATGAATGATTTGAACATCCTAAACATCTTAAAAAAACCTTATGAATTTGGCTACAATAAAAACCAGCATATAAGGAGGAGGATTTGCAACCTCTGCAAGTCAGACATAGCTCCCAAAAATTGCCTGAAAATAATCAGTTTTATCCATCACTATACAGACTAAATTTGGTGGAAACCACTGGTGCTTTTTTCAGTTAAGTGCTAGAGAGAAAACTGATGGAAATGGCAAACAAATATCAGTCTTACCAAAATCAAAATATTAAACAAAACTACCAAAACACCATTATTTAGACATGTTTGCTACATATGCTGCTTAAAGTTCTGGGTTGACCATTTGTGGCAAACCTGCATTTTTGGGGTTCCAGGTTGCCAGGCGGCCAAAGATGTCGAAGAATTCATAAAGGTGCTGTTTGCCGACCTGCGGTATTACAGGAAGCAAGGTGATCAAGACCAGGACTCCAGTTGTGAGCACGACTACGTCGGAATCCGTCTGTTTAAGTCAAGTGAAAAGAAACACAAATAGTCAATAATAGCTAGTAAAAAAAAAAACCATTAGAGAAAATTAACTTTTTTTAGCATCTGAATTTTCTGCTCCATTTTAATTCAGTAAGAATGACAATGCAAGCAGCATAAGGAACACAATCCTCATGGGTACACTGTGACACGGCCCTACTGCACCATGCTTGTATTCCACAACCTCCCCGACTTACTTTGAGGCATCTGAGCAATGAGGATAGAAGGGAGAATCGGGATATCTTGTGTATCCAGGGTGGTTGCCTACGGACAATGTGGCCCAGCAGAGTGAGAGTGTGCAGCCTGCAGGACTGCTTGGTCATGCACTCGCTCATCTTGTCCAGAAGGTGCTAGAAAACGACATAAAGCACCATTACTAACCTGGGGAATAGTGAGCAGGTTCCAAATCACAAAATGTTCAACTAACAGGTATAGGGTTTTTCTACTTCACAACAGCACATGCTGTAATGGGTTGACTACATTTAGTGAGAAAATGTGTAAAAAGGTGGCACAGAGCAACCAGGTGACAAAGCAGTCACAGTTCTTCCAGGGCCTTGCTTTCTTGACCTAAAAGATGAATCACCTTGTCATGGGGCTCCCTCACTGAGGACAGGATATTCAAAGCCTGGGAGGAGCTTGTCTCCAGGTAATAATCCACCAGGCTGTTTAGCAGGACAGAACCACGCTCTGAAGAGCAAAAAAAAAAAAAAAAAAAAAAAAAGATGAAAAGGATCAGATCTGCAACTACTGCTGCACTACTCAGTACTGCAGTATATACTGAAGTAAAATAAATGTTAAACCTTTATAAAGTGTTTCTACTAAGTACAGAGCTCTGAGAATTTGTATTAAGAATACCTACATTACCTTTGAGTTTATTACCTAAAAGGTATAGAACCTCATCTATGTATGAAAGCAGGCAGGCAGACTTTTAACACACATAGAGGGAAAATATGCAAGGAAATGCTTAATCTATGTAAATTAAGTAATGTTTTCACATTTTAAACAGGGCCACAGTATTTGGTGCTGTGTGACTGGTCTATGGGTGAATTGGTGAACTGTGACCCATCCCAACATAGAGGGGTGTGGAGAGCGCTGACCTGTGCTGAGCTGCTCGTTGATTAAGCCCTTGACCTCTTCCAGCTGGTGCAAATCCGAGGACTCCAGGAGAGGGAGGAGTTCCCCAATGTTGGCCTGTTCCCGAGCCATGGTGGAGAGGAAGCGCCTGCGTCCTCACAGGAAATGTGGTGGGGGTGGGGTCTCACAGTGTCCTGTCCTGCTGGGGTGAGGTCCCAGGGCCAGGCACCACTGCTGGGAGAGGAAATCCAGCACATATTCAGGACAGACCCCCCCCCACTAGGATTTGAATTACACTGAACAATAAGTATAGTGACAGCACTGTCATTCCAGCATGGTTAAGGCTATTATTGTCCACGACAAAGACAATTGCAGTGAGCTGGTTTTATTGATCCAGGGAAGCCATAGTCTACATGCTGGTTTATAACTGTAAATGTGCAAGTCACTAAAACATTCTTATACACTGAACTGAGTGAACAGAAAAAAAAAAAAAATTACTTCAGACTATGAACAGCTACCTTAACTACATTTAGTGAAACCTCTGACCTACATAAGTCCTAATGTAAAAGCTTGGGAAGATTTAAAACTTTAAAAAATTAAAATGCAAAACTAGATTTTCAATAATTCTTAACTGATCTACTCAGCTGTCCCATCACCTGGGTTTTACCTCTTAAATAACACATAGCAGGAAAAGCTGGCCCAAACCTGCATAACTTTCACAGCACAAAAGTTAAACAGAATAAAAGTTAGCATACTTCAGCAAAAGCAGCCTTACCTGGCAACCAACAGTTCTCCATTATGAACACATTGGTGCCAAGAGTCAGAAATATTAATTTACTCTAATTTCTAAGGTGAAAAAAGATTCATTGGTCCATGCAAATCACTTTGCATTTATGAAATAAACAATTCAACCACACATATAAACGAGAGCATTAATATTTACTTAGTGATTCTTGTACAGCTCCAAAGACTAAATCAACTTAATGGATGACACTGAGCAAAGAAACTACTGGCAAATTGCAAAAGACAAAAAATATTATTTGATTACATACATAGTTTTTCACAAGAGTCCAGAAAATGCTGCATTTTACCTTCATATATATTTCAGAATGCAATTTTAACAGCATCAAACTTTTACTTGAAAGCAAGCAAGGTCTTCTAATACTCAACAACCAGCCCCGTAAAGTCTGCAGCTGGATATCCTTGCTATACATATGTTGACACACAGTGCTATTCCAAGGTGTTTGTTGCTAGTCCAGTCAGGCCGTAATATGAACAGTTTTTTTAAATCTCTCTCTGAAAGGGGTCTTTGAAGGGCTTCAGTCATGTACACATTAAGCAAAATCCATACCAACATGAATGACCAACAGGGCTTGAAAAAAAGACAACTACACCACACAGGCACCTCCTCTGTACCATAAGCAAATGAGAAATTAATCAGTATATAAACATTCAGGACCCTATCAGCCTGAATCTGACTGCTTATAAAGTTAATGTGCTCATCTGTGAGGGCAATTGGCAGAAGTCATGATGGTTTTAAAAATAAAAGCTAATTAGTGCTCAGTTGCCACCTGAAACACAAGGTGAGGTCCCTTAATGGTCAGGCACCAGCCTATAAGGTCCTATGTTGGACACCCTTGTAGTGCACAATCCTTGTTTGAATAATGCAAGTGTAAGAGTTCTCCCCCCCACTATATTATCTAACCATTGTAAGTTTATGCAATGTAGCACAAACAGCACAAGTAGGGGCTGCCTTCCAGATGTGTAGCTACTAAGGCCCACTTTTCAGCTCAACCATACACTGTAATGTATGCAGACATTCAAGTCTATGTAAAAGGTTCCACTTTTAATAAAACCATTTTACTGGTTGCTATGGGGCCATAGAAACATTTAATTACATAATGACTCAGGTGCAAACCATCTTCTTAAAAGTTCTTAATGAAAAATGGCTTGGCTCTTTGACTTTTCACTTTAAACTGTTCTGACACAATGTTAAATTTAAAATGTGCTTTTCTAAAGCCTGGTGTAGTCTTAGTAAACAGCTGCTACTTTTAGACCCACTACAGCAGTTTATAACCAGTTTGCTTTAATCTCAAACTAAAGACTCACCTGACCCTTTCAGAGGAGCCTCAACCATCCAAGTCACCCCACTAATAATACTTTTCCAAGTAAGAATCGTATAATGCATTTTGAGTTTAAAGCTACATGCAATAGTCCTTAATAATTTTAAATGCCATAATTTTCACAGTGTGGGTTTTTCCACAAACACCTAGTTAGTTTGCAACTGGCAACATACGGCTATAACCAACACTGTCAACGCAAAGGCGTGCAAAGCACAGATATTTAAAAACTGCACCGTACTGACATTTCGACGTCAGTTAAAAGCTCACCCAACTTGTGGTAAAGTAGGTACGATGCTATTCAGGAGCTGTACTCAGCAAAGCAAAGATGATTTTATAATCAAAGTAACCAGTGTCTTAACAGCAATAACAAAAATATTAAAAATGACAATAGGAAGACTCTCCGTACGCGCTGTCCGATAAAATGTGACGCGTATACTAACATGAAACCCATTAATTAAATATACCTGTTTACCTATTAGTGTAGCTGCACTCCACAGGGCGCCGCCATCTTTGACGCCTTACCACCCCTCCCTCTGCAGTATTCCTCCGCCGTCACGTCACCAAAATAATCCCAACATGCTCCGATTTTACCTGTTCCGTAGCGAGAAGATAGTTCGTTGCAAAATGCACGCTGTTATATGTTTCACCGTTTAATTATCTCGTTTGTGTTTTCACTTTGCCGTTATAAAACTTTTAATAATTGCAAGTTGCTGAAATCTGTTTACTGTTTTTTTCCAGGTGGAGGGATGTCGTTCACGGTGAGGCGGCTTTCGCGTGACTCAGACGGACCGCGCATACGCAGCACGGAACCACAACGAGCATGAGAAAGTTGGACTGTAGGTACCTGAAAGGGTTCTCGAGTGCCAAAAACTTATTAGCAAAATAAATAGGTGGCAGCAGTTCTCTAGAAGTTTTGGAACAGGACGGCCCTTATGATTAGACTAACAATCCAGTTTTACTGTCATAATTTTTCATAACCAAAGCTTGCTTTAGCACTGCCAGTAGAACAAGTGTTGATTCCAATTGATAATTAACATTCATGATCTAGACTTTTGTGGTAAACCATGCTTTACATCTTTGTAAGGATTTCTCCCACTTTCCCTAGTAACAATCTCTATCAAGCAACTCTTTGCATTCAAGCAGCAAAAGCAATCTATATCCATTTTACAATGCTCAAAGTTAAGACTAATATGTATTCCATCCTACCTTCCCACCAAGGGAATGTCTACTTCAAAAGAGTCATGCTGTAGTTGATACTCTGACAGAATCGGGGACCACCAGCACACTGTACAAACACCACCTGAGCCACCAACCAAAGGAGTGTGTCTGACAACTTTAGATAGATAGACCTGTGAATCCTCACAGCTGACTGGCTGAGCGCAGACCCTCCTCCCATCACATGCTGCAAAGCAAAGTCAGAAGGTAAAGCTGACTATGTCGTCCAATTTCTCATGCACTGCCAAAAAACACCACCAACAGAACGGTTTTTAGGGTCAGTGAAGAACACCAGCAGTTTCTGTCCATATTATGAAGTGTTTTGCATTTTAGTAATTTACATAAACTGTAATACTTAATGTAAAGTTACCAGAAAATGTTCTTTTTTATCAAGCTTATCTTAACAATTGGCACAATGTTGCCTAACTGCTCTCTAACAGTGATCCTTTATCCTTTACTGTTGTTATTACTACTTTTCCCACTTCAACACTCCAAGTATTTTTAGTATATAAAACAACAATGCAAAACAGAATCTGGGGGTTAGATTACATTTTTTTCACAGCTAAAATGAGAATTTAACTTTTTATTCATTTGAATCACATGAACTGCTTCCACTTAGAGTTTTTATATTGCTGGTGATGTGGAGTTTTCATGAACTGAGGTCTTTAGTTATGGTGAATAAAAAAGCTGAGTAATAAAAGAGCTAGTAATTTATTCTCTTAAATATTTAAATTAGATATATTACTTCAATGTGTGTAAGTGCAATGGGTAAATACATATAGATTTTTAAACTTTTTTTGAATGTAAAGCATTTATTCCATGAGTGAGTAGACACATCTATCCATCTATCCATGCATCCAATATTCATCTATTCATTGTCATTAATCTTGCGTAATGCTGAGATGCAGAGATCTAGAGGACATGTGTGATAGGACACCAGTCCATCACAGCACAGTCTCTGTCTTTCTCTCTTACACACACACAGGGCAACTCAGAGTTTCCATTTTGCTTGAAATACATGCCTTTGCACTATGGGAACAAACTAGACATCCTTAGGAAACCCATATGGACACTGTGAGAAATTGCAAACTTCACAGCCAGGTTTCAATCCAGGTCTGAAATCACAGCTCAGGAGCTCTAAGGCATAGAACTATCTACTCGACCACTATGGTATTCTCAGTGGATAAACAATTTAGATAAAGTTCCCTTAGTGGGTTTAGCAGAGTGCGTCTACTGTACCCTTGGATAACCTTGTGGGTAATTATTCCCAAAGCAGAAATCCACAATGAAGACAGCGTCACCTTAGTCCTTCAGCTGTATTTCTCAGCTGCTTCTACAGCCTTCTGTATGGTGGTGATGCTTAACACGTTATTTAGTGTCCTCCTGTAGGTGATCTCACCCTGGCCTTGAGATCACCTCTGGAATAGTGTGGAATTTTTAGGACAGATGGCGCCACAAGAATCTGAGTCTCAGTGCACAAATGAAACCTGGAGTCATGTGGAATGCAGCATGCTGATGTAGGCTGCACTGCCCAACAGCCTTGTGAGCATTCTGGTGTCAGTGAGATGAGCTGATGCTGAGAAGCATGTTCCAGTCCATCTTGTTCCAGTTGATTTATGCCTAACCTGAAATTATGGAAGTTTGGCCATTCAGGCTATAATTCTGTCATATTTAGTAACCTTACTGCTGTCTTTTGAGTCCCATGGTTTATTATTGCAAATGAAGATATTTCCTTTAAACTATACAAGGTGCACTTTCATAATCTGAAATTTTAACTGTAAGAAGCATATAATCGGAATGTTGCTGTGAACCAAAGCACTGATAGAAAAAAACAGGAAGCCGAACGCATTATTTACTGAATACATTGAAGCTCACAATAATGCTGTGAATACACAGCATTATTGTGAGCAAATGGCCTAATAAAAAATATTGCACCAATGAAATGGGGTCAGCAGGCAATGTAGGTTATGAACATAGACTTTTAACCTGAAGGCTGCAGGTTTGAATGCACTCTGTCCTACTGGCATAATAACCTTGAGCAACATCCGTACCCTGGATTGCTGTTATAAAAATACCCAGCTGTATAAATGAGTGAAATCCTAAGAGTTGGATGAATGAAATTAATAAGCATGCTTTGTCTTTTTAATTAAACTTTTATCCATTAAAAACGTGTTCCTTTCCTGTTCAGATAGTCTACGTAAAGTCACATTGCTACAAAATAACTTATAAATATTACAGTGTTTCACTTTGGCTGTACTAATTGTAGCTTGTGGAAATTGCTCTGTCTTAGTTAACTGCATTATTCATTGAGACTGAGTGAATGCAAGTCAAATAACCACTTGTTCTGTGTCTGGCATTTTGAAATATTAACTACAGTGTACTGCATATTTGCCGCTGGGAATTTAATGCTCTTAAACTGCCTTTTCTTCAGTATTTAAAAATTTCATGCATTTTCTTTTGTGAACTCATTTACAATGTTGAAGATTTTAGGTGCATAGTTTTTGGGGTCTCAACTTTTCACAGTCCAAAGGTTAGAGTCAGCGTCAACCTCATGATCCAGCTGACATTGTCACTCATTGGCATGAAAAAGCCTCCTCACCACACTTGCTGTAAAGAGGCAGGTCCATCTCCCAGCTAGCTGATTTCTGACAAATGAGGATGTTCTTTTCTTCAATGCTTATGCAGATACTCAAATGACTGTCAGATCACCTGGTGTTTCAGGTGACTTTCATTTGTTCCTCCCAGAATTACACTTTACCTGGTCAGTAAAATAAATATTAACATTTAGCCACAGTAGCAAGAGTGTAATGTTATCAGCTTTCCATGAGTGTAAAGATACTCACAGCTATAGTGATCTGCCTTGCTTCAGGTCTCGTGTGGAATGTTTGGAGTAATTACAGTTTAAGGTGTCCCTTGGAAAAGTGGTTTTAGAAATACACAGAATATTTAATCTGAATGGAAGCCGTTTCATCGAGTTTACTTTTTCTTTTAATTCTAAACATATTAAAGCTCATTTTATCTGCTAATATTGCATTAAAGTTAACATCACTATTCTTATTTTTATTATCTTGTTACAGAATCAAGTGGATAGGATTCGATTTAACTTTGAATGTACAATGTTTTTGCTAGTTTGTAGTGTATCGTGGTCAGCAAGTCCAGTGAATAGACAGTTTTCTTAAGAGGTGGCTCCATCTGGCTGTGGAGGGATGTATCTCTGTCCAGGTCAGCACTTTATTATATGTGTGTTACCAACAGCCTTGCCTGGGCTTTGGTTTTGTTGGGGCCTTTTTTGGGTGTTTCTGTGTGTGTGGCTTCAGAAGTGAGCCATTCATTTGCAGCCTTTGTTTAAAATCAAGACACTGTGTAACATTGTATCGTTTCTCAGCATTTTGAATTTAAGAATTTAATATACTGTAGATATAAGGTTACACATCCTTATTGAAATTTTAGATTTTGTTAAAGGCTAAATTCAAGATGAATTATTTCAGACTTTATGTCTTTTAATAACATCTTGAAACAAACAACATTTAAGTGAAAAGTAAAAGCATGACTTTTAGGAAAAAACAAAAAAAATGCCCAATGCTTTAGTTGCCTAAGGGTCCACACCTTGTACCTAACATTCTGTCAAAACACCTTTTACTTTAATCACAGCTGTAAGACTGTTTGGATAAGTCTCCATCTACTAAGTGCACTGAGATTTTGCAGTTTTACCCTGTTTGTCTTTGCAATGCAGTTAGAGTTTAATTCTCAGCCCTTTTTAGGGTAGACCAATGATTTTCAGAAGGACTGAGGTCTAGACTCTGTCCAGTCCAGTCCAGGACATTCCCTTCCCTAATCAGTTCATTGGTTGAGTTAGCTGTGTGTTTTGAATCGCCGTTGAGTTGAAAGATGAAATTCTTTAATTTCAGCTTTCTGACAGAAGGCAAGCTTTCTGCCAAAATAGCATGGTACTTGGAGGTATCTATTTTCACCTCTATCTTAACCTGAGGCCCTGTCCCAGCTGAAGAAAGGCAGTTCCATAGCAACCTGCTGCCACCACCTTGCTTTACAGAAGACACTGTGTTCTTTTAATGATAAGGTTTTTCAGCTTTATGCCAAACATGTCTTTTGGAATTGTGGCCAAAATGTAAAACTTTGGTCTTAAAAGACCTTTAGACATTTTCCCACATGGTTTTGGGAGCCTCAATATATCCTTTAGGGAGCTTGAAATGGGTTTATATGTTATTTTTTGTGAGTAATGGCTTTTATCTTGTCACCCTACTCCACAGCTCAGCATATGAGAAACAGTTGTAATATGTAGGGAATGGCAATTACTGACATAAATTTCTGCAGCTCCTTCAAGGTTGACATTGATGTTTTGCTGAACTCCCTGATTTACTTTCTCTCTTCCTTGTCATCAGTTTTGGAAGGTTGTCCTGATCATTACAAAGTTCAAGTGGTCCCATACTTCCTCCACTTCTTAATAATTATTTTGTCAGTATTCCATGATATATTGAATGACTAAAATTTTTTATACCCCTCTTGAATTGTATCCTGAAGAACTTTTTGTATCTCTTTGTGGATCATAATTATTCCGGCAATATTCAACCAAGAAACCTTCAGAGAAATTCTTCAAGAGCAACTGATTTTATTTAGGGAAAATCAGAATCATTTCATTTGAGGTCAGATGGGTTCAAATTACTGATGTAAGTGACTTTCAGTGTGATTAGTTATTTCAGAAAAGAGTTATCCCCATTGTAAACAGTGTGCACTCTTATGCAACTGCGGAATTTGAGGCTGTTTTTTTTCCTGAAAAATCATCTTATATTTTTCATTTAAATACTGTTTGATTCTGGAGCTTATTAAAGGTGAAAAATGTCTGGCATGATCTATCTTGATCTTAATCTACAACAAAATCTCATTTTTCCATAAGGGTGTGTAGACTTTTGATATCCACTGTATATACAATATTTTAATCCATTCATTTAAAATACTGGCATTTTATTGGGCTTATTATACTTGCAATTAGGTACATACTACTTTACAGCTGCTAGTCAGAGACTGTTCTTCCAGACTGATAAATTATTTCCACAGAACTTGTGAGTTTGTTCCAGGTGCTTAAACTCATCATGTGCCTGTTCTTCTGCAGCTGAGGTCCTGCAGGACATGTTTTGTAGGCTGGCTGTCATGTGGCCAGTTTGGATGGTGCTCAGGAGTATTTTACCTGCCAGCATTCGGATGTGTTAACCTATTTTCTGTCTTTCTACTGTCAAGAATCAGGAAAATCCCCGCGGTACTTTATTGTAGCTGACTTCAGTCTTTCCTGTCACAAATATTCAGCTTAAAATTTTTCATTTTTAAAAATATATTATAAGCTCATAAACCTGGTTCTACTCAGATGAATTTTTGTTTTTAAGTACAGTGTGATGGGGGAGTTTGAAAACTTTCCACCTACAGAGTAAGCAGTAAAACTGACACTCACTTAATATGAGCAGAGCCTCACTGACCCTGAAGCAGGCTGCGATCTCAATGAGCATTCGTGAGTCATCACTGTGCGCTCGCTCATTTGCAGACCCTCTGCTTGTGGTGCAGCTTACTCAATGCTGCTGGGAACATACAGTGGGAGGTATATGCTTAATGAAAAGGCAAAAAGGGCTGTTCACTGTGGAAGATAAGAAAATTTGGTTATAAGAAGCAGGTGAATCACGTTTGCCTTAACTTAGGTTAAAGTCGTGCATTTTGCCTGGTAGTTATATATGTTTTTCAATAAATGCTTTAATGGGAGCAGCTGAACTCTTGACTGTATTTAAAGTATCACCTTCTAAGATGTGGTTACTGAGTACTGGGCAGTCAGTTTAGAATTAAGCTTACCCTGTGTTCAGAAATCAAACATTTAAATAAGTAGAGTAAATAAAATTCTGTCTTGAATAAATATTTCAACTACATTTATTTGCAAGACACCTTTCTCCAAAGTGATGTTCAATGAGTGTTATCTAGTTTTTAGCCGACACCTTCATTCAAGGTGACTTACAGTGCTAGATTTAGTGCAACAAACTTCCTGCAATCAATATCCTACCTATACATTTATTTTATGGATCCATGTTGTTAAAAAATAAATGAAAACAATGAATCACATGTGAAAGGTAAACAATGGCAAGGCTGGATGATGGTCAAATGCAACTGTCAGGGCCTGTCCAAGAGTGGCACAAATGATCATTTAGCTGATCTATGTGTCTAGAGGCAGTCCCCACACTCAGTGCACCAGCATTGCCCTGACCCCTTTCCTGCCTCGGGGATGTCATTCTCATTCCGTCCTACTCAATCTGACAAACATCTCTTATCCTTGGACTGCTGCCTTCAGGGTGACAGAAGCTCGAGCATCAGCAGTGCTGCTCTGTCACAGTGGTGGCATCACTACGGCCACCTGCTTTCAAGGCGCTGGCACAGCTGGTCCTAGAGCTGGCCTGAGTAAGATAGGCTGTGTGTTGCTGTGGGCCTAGTTGGTCCTGTATTTACGTGTGTTTGTCACATCACGCTGACTCCTCCAGTGGAGGCTACATATACAACCTCACGCCTGCATACTGCAGCAAAGATGCAAATGAAATTCGCCTGTTTCTGGAAGATGCTACAGCCATGTGGGGTTGCAAAATAGCCAGGCTATCATCAGCAAGATTGGGCAAAGAATGGCATACATGTTTATAAAATCATCTCATTAGTCATAATATTAATGGGAAAAAATATGCAAAGATTTTAATGATATCTGTTAAATCTAGCAAGGTGTTGTCAGTGGTTATACATTAATAAATGATCTAATGGCAGTCTAGACATTTTTATTAATGCATGGGTACTGCCAAGCCACGATAGACACAATGTCAGTCAGGATTCACACATGCGGTTCATGAGATGTAACACCTGCGATGAATCAAAGTGTTGTTCACACCCATTGTGTACAACTACTGTGAGCATTGCCAGAGTTGTATTTGCATAGTTATAAAACTGTGTAGACAGTTACTGAGTTTGTATTGTTATAAAACAGTGTTCTGGTTACAGATTAAACCCAGTCACAGAATAAAGGGATTTTCATTTTAGAACCTCTGTGGACAGGACAATTTTTACCACATTTTCTATGTCCAAAAACAGCTTTATGATTAATAACTGTGATCTTATTTAATGTTGCTAAGACAGAATAATCGTATTATAAAAGTAATTTTTTTACTTTTCCATATGTATGAAGACATGTTATTGACAGACCTTCCCTGAAGGTATAGTGTAATAATTGTAACAATATGATAATATAACTAGCTGCTAAGATGGGCTCCAGTTTAATTTGGCCTGGGCCATGAAATTTTTGCATTGCTGTAATTTTGTTATCATGTCTAATTCTGTATATTATTAAGTAGTATTATAGTGTTGTGTTGCCCACATGTTCATAGCCCACACTGTTTCAGTGTGGCACTTCTTTATGTCCTGAGGACTTAGGAGGCAGCTGTACACTCAACGGGTATTGAAATATATCTCTAATCCAGCATTATTTTGTAAGTGGTGGGGTGGATGGGTAGGTGAGAGAAGGGAGTGGGGGAATGTCACAATCAAGAGGGAGCTGAAAATAGACCGAGCTGGAGACCCTGAGCGTAGGGGGACCGTCACATCTCTCTGCCTCTCTCTGTTGCCAGGCAGCCTCCTGGTGCTCCTGGCCCATGCCAGGCACACAGAGGTGCACTTCTGCTTCCAGCCACGTGTCATTCTGACAGACCTTGACGGACGGCTGCACCCAGAACAGCAGATCTCATCCAAGTTGGCCCTGCGTTCCTGGGTAGTGCAGTGCTGGCCAAATGAGGGTCGCGTGAGTCAAACAGTCCACTATCAAATGTTTGTCTGAAGAAACCTTTGCTGACCACCTGGAGTAGATCACCAACATTAATGAGAGCCTGGGTGACAGGAACGCAGAATGCTTGTCTGGAAACGTGCTAAATGAATAGCGTGTGAAAGACCACCCTTTAACTGAACGATGCTTTTCATGCTGGCAGAGGTTTTGAAAGTGACTTGTATTTTTCTATGACTGCATGCAGAGGAATTTGAAGGCTGGGAACTGTCATTTTCTGATTTAATCTGGCTGTAATCTTGGGCTTCTGGGTCACATGGGCTGGCTGGAGCCCAGATCCTGTCCTGTACCTCCCTCCTACTCACTCCTCATGCATCCTCAAAGCTTGTTTGTTGTGAGCATGTCTGGCTCACCAAACAGCAGGTTCCCACACTGCCTGAACACACCGACAAATGGGGATTTTTTAAAATAGACTTTAGATGCCTGCTGCAGGATAGAGATTAGAAGGCAATCTGCTGTTTTAGTATGTCTTGTTTTTAAAGTTACGCCTAGATGTTATAGTCTGTGAATGCCTCTTGAATGCTGTGTTTAATAACCAGCGTCCTTTAGGGCTCATAACCTAATTCTGTTAAATATTTAAGTAGAAGCTCATCACACCAGTGGCTCAGACGCCCCCCAGAGGTCACCAGCTGTAGTGCAGCCTTCATTGCTTCGCCTGGTATGAAAACATTCGCAATAATGGTGCGCAGAATGCTGAAAAAATATGCAAAATCCTTATTGCTAAAGAATTTAGAGAAATTCATTTTTGTGACGTATGAATGAACTGTTTTTCATTACGAAATCCTATATTGATTTAAATTATTACAATGTTGCACCTGCCTGCTTCAGAACCATATTAAAATTGATACACTAAAACATTAAGACTAACTTATCTGCTTCTATTACCTCTTACAAATGTGCATGTTTGTTCAGCTCCTGTATGAAAAACAAGAATGGAATTAAGACAGCCAGGAGCTATGTGGGTAGTAATCAGAAGATGTAGTAAAATGTTGCCAGTTTAATCCCATGAAGAAGTCTTCTGTCACACTCATAAGGAAGATAATTTACCTAAACTGTGTGGGTCAAATGTTTAGCTGAATTAATGAATACAATATGAACTCTGAACCGGTTTAAAGGTGTACTGTATGTGGTTATCTTGTGTGCTAAGCAGGTCCTTCCTTCTGGGCAATTAAATGGGGCATTAGTGGGTGTGATGTTTAAGTAGCTGGATTTCTTGCCAAAGGATTACAAATTCCCTGGAGGGAATACAGTGGAAGATGCAAAAATTGCTTCAGTGGAATATCCAGGTTTGTTATCTGAACTGTTAAGGTAAAGTTGTAGACGGTTAGATAAACAGATAAACATCAATACACTTGTTTATTTGTTGTTCTCACTTCATCCCGGCATTTCCACTGCTGCAAAGAAACACAAAGTGCTTCTGGCTCTTAATGTTGACTTGTGCTAATATTTAGTAGAATAGCAGAATTAGCACAATAAAGCACTGTGCCTTGTGTGCAAACACTGTGTGCTGACTTGAAACAGAAAGGGAACAAAGCTGCATTTATGTTGGTGTGACAAAGGACCTCAGAATACATGTTTAATTTAAATGGACTGGATCTGTACTCTCGGTAAATAGAATTCCCAGTTTGGGGCTGAAATTTCGCAGTGTTGCTCAGTTACCAGTATGGACTGTATTTGGATTTTATCATAAAGCAACTTGAGCTGTTATCAAAGTTGATTATTATCATAAAATTACAGTATATACAGTGCAAGAAATATGAAGTATAAGGACAGAAGGAACATGTTCAAGGTCTGATATCATTCTTGTTTTATGAGGTTGATGTCATTAAATAGAAGAATGTTGGTATCTGTTTTCTCCTCAGCTTTTATCATGGTAGCTCCTGCAGCATACAAAAAGCAAATAATCAGAATAAATCAGTCAGAATCAGAAAGTGGAAAGCATAATGAATTTGTTTATGGCTTTTAACTATTATGTTAATTCCCTCTGTATAAAACAAACACAGACCATTGCAAAAACTCTAAAGAGCTTCTGTTCTTTCATTTGTTGGCTTTAGGTAGGCTCATGGCCAGAATGACATGACTAAACTTCTTTAATGTTTCACCTTTAGTTTCATTATTTTTTAATAATAATTATACTATATTATATTATATTATTTGTTCAAATAGTGGTGACATTATATTAGGAAAGAATAACCTGAATAATCTATTACATCTATTCCAGGCAATGCAAATTATTTTTACCCATAATCCCTATCTGAAACAGCACACACTATTAAAACTTTGCCTCTCTGTTAAAGTTTTATACACTTTCACTACCTACTAACATCTCATTTCATGAGCTGTAAATATTTAACGTCATCTCAAGATAATATTATATAAACTGGCGCTGTGGTGACTACAGCTCAGTTTTAGACTGGTTTCCCACCATTATTTGTCACAGCCTGGAGCATTTTAGCATAGCAATGCATAAACTGGTTTTGTCAGCATGATTTCACATCTTGATGCTCTTGATTTACATGCACTGAGTTTTGCTTTCCAGCAATTCCAGTTACATCGATAGCCATAATAATATTTTCAGCATGCACATCCAGTGGCCTAAACTTCTAATGGAAATCTAGACAGTGGTCTAATAAAGAGGAAATATTACTGAAATTTAGTACTTATTAATCATCTCAGGTATGTTTGCAATTTGTTGCCATGCTTCTTCTGTAATGAATTCATTCAATTGAGGTACAGAAGGCATGTTTAAAAATTTGCATAAAGTGTAGAAAAAGGTCTTGCAAGTTTCTCTGTTTCTCTGTGTGTGAAAGTATGAGTTTTCAATTCAGTATGCTAAAATGACAAACACGTGAATTTCCAATATTTCCAAGACACCATGAACCTCTGTGGTTTGGTGGTATTCTGCCTGAGGGTTTTGTAAATCTGAATGTGTAATATTGCCCCTTTGCAGCGACCAGGGGTATTAAATAATGACCACAATGCCAATGAGTGCCGTCCTTCTGAGGTACAGAGCTATTGGCCAGGGAGTGGGGGGGATGGGCTGCACACACAGGCATTGGACACCAGGGCAGGTCTTTGACTGTGTGCCTCTCAGCAGGCTGGGACCCAGGCCACTGCCGGACTGGCCAGCATGACTGCACATGCCATCTGTGGCGAAGCTTGTGTGTGAACGTGCACTTTATAAATAAATGCTGAGAGCTGCATTCAAGCATTTGCCAACATATATTAAAACCCCAGCCTGTTGGATTTTGGTTACGTAATGTATCTTACAAAATAATCATATTTTTTGGTCGTGGCACTTATATAAATTATTACTACTACTACTATTATTATTATTATTTATTCCTTTTTTGCTTCCAGCATTTTTCCTTCTGTAGGGCTCTGAACAATTTTTTTTCTTTATTGGTTTAGCAGAGGTACATGATACCTACAAAGTTTTATTTTTCTTTTCAGTTTACCGGTTGCTTATTAGCTTTAAAAACGGGTTCGGTATTAAAATCGTTTTTTTTTCCCAAACCGAGCTTAATCTTGGATCCAGGGATGCTTGTTTCCTTGGTAACCAGGGTCTAGCTGCGCTCCCCTCTCCCTCTTTATACCCCGTGCTCGAGCATAGTGAGTCCGCGGATCGCGGGAACTGAACCCCCCCCTCCCCTTTCATTTGTTTGCTCGATGCTTTTGATGAAGAGACCGACAGCTAAATACGAAACATGGAAATAACTGGTGCACATTTAGATTTATGGCTCTCTAAAGCCAATATAACATAATGGTATCTGTACGTGTGTAGAACGTTCATTCACAGCTACGTACGCTGGAATAAACAACTGGCCAACAATAACACGCATTACACTCAAATTTGATGGGATGTGCAGCTTCAAAGTGCCGAGAACAAGACAAAATTTTACCGCAGATTTACGCACATCTGTCATCTTCAACAAGGGGTGTTATTCAAAACTGACGCACAGATTCAGTCACACGATTAAAGTGTCTAGACCACCTGTCTCACCTGAAAGTGACCGTGAAAACTGAACACTGACCGTGTCTTATAACATTATTGCCGGCCATAATCTGCTGTAACAATAATTCGGCTGTTTAATTTCCATAATGACGCGCTCATTCCGGCAATCGCGGCCGCTCAGGGTGGTAGGAGCGCGCGCGTCACTGCGCAGGTTGGGCTGTCAGCACCCTGGACAGCGGCCGCGAGAGCGCATCCTGCCAGGAGCGACAGGAGCCGTTTTTTTTACCCCCAACGCGGGGTAATAAAAGTACAGCAAGAGGACCGAGAGCAGTCCGACTGCCGCCGGGACCGAGGACCCCTGTCCGCTCACAAAAGGGAGCAATTGCGAGGAAAGAAAATGATAATGAATTAGAAATTTTGGAAGGCATAAAAAGGTCACATGATGTCTCGCATGCCGCCTTGCACTTTAGGAAAAAAGTGTATGCATTCCTTCGCAGATTTTTGTATTTTGTTATTGGTTTAAACAAATTCCAGAAATAGCGTTGCTGGGGAGAGGGAGGGTGCGCGGAAGGTGGTCAATGAAGATCAGGTGAAGATCAGGTGAAGATCCGGCGCTGTCAGACAGAAGAAAGACACGAGGCGACAGAAGGCGCGACCACCGCGCGCTCCGGAGCTCTTCGAGATGCGTCTCTGTCTGCTGGCCGTGTTCCTCTGCTGCTCCTGCGCCCGCGGCGGCTGCGAGCCCAAGATGGTGAACATCGGAGCTGTCCTGAGCCAGAAGAGGTACGAGCAGGTGTTCAAGGACGCGGTGGCTCAAGCCAACCACCTCTATGGCAAAGACAAGTTCAAGCTCAACGCCATCTCGGTCACGCACAAACCCAACGCCATCCAGATGGCTCTGTCCGTGTGCGAAGACCTCATCTCCAACCAGGTACCTTGACTCGCCGCTCCGGGCTCTGCCACAAAAAAAAAAACCTTCGTAAAATTACGTTCACATCTTTCACACTAACCTGTTGTACGTCTGGTGGGAAAAGCCATTTTTGTTAAAAATGTTACGTTAATTTGGCGCCAGAAAATGCGCGTCCCTCATAACCAAAATAAAGGCAGAAATAACGGTCTGTTCCTGTATTTAATATAATCTGGTCCTGTTTAATGGCATTTCTGCGTTTTATATTTGCCAGTTTACATCCTGCTACTTGTACATTGTGACATGACGAAGAAGTCATGGTTAAATTGACACCGCTATGCGAATGCCAAACTAGCGCTACTACGCAGGACATTTCAAGAATGTCAGTCCAAGCATTTTACTATGCTGACGAGTTATTTCAAGATGACACATTAGTGTATCTGTCTTCCACATTAGTTTACTTTGATAAATATTTCACTTGTGCGAATTCGGCTCCTGGTGGTTGGAGCCCGTGATGCTTATAAAAGCGCTCATTTGAGAGGTGAGTTGTTGAAAAATAAATGCACATTTAACATTTATATTTGAAGTATTCGCCCAGTATGGCGTAAAACACTCAATTCCCACAGGATTATTTCAAATTGTTTATATTTAATTGCTTAAAATGTTATCGTGTAGCATTCCCCCTTTCTAAAATTAACATCGCTCAATTATTCCGATTTTACTGTAATTTTTGTGTTGCTGTGATTTATGATATAATTAGAAGACTTGTAAGAGCATCCTTATTTCAAAGGGACAGATGATAAAGTCAGTTTAAGCATACATACAAGGAATCCCCTTTTAGAATGCCCACCTTGGGTTTATTCCTCAATCTTTTTCCTTCATACAGTTTGTTCAACCAGTCGTTAAATATATAATGTGACCTGGATTGACTTTAAAATACTATAATGATACATGAGCTTTGTTTGTCTTATATACTGTAACAGCAGCTTCACCTTCATGAACTATAATACTGCTACTGCTGGTGAAGATGAAGTAATAATGAACATTATAGTGTTGATGATGATGAAACGCAAATAATTATTATGGCTATCATACAACCTGTCGACCTCGGTATTGGGTCACTGAACATTTTCTTGCCAACTTAGTCCGATAAAAATGACACAAGATAAATTCCTTCTTTGCAAATGGATTAATAAAAATGTAAGTAATGACATCATTGACAGTAATAAAGAACACTCAGGATTATGTTAGGCACTCAGTTTTCACTGCAGTGAAACGCGATAAATGAAGCCAGGACACAGCAGGGAGTCTCAGCGCTTGACCCTCCAGGTTCAACAAGAAACAGGAGTTGAGTGGGGTCCGTGTCTACTGAAGACCAACAGGGCTACAGACATAGATCCGGTGCAGGAAGAGTCAAAGTCAAATAAATTCTAGTCCAAAGATGAATGCAGTATGTATTTTTTTTTTGTTGGTGTAAAAGGATGTGTGGGTGATGAGGGTTAGTCCAGGAATAAATATTGGATAAGTGTTTATGGGCCGTGCCGGGTGCGGGGGGTGGAGTAACTCGCTCCAGTAAAATGAGGCCAAAATGGCAGCAAGAAACACAAACATCTGTTTTTGGTGACTGGAGAAGAGTAGGGTTGCTTTTTTTCAGCGTTATCCACCGTGATTAAAGTAAAAAACACAGCACAGGATTATAACACCTGTGCACATGCAGTAACACACTTAACAGACAAATGTGTTCAAACATCACTGCTTTGCTGTCGGCCAGCGTCCCAGTTTGTCCAAATCACACATCTTAACTGTAAGTGTTCTGACAACATTAGTTAATAACAGAGGCTAAAATCAATTCTTGAATGTTTTAAAATGAATTAATTTTTAAATCAATCAATAGGAACCTCAAAAGAATGATGTAAAAATGAAATATTATGTTACACTGTTTTTAAGAGAAATACTGCTATTAAAAGCTGAACCCTGATATCCAGCATCATTTAAACCAGAGGTGCAGTTTGTAATTGGAATTAAGAAAATTATTGTCAGCTTCCCCCTAGAAATTACAATTTTTGGACATATGAATAAAGCCAAAACTTTGTAATTTTGACATTATTTTTAGTCGTTTAGTGGTGCAGCCAGGAACCCATGGTGGTTTAGTCTTATTGCAGAGATTTCTGGAGCTCTAATGTTGCATTTGCATCTGCAGGTCTATGCAATCCTTGTAAGCCACCCACCACAATCCAGTGACCATCTGACTCCCACACCGGTGTCCTATACAGCTGGGTTTTACCGTATCCCGGTGGTGGGGCTCACGACCCGCATGTCTATCTACTCCGACAAGGTGAGTCTAGACACACTGATCTGGTGGAAAGACACACTGCTGGCAGTCCTCCAGGAGCTCTCACAAATCCTGATCCTTCAGTCCTCCACTTTGTAGGACCTCGGGGGAAAGTAACTTCATCCTTTTGTTTCTCCTGCTGGAGTCCTCTATCTAGTGCTGAGAAATTACTGATTCCTGACATGTGGCTGACTGAGCCATATGTTAAAGAACCATGGAGCATGTTACGATGACGTGAGGGGAAACGGATCCAACTTATACCAGCAATACCTGTCGATGTTAAAAATCTGCCACTTTTAGAAGAAGCGTCCCATCTAGTGATTCCACAACAGCAGTGTGTCTGCAATAATTCTCATGCTGTATGTCTTAGGAGCAGCATTTACTCTTTGCTTCAGTGTGAAGAAAATGGTTCCGTACAAGCAGTTCTTGCATAGCAACTCGGGGCTGTGGCAGATCCCCACCATGGCTCACCTCCATCTGCTAATGCTACATCTTTGATCTGCACAACCTCTGAGCAGAGATTTTTCAATTTTTGTATGGGGCATTATAAATGGGTGCATTTCTCCTTCTCGGATTAACTTTACCTCCATCAGTTTTGCAAAACAATACAATCCATTCTTTGCCCTTTGTCACCGAGGCACTGGCTAAATGTGCAAGAGCAATTACAAGCCGTCACCACTGGCCTCCAACCAGAGGCACAGCCCATTTAAATATACATGATGCGGAGAGTGCCAGGAGGAGATTATGCATGTTTCACTCACACTGGCTTATGTCACGTACCCTGGGATACTGGAAAATTGCCCTCTTTATGGGCACCAAGTCGCATCACATATATGTGAATGTGTCAGTAGCTTGAAACACAATTATTTCTCAGGTCTGTTCTCTTTGTATTTTCTTGTATTTATCACCTGCCTTGTGTGATTAATCTGCAAAATACTGCTGTGTATTAGTTCTTTAAAAATAAATGGTAAATTTAGTCTGTCACTGATAGCATACAAATTGGAATGGAAGAGCTGTTAGTTGCCTTTGTTTTATTCAAGCTTGGCTGTCACAGTTATCGTTCTCTTTAAATGTGTCATTAACTTTTCATTTCTTGAATTTAATTGCTATCTGGTTCTTCAGATTTTTTTTGTAAATCCTATATATGATCGGCAGTCATCCTGCTTCACTGATAAATGGTTGGAATTTCACGATATTGAAATCATTTTCAGCACAGGTCATCCCATTAAAAATAAATATATTAAAACAGATTAACTGGAATTAGGAGGAAAAGGAGAGGTTCAGATTTTCTAGTTGCACATTTATCATTTCAGATGTGAAAGACTTTTTTTCTTGATTGGCATGATTACTTTCCTTCCTTTGTGTTAGGCTAACTAGTTATTTTCAAAGGAGGGTCACAATAAGTCACTAGTTGTGTCATCAGTGAACTTATTTTGCTAATCTAGTGCCTTTATGGGGCCCAGCAGAATCATTTGTTTATAATACAAGTTTAAATCCCTAATGGTCACATATTTCAGAGAAAAAAAAACAATGCAGCCTCCAAAAAAACACACAAAATATAAAAATAATGACAGCCTTTTAAAATAAATACAGCTATTCGGTTATTTTACTATACATATATTAATATCACTGTGTTTATGTGCATAATACTTGTAGCAGTATAAAATGTATATCGTTTATGTGTTTTATAGTTCTGAAGATATTTATGTACTGTTCTTCTTTTGATAGAACTTAGAATAATTTGTTTTGATATAGGGAAAGAAAATTAGGTTCTGTGTTCATAATGTGATATGAATATACTTAGTGTGACTGACAGCTGCATTTCAGTGTGTTTTAAGTTTATTTCTCTCACCTCCTGTCTTCTAGTAATTCAGTTTTTCACATAAATAATAATTCCGAGAGTAGGTATCTTTAAGTATGTTGTAGGTATGATGAATGGAGGAGTGTGACAGAAATTTTGTGGCCTCATTGTTTAACTGTTGGGCTGTAAATGTGTCTGAGGAACTGCGTAGCTCTGCTGCTTGCAGCGTTTGCTCTAAAGCTCCGTAATTAGCTGCTTTATGTCTTTGATGACAGTTGCTGCAGAAATGAGAAGGCAGCATTATTGTACTTCTCTCCAAGATCTCTGCATGGTTCTAATTCTGCAGCTGCTACTTCAAATGTCTTATGACCAGTTGTGGCAAAGCAGAGATTTTAGCGTGAAGAAATTGGAGGCCACTTTTTCCCCAAACTGAACCAAGAACCCCACCTCCCTGCCCATGTTAACTCCATAACATCCGCTCTGGTTTCAGAGTATCCACCTGTCCTTCTTGCGGACGGTGCCACCCTACTCCCACCAGGCGCACGTGTGGTTTGACCTGATGCGCGAGTTCCGCTGGAACCACATCATCCTGATAGTGAGTGACGATCACGAGGGCCGCGCTGCACAGAAGAGGTTGGAGACACTGCTAGAGGAGAGGGAGACCAAGGTGAGACACCTGGGGTCTGGATGCATGCGTGCGTGTGTGTGTATGTGTGTGTCTGTGTGTGTGTATATGTGTGTGTATGTGTGTTTTTGTGCGTATTTGTGTGCGAGCGTGCTTGTGGATATATGCACGTCTGTGTGCGTTTATATGTAATTTGTATTTAAAACCTTTTGTGTATATAACTGTTTTCTTTTCTGTTATGTTAACACATCTCTCTTCATTTGTAACACTGGCAGACATTGCATATGCTAAAGGCATCGACGGCATCATAAGTGGCTATCTGACAAGACCTTGTACTCTACCCATCTCACATTCCGTTAGCCATTGTCAAATTCTCCTATGTGTCAACCCACAACAGGAGCAAAATGAAGGACTTAACCTGGGGCTGTGCAAAAAATCAATGAAATCATAACCAGACACACTTTTTACTCTCATTTCATCTGTTGGTTCTGTGCTTTTCCCTTATTATTGTCTCTAGAAAAACACCATGGCCAGTTCCAGATTTGGTTAAAGTAATTTTTTAAAAGGGTGTCTGTTTTGCTGTCAAAGCTACTTTGAAAGTTAGTAAAGTGAAAACAATTAGAAGGGAAAGTGGGTGACAGATATGGTGATGTTTGGGGTCATTCTTGATTTTGTAAGCGCTTCACTGATTGATTCACTCTTCAGTTGCTTTCTGAATTCCTGGCCTCTTGCTTAAAAGAACCATTAAGAATTTCATGTCTGATTTATTGCTAAAAATTAACCAACAATGCACAGCTTTGAATATAAAAATGTTAATGTGTGTTAGTGCATCATGCAATATCCTACAGTTGGGGTCCCTACTTTAAGGAAGAACATTAATATTACAAGAATTAGCATTATATTTGTAGTGTTTTCATATACAAATGAAACTCACCAACTAAAATCTATATGGAAAAACGAATGCTGTGTTAAATAAAAGTATATGTTGTGCATGGTATTTTGATTATATAAAATGGATGAAAACTGGGTAACAAGTCCATAGCTTTGTAGTTTCACATATATCCCAAATGATTATGGATTGAAGGATGCTCAGTTGCTGTTTTCCTCTACACATATTTTGATACTGTGATTTGGCAACATCTGTGTGGGCGAGTGAAGGAAGGTTCAGATGGGTTGGTATTATGCAATGAACTGTAAACAAATATAATGCTAAGTATGTGTCACATTTGTGGTTAGTTAGTAGCACTTATGCATTTGAGGTTAAGTTCTGCTAAAGGTGGCATGTTTATCATAATTTTATGTGGTATGAGTCATTAAACATTGTGACACATAGTTATGTTGCAGATACAGCACAGACTGGTACATGTTTGATGTGCAGAGTATACTTGTACTTATACTTGTGTAAAACTAAGAACAGAATTTATAAGATAATTTACAAGTTAGCAGTTGTATGTTTGATACAACCAAGGACCATACTGACTAGTATACAAACTACCTACTATATTAAACATGTTTCAGGTGTTCAAAAATACCTCCATCTGCATGTATTAGAACTTCATTTGAGCAGTTGTTACTTCTGACTGTATTTCTTCATGTGCCTCTGAAGGTGTCATGACTGATTGTGTAACTAAATGTTGTGTTAAGCCCTTACACACATTGATCAAAAACCCTTCTGTACTAGTTTGTTGGTTCAGGTATGAGTTTGAATCTGGCTCAGTCTGAGGAGTTTGCATGTTCTCCCTGCCTTCATGTGGCTTTCCTCCAGGTGTTCCAGTTTCAAGCCACAGTCCAGAGACATGTGTTTCTGGTCAATTGGCGACTTTAAACTGATCTTTAACTGTTTTGTGTGTGTGTGTGTGTGTGTGTGTGTGTGTGTGTGTGTTGAAGAATGAGTGCACATGATTATATGTCCATGGTTTTGTTCTGCCTGAAAGGCTATGCTTCCAGGATAGTCTCTGGACTACTGTCACCCTGCATCCAAGCAGCTGTGGATGATGGATGGATGGATGAAATGGAGAAACAGAAGTAATCATGCAAACAACTTTTTTTAAACAATTGTATTTTCTGAATATCTATTATTTCTTGACCTGTTTCCCTGTAAAAAACTGAAACCAGTAGGTGTCAGTCCATCATATGAATTGCTTGTAAATGTGTTCATAATCAAGGATTAGTTTGTTGATACCTGCTGTATGCTATAAATGTAGACCATGGCTGGGTTTTGCTTTTAAAGCAAAGTCTTTATTTTTAAGAAAAAATGCAAGGTAGTATCCTGAGATTTGAGGCTGTCATTTAGCAGAACACAATGGCCTTCTTCAAAGGCTCTTTATTTTCGATCAAAAGAATGAAGATAAAAGAAGCACATGTTCCACTCCAAAGTCCTGCTACCTCTCTAGTCCTGGGTGGCACTGGGTCACCTAGCCTCTGCTTCCTGCACATAAATCTGTATAGATGATCTGGTATTGAATCAGAGGGTTTCCAATCACCTGCACAGTTCCAGGCTTGAGAGGAACTTTTCACAGTGTCAAAGACCGTTCTGATTATTTCTCACATTCAAGGGGTCCCAGAAGGATCCCACCTTTGCAAGCTTGTTCTAGTCTCTTGTAAATTATACTTCAAGTGTCTTGTCCCTTTTTACATTTTTAAATCAAAAATGAGATCTCTGTAGTTCCTTTTAGAGTCAGATTCATAAACTCTGTGTGTGCCTCCAATTTGGAATTGTTCCAGATCTCTGTCATTTTACGCATCTGCTGATTTTAGGGTATATGTCTGAATTGAGTGCATACAGCTAAATGGCCTTGATGATGTCTTGATGCAAGTGATTTTTTTTTAATTCATATTTTTTATATTTCAAAGATTTTTCATATTTGTTTTATTTTTGCTGCATATTGGCTTAAAATTTTCTTTTGATTTAACTTCCCCATTGCTTTGCCTTTAAGTGGTCTATTGAAAAGGTGAAGATCCATCGACAGCATTTTCCTCTTCTCAGTCCAAATTATTTTTATCAACTTTTCAGTGCAGAAAACCCTTCCCTTTCTGTTGCCTAGCAACATAAGGCTCCCTCCCAGTTCTCAAGGTCACACATTTAGTCTGCTTCCAATGAGCTTTTCAGCTTCGGCTAAATTACGTTTAGCTAAGTACCTCGCTTAAATTATTACAGTCACTGTGTTCCTGGACCACCGTCTGCCTCAAAGCAGCTGCCTCACCAGTTAATTTTTTATTCAACATAGATATCTTGGACAGATTTTTCCTAAGTGAAGAGATCGTGTTTTTAAGGAGTGTACAGCTATGCTTTATTGATGACTAGCTGTCAGTCACCCCAGAGCAACAACATGTCCCTAAGGTGCAACTTGGGCTGTGGAGCATCAAAGTTGTGGTCTGAAGGTGGATTAAGATATGTAGTCATTTGCCTTCAGACACATATATTTGGGCTTGGATATTGCTGTGTTTGAAATGTTACCTATGTCTCTAATAGTCTTGTGTTGCTGAAAAGGTCATCTCAACAAAACAATCTGTCCCTCCCAAAAAAGGCAAGAAAAAGAAACTCTGCCTTTGTTACCTGGTGTGAAATGGGTGAGAGTCTGCGCTCTTAGATGAGAGTAGTGTGTTGGTGGTCTACAGACTGCGGCCTGCCCTATTGGAATCATTTATGCCCTCTATAAATTATAGACTTGTTAGAATTATGACATGTTGCTGCTACATTTTTTCTATGGCTTGCTAGTTCTTCTAAAAACTAAGTCAGGAAAAATTATAGTCTTTGGGGATGGCGGGTGTGTTTGTTCTACTGACTCATCACTCAATTATTTAATAACCCCAGAATTGAATAGAAAATTGTTTCATCTGTAGTTTCAGACACAAAATTAAATATGTTGTGAAAATGATGTCCCTCAGTTCTAGAGTACTAGAATTGCCTGTCTTATACACCATTTCAACGTTAGATTTTGACAGTTTGAATGATGTCAAGGTCACATGTATATTGCAATCCTTTCATTATTGTCGGCATAAATTGAGAGATAAAATGAAGGTGAGAACTGTATGGAAACAGAAGAGTTTGGAGAAAAAACACACAAGTGAGCTGAAGGTGATGATACTGCTTCACTTTCTGACAACCTTCATACACTCAGTGATAACTATTTGAAAAAGAATATATATTCATACTTCCGTACTAATATAGTATGAATAATTTTTCAAAGTAAAATTAAAGATTCAAAGGATTCAGACTGTTCACAGTAGTAATCTTATATAACATTGTCTCTCCAGTTGCCATTAAAATGGTTTTCTTGTGTAACTGGAAAAAACGTTCCATGAAAAGGTGTAGCATTCTCTTCTGGAGCGTTACGCATTGTGCAGTGGTATTACAGTAGTTCTGGACACACGGGAGCTACACTTCTGCTTTGTGACCGTGGAGCCCAACTGCAGTGTATGAACATTATAGCAGCCACTGAAAGTCAAAAGGCTTAAAATGCTGCTGAGGTCTGACTGCCCATCTTCTTGGAACGTGAAGTCAGCTTGGACCCGTGGATCAGTTTTGAGCTGCTCTGGCCAAAAAAAGAGCATACTGTGGTTTGGTAACAAGACACCACCTGTGTGTGCTAGAGTCAGTTCAAGCGTGCTGTGCGGCAAGTTGAGGTCCTCTTTGATGTTTTTGCAAGCCCCAGTGTTAGGCATCCAAATTTGAAGCAGGGAGGTGGAGATTTGTTGGAATGCTTTACTGCACACCATTTTCAACTGTTTATAATATTCTTCTGTGTCTGCATATTTTCTCTGTGCACATTATTCATCAGAATAAAAACAGGAACTATGAAAACCTCGACCAACTGTCCTATGACAACAAGCGAGGACCCAAGGTATATTTTGCATGGTCAATGCACGCCGCCCACCAATTCTCTGAACGTAGAAATTAGAAACCAGACAAACGGTCAGCAAAGCGACCCCGAAATTCTTATCCTGATGGCACGTCTTTTTTATGTTCAGATTTTTTTTTATGGTTTGAATCGAGAATGTTTTCAGTGTTGAAAAATACATGATTTCAATAAAGAAATGCCCCACCTTTTTGTTTTTGTGAAGGAATGCATGCGATCAGAACAACAAGTTTGCAAGTCTATTCCTATGTGGAGATCTGGCCGTGTGGGGCAGGTACCACCCAGATACTACCTCCTACCTTTCTGCCGCATTTCTTACTTTGAAGTATTTTTCCTTTGGAAAAACGCTACCCTTCCACCCGTTTTTGGTTTCAGATTGCATCGATCTTCTTCTCCCTTCTACCTCTAACATGCACGCCCTTCTTTGGAGTCTTGATAACCTTCAGTTTGCATGCAAAAATGCAGAACTTTTTCCCCGCCGAGCTTTGAATTTTTTTTCTGTTGAAGAGATCCTTCTGGAGCTCTTTTCCGTTTTTCTACCCAAAAGCATAAAGATCCCTGCCAAGCCAAAGCTAGTGAGAACATGGCGTGAGTAGCCTGTAAGCAGTGAACATGACTGGTTTCTGTGCTCCACTCGCAGGCAGAGAAAGTGCTGCTCTTCAGTCAAGACACGAACCTCACGGCGCTACTGAAGGAGGCCAGGGAGCTGGAGGCCCGTGTCTTCATCCTGTCTGCCAGGTGAGGAGCCTTGCGTGGCCATGCCGTCCCGTGGCAGTGAGAGGAAGAGTCCCATCACTGTGATTTCACAACTGGAGAGTTTTCACTGCTTTTACTAATTGTGAATGTGTATGCGTGCATAGATGTGTATATGCACAGCTGTAAGAAAATGCTTGTGAATCCTTTTGAAATCCATTGAATTACATGGATTTCTGGATTAATTACATGTAGAATGTTGTCTGGTATTCAACAATGTCACTGTAATAAAGAAACACAGTCAGGTTAAATTAATAACACACAAACAATTGTACTTGTCAACGGTGAATACATCATGTAAACAAATGTATGCAAGACCTCGTATTTAGTAACTGATTGAACGTCCTTTTGCAGCAATAACCTTCACCGAGTGTTTCTGGTAGCTGCTGATCTGGCTGCCTCAATGGTTATTGGAATTTTAGTCCTTTTCTCCTTACAAAACTGTTTCAGTTTACTGATTTGTCTGGGATTCCTTGCATGAATAATTCTCTTCAGGTTATTCCACAAAACTGAACTGGGTTCAGGTTTAAGCTCTGTGTCATTCCAGAACACAACAGAAGATCAGGACCTGAACACCTGACTATCATAAAGAGAACAATGAACTGAAAAGTGTATTAAGAAATTTCACAGGAAAATGTCAGTAGTGGTCCATCAAGCTTAACAAAAGCTGGGTGACACAATAAGACAAAGACCCCAAAGAGTAAATCAGCAAAATGTCTTAAACAGAATAATTTTTCTGGGCTGGCCAATTCAGAGTTCAAACCTTATAGTATGTACAACAGAAACCTTAAAAAAAACTATATTTTATATATGTATACACACACACACACACACACACACACACACACACACACACACACACACATATATATATATATATATATATATATATATATATGAAATTTTGGATGTATATACTGTACATACATATGTTTTGGTGGCAGAAACACTTGATGTTTCACACCAATGGTACCATGATACCTACTTAACTTGTTAGAAGTGAGGTTCTGTTTTGTATGACAGTTGGGGCCATTTTTGGAATGTCATTGTCTGTTCTGTATTTTCAAAATGAACGATCATGAGATGCAGTGTAATGGCTGCCTTATCATCCATTTTGAGTAGTCAGAATGAACAATCGTGTAATAAATGCCTCTGTCCTTTTGGTTATTTTAATCTTCACCAGTCCATGTCCAACAATCTTTACATTAGCATATAAATATGTGTCACATGACCTTGTACGTCTGTTATTTTAATTGCATGTCTTAGCAACGTCTGTAGATGGTGATGAAAGCCTATGGCTGAAAAACATCTGTGTCTCATTATCACATTTGTGTCCACACTGGAATAAACATGAAGTTCGAACTGTGAGTACTGTCCAAGATATATTTTTAAAAACTTATTTTTTCTTTCACCCTTTATGTAGGCTCAATAACCCTGATTACATCATGAGGAGAACCTTTTACTAGAAATCATGTCCTGCTTCTCAGGCAAAAGTTGTTCATTCAGAATGAAAACTGAGATCCATTAGGCAGTGAGGGTCTAATACAGGTCTGAAATATTGTTTCTATTTGCCTCCAGCGAGGAGGATGCAGCAGCTGTGTACAAGGCTGCGCGGCAGCTCAACATGACCGGCTCCGGGTACGTGTGGCTGGTTGGAGAGAGGGAGATGTCGGGGAAGGCCCTGAGTGAAGCTCCAGATGGTACGTTCCCCCGGCACTCAAGCCTTAAGTGACTACAAACAGCCATACACGTTGACTTCTTACCTACTGCTTTTTAGTCAAGCAGAAAATCAAAGTGTTCAGGAAACAAAGTTACATCTTGAACAAGAAGCCTTTTGAGTATAAACTTTTCCACATGCTGTGTATAAGGAGTGATATTGTACATTCTGATGCAAGTTTCTAACAAGCTGTCAAAGGTAATTTCTACCTGTATTATTCAAACAGCAGATTCATGGCTATTTGATGCTGATGTACAATTATTGACATACTTAACTTTATGATATTTTAATAATTTAAATTGTCATTTTAATGATTTCTTTCTTCGCTGGCAATGGAAAAAAATGTATTTTGTCTATTAAGGTCTCCAGATAAGTTTTCCTGATTTTTTTTCTCTTGAATCACTCATTTTTACCTGTACTTGCTCATTTGGGGTTTGACTATGGTTATCCTGTTATAGAATCACAACTCTACTTGGGCAGTCCTCCATAATCTTTCCGTACATTATCTGATTTTTTTAAAAATTATACTCCTTATCAATTCTATACACAACTGCTGGCATGAGTGTATAGTGAAGTGAGTGTACTTCAAGAGTTGTGTGTCTGTATCTGTATTTCTCCATCTGTTTGGTGAAATGCACTACTTTGAGTTGCCCGTTGCTTTGGAGAAAAGGGTCTGCTGAATTAATAAATTTAAACGTAAACGTACAGGTCTGATTGGCCTCCAGCTGATCAACGGGAAGAATGAGTCAGCACACATCAATGATGCAGTCGCCGTGGTGGCACAGTCCATCCAGGAACTCTTTGAGAAAGAGAATATCACAGAGCCGCCACGAGGCTGTGTCGGCAACACCAATATTTGGAAGACAGGGCCTCTCTTCAAACGGTCGGTTTGCATACATGCACTCATTTCCAGTGTGAAAATTTGTTGCATCATTACAATAAAATAGGTAAAGTTTTTTTGGAGAGATATATCATGGAAGCATACTGTATAGAGATGAAGTTCATGCTTTCTACTGTATGCTGTAACAAAACCTAACTCAGCTCATGGTAAAGCACTTACCTATTAACACCAAAATCTACGTACATCTAAGTAGAATTTATGGCTTTATATATCTACTACATAAATAGTGTTACTGCAGTGTTTACATTTTTACTATAATATTAACATAGTACAATTAGCAAAATTGTATTTGTTTTAACAGTTGCTTACCCTTTAAGAAAATATATCAGTATACCAACACTTGCTCTGCTTTGACCTTCAGGGTGCTCATGTCTTCCAAGTTTCCCGAAGGCCTCACAGGACGGGTAGAATTCAATGATGATGGGGACAGGAAGTTTGCACACTACAGCATTCTGAACTATCAGAAGAGCAGACTCGTTCAAGTTGGCGTTTTCAACGGCACCCAGGTGCAGGACTCAGTGGCACCTCGTACACCTTCCTGTTTCACTACATGAACTCCATGTTCTACTTTCTTTTAGCAAGCAATGGATAATGCAGGATGTCTCAGATGCATTGCAAAGCCCAGTTTAGGACTTTCTGAAGAAACTGTCTTCTACCATTATACTGCCATGGTTTCAAAAGAAGCTTCAAGCTCTGAATTACACAGCAGAATTTCTTTTTTTCATGCTCACATGGGAAAAGAAGAATGAACCTTAGTGAAATGTTGACTCATAAATAATATGTGTGAAGCACAAGGACCTGTTTTGGGTACATATCTTAGGCATTAGATTGAAGTCTGCTTAATAGGCTAAAAGATGAGGTTTTGCCCACAGCCTTTTCAGTTAACTATGTAGACAAAATTGTGGCTGTTCACACTTGAAGCAACCACGAGTCCTTGTTACTGATATTGGTTTTTGTTGATTTGTGTTTCAAAGACTCTACTGGACTATTGGCCACCTGACCACATTAATCTGCTTTTCAGGTTGTGTTAAACAGTCAGAGAAAGATCATCTGGCCTGGGGGAGAGACAGAGAAGCCTAAAGGCTATCAGATGTCCACACGACTGAAGGTAAAACTTCACTCACAGCCTGATCTTATGTGTGCTGTCCCACATTTTTCTTGCTCTAGGTCTACAGCTTTCCATCCAAATTTGTTTAGCCGTTTCAGCTGCTCTCATTCAGCTGCCCTGATCAGGCATAAGTGAGGCTTGAAATGTAACTACTGCATATTAAACACTTTGCTCTGCTTTTCTTTGTAGATCGTCACTATTCATCAGGAGCCCTTTGTGTACGTTAAACCCACCCTGCAGGATGGTACCTGCAAGGAAGAATATAGTGTCAACGGGATCTTGATCAAGAAGGTGATCTGCACAGGTCCCAATGAAACAATCCCAGGTAACAAGACAAAATGTTTCTAGAGCTTTTATTGACTTCTTGTTAGATATGTAGGTGTGTATGCCCACTGGTATGTAACTGGCTATGGCTATGTACAATTTGGAGGTTTTCCAGATATGATTTCAGATTTTTATTCAATTTCTATGTATGTTGGCTGGATTTTAGGGCGCCCAATTGTACCACAGTGTTGCTACGGCTTCTGCATCGACTTGCTAATCAAGCTGGCCATGAACCTGAACTTCACATACGAGGTGCATTTAGTGGGTGATGGGAAATTTGGGACACAGGAGCGGGTGAGTTTCTCCAGGCGACATAATGTGAATAGAGTGGGTCTTTGAAATCCAACTCCATTAACCGAACGCTGGCTTTTCATACTGTTCTCTCTCTGGTGCATCTGTCTTCTTTTTGACAGAAAAATATTGCAGCATGTCACTGTAGAAGAGCAGAGAAGCAACCTAACTACAAAAAGGGAATGATTTAAAGACAGTACATTTTTATTAAACAAAAAATTTAAGTCTAAAACATGCACTACTTAACAATTGACTATCAAAGGCATCTAGGCTTAAAAAATATTTATTTTTCATTTAATATGGCAAAACTGTATAATATATTTGATATTTTATTTGTACTTTAAATATGTTCAATCCTATTGCAAAACTGTAACGAAAGAATGTTATATTGCACCCATGTATTTTAATACCTAACATAAAATCTAAATAGATTTATCTTGGAACTCTTTCCTGGTTCAGGTGAACAACAGCAACAAGAAAGAATGGAATGGCATGATGGGAGAGCTACTTGGGGGTCTGGCAGATATGATTGTGGCACCACTCACTATAAACAATGAACGAGCGCAGTACATTGAGTTCTCCAAACCATTCAAATATCAAGGACTCACCATCCTTGTCAAAAAGGTGACTCTCTTTCTGCCTAAGCTATTGATTTTTACCAGCATTCAAAAGTTTTTTTTCCCCATTTTCTGAAACAAATTTGATCAAAATATTTCTGCTTGTGTCTGAGAAGCATCTGTAGATGCTTGATTTTCAATGGTCAATCAAACAAGGAATTTGCTTACTGTATACATGATATATTTATGACTTATGTTATAGGAAATCCCCCGGAGCACGCTGGACTCATTCATGCAGCCCTTCCAGAGCACGCTGTGGCTGCTGGTGGGACTTTCAGTGCATGTGGTAGCAGTAATGCTGTACCTGCTGGATCGATTCAGGTATGAAGGGCACATAGCAGTGATGTGCAAAAAACTGCTTTCACTTGGCTCAGATTTATTTTCTACCTTCTTTTTCTGTAAAACATTATAATTATAGTTTAATTTGAATACCTAAACAGTAAATGTGTTGATGGTTTATATACATGGTCAAGCAGTGGGAAACCAGTGGAAAAAGCTGAAGACACCCTTGTGTGCACATGCATGTTTTGAACTTCCTTTTGACAAATTCATAATAGTGTAGAATATATTTTATTATAATAGATGCAGTACTATTTTTATCACAGTGCACTGCACAGTACTGTATGGTTGTTGTTTTTTAATTTATTTTGATTTTTATTCACATTTTGTTTTTTTATTATGGATAAGCTTCGGATAAAAACAGGTTGTAGCAAAAGTTTCAGTTTGGATGCTGATATTAATTTTAAAGATCCTTTATAAAATTCAGATGTGGAAAGTTCAGTTACCAAGAGCTGTAATAAAAGAGAAGCTGGAATAGCTTGTTTTATTCTTTTCATTTTCTTGCACATCTCTGTTGTGCCTCTTCATGTTGATTTCCTATTGACATTTTTGCAGTACTACTATGTGGCTGGTCTGTATTATTAAAAATGGTTATATAGCGGTCAAGGGTAAAGGCTGACACGATAAACTCAAAATCCGAGATGAGAAAGCATGTGGTACCACATGATGGGAATGCTGGATTGGCATGGTTTAGGATGTAAATTTTTAAACAAAGTCTGGTTTGTCTTACAGCCCATTTGGAAGGTTCAAAGTCAACAGTGAAGAAGAGGAAGAAGATGCCCTCACCTTGTCTTCTGCAATGTGGTTCTCCTGGGGAGTACTTCTGAACTCTGGAATTGGGGAGGGTAATCAGTTAGCTGTTCATTTCTGTCCCACTGACAAATTGTGTACTTTTTTGTCTCTGCAAGAAGGCACTGTCACTGGAACAGGCCATTGTGCATAACAAATCAGATGCCAATAACACATGTCTGGGTGTGTGCTCTTAGGTGCACCGCGCAGCTTCTCAGCGAGGATTTTGGGAATGGTGTGGGCTGGTTTTGCTATGATCATTGTGGCATCCTACACTGCCAACCTGGCTGCTTTCCTGGTGTTGGACCGGCCTGAGGAGCGCATCACAGGCATCAATGACCCACGGGTGAGGCCCTTTATCCATCATTTAAATAGGATGTCCGTAGAGCCATAAAACCAACCTTAACCCAAAAACGACCCTAAGTTAATTGATACTAACCCCCAACCCTAACTTTGAAAGTTGTAGTAGCCATGAACTGTAATAACTGGAAGCATGTGTTAACTGCTGCATCTAAACAGATTCAGAGCAGTCATAAGAACTTTTAAAAAATTCTAGAATATCAGTGTCATAATGTTGCATAATGCATGATAGCATAATTCAAAATGGAATAAGTCAGTGCGGGGTTGAGGTGGTGAATCGGTATAACAAAGCTGGTTAATAAAAAAAAAAATGTCCGTATTTTGTTTTCTGTCAGTTGCGGAACCCATCGGACAAGTTCATATACGCCACAGTGAAACAGAGCTCAGTAGACATCTACTTCCGGCGGCAGGTGGAACTGAGCACCATGTACCGTCACATGGAAAAGCACAACTACGACAGTGCAGCCGAGGCCATCCAGGCAGTTCGTGATAAGTGAGTCACTGCATGCTATTTAGTGGTTGACTTGTGAACTGATGGCCGGACAGATGGTCTTAGATCTGTGATCACAGGGATGCTAAACTTCTGCCGTGATCATCATGAATTTCATTGCACCCAAGTGAAATACAAAATCACAAAAACCACACACTGTAGATGTTCAAATTTCAATTTGGCTCAGAAAGTGCCGAAAGAACGCAGTGAGGAAATCTTTATTCTGTTGGATGTTATATGACATTTAATGAGTGTGTTGATCCAATTGATTCATTAAAATGGGGAGGTGCTGTTCATTCATGCAACCTTTGTCTCCTTTACTCTCTACCTCACAGCAAGCTTCATGCTTTCATTTGGGATTCAGCAGTGCTGGAGTTTGAAGCCTCTCAGAAATGTGACCTGGTCACAACAGGAGAGCTTTTCTTCCGGTCAGGCTTTGGCATAGGCATGCGGAAGGACAGCCCCTGGAAGCAGAACGTGTCCTTAGCCATTCTCAGGTCTGTCCCCAACGATGTACCACAGTCTTCTCTTGCATTTTCCAGTCTGGCTGTTTGTCTCTTGCTGTACTGTGTCCCTTTCTCACATAATAAGAATAATAGATTCCCTTTTTTCATGGACTAATCTGCAACTCCTTCACCTTCTGCAGTTCCCATGAGAATGGCTTCATGGAGGATCTCGATAAAACTTGGGTGAGATATCAGGAGTGTGATTCTAGGAGCAATGCCCCAGCTACACTCACCTTTGAGAATATGGCAGGTATGTTACCGTGTTAAAACATACCAGGAGCACCCTTTAATTATTAAAGTAAATAGTCAATAATCTTTTGACTAATTAATAACCTCAGTGAACTACTATAAGTATTTCAGTAAATGAATATTAGATATTCAGCAAAGTTTCATACTGAAAATTCTGTTTTTCCTTTCTGAGGACTGCAAAAAAGCATTCCTTCCTTGGGCAAAAAACAGCAGTTAATGTAGAATTTCTTTCATACAGTACATGCTTTATCTCAGTGAGATGCTAAGTAAGGCTCCTGATAAAGGTGAAAAAGTGGATGTGTGACTATCCTTTTTCACCACAGGTGTGTTTATGCTGGTTGCTGGCGGCATTGTGGCGGGTATCTTCCTCATCTTCATTGAAATTGCTTACAAACGTCACAAAGATGCCCGCAGGAAGCAGATGCAGCTCGCCTTCGCAGCAGTCAACGTGTGGAGGAAAAACCTGCAGGTATGGTTGCTCCCACAGTTGCTGTTCTTCAAGGAAGAACGGTATGTCAGGGCTCATCCTATCTGAGATCAAGCCTCACTTTTAGGGCGCCACTGAGTTTTTTATTCTTCCTGTCCCTCTGAGGCTGCACACCAACTGGGTTCAAGGAGGATGTGTACATGCATTACTTTTGGAACTTATTGGATCATATCTAGAAGCAGAAGTACACAGAATGAGCACCTACACAGGGATGTTTATCCTTGCTCAATACACACTTACCCAGATGAGGGTCCTGCCCAGTATAACAATTCGGAAGCAGCACTATGAAATGCAGTGGGCTGAACTTCAGTGAGAGAGGTCACAAATCAGCCATCTTACTCCCAATAATATCAACATTAACTTTATCCCACTGTCCTTCAATAACCAATACTGAGCACTTGTGGCTGTGTGGCTCGATATTTGATTTTAGTGAAAACAGGTTGCATGAATATTAAGAAATACATGCACATAAACTGAACAGCCTTTTTCTTGTGCTATGTTTTTATTATTTTAATTAACAGTTACAGTAATGATGGCAGCTTTGCAGAGTAACAGATGATCACAATAGTGCATTAACATTTGCTCTATTTTCTTCTGACGCAGTTAGACACTGAACCAGTGCTTTTAGTATAAGGAGACTGGTGGTCGATAATATGTTTCAGCACAGTCAGTTTGTTTCCACCGAGTGATGTTGCGAAGTCTCGATCAGCCGAAGGAAATGTCATTTTTCTCTTTTAATCCACTCAGCTTTTACTGCCCGGGTGGTGAGTGTGCTGAACACAGCTCTTAGGCAAAGGTCATGACTCCCATTTGTATTGATTTGCACCATTCATTTATATTCCATTGTTGCTTCTCATGTTTAGATGGTATGACTAAACACTGAAAGATCATCTAAGGTAGCTTAACTTCTTTATAATTAAACCTGATGAAAAACTAAAGGTTAATAGCTTAGATTAATTCCTTTTTATTTTGGATCATGGCTTATTTTGCAGGTTAATGCAGGTGTGCTGGATGGCATGCTGTACTGTTTGCCTTTCTGCTCTCTTTGTGTGCCTGAAAAGGCCTTCTACTGTTCATAGCCTCCCTCACACACCTCAGACCCCCATCTCACCTTGCCTCTGAGCAGCAGTAGCAGGGTGCCGGACCAGTGACTGTCTCTAAAGGGCACGCTGTGGGTGCACATGGTGGTAGGTGCTGCGATGCTGTGATTTTGTTGTGGTTGCAACCAGATGCATGCTGGGTGATGCTCTTTCCAAAGAATATGGTATGCAGGGATCTCTGACTCTAGATAACTGTCCATTTGGTACTGTGCTTGGCTTTCTTCTTTTTGTATCTAAAGTGTGAGTTTACAAACAGTGAACTGAGACTAGGTACTGGTTAACACTTTTCGATTCAATTTTCACTACTGCCTTGTCGTCGTCTTATTTTCTGGTTTTACTGATACTTTATTGTTTTGTTCATTTCACTTTTTTCTCAGCAGGTAGTTTTTTTGTTATTTTGACAGTGTTACTTTGTGTTTCCATTTTGATTATATGAGAAGAAAAAGAGCATTTACAGGTGCGTATTAAGGAGGACACTGTTGCTGTTTGATTTGCGCATTTTGTATATTAACACATGCAACAAAAAGAAGGAGAATGAATTACAGAAGTTACACATTAAAACTTGGATTTATGTGTGCATTATGTAACAGCATGAAAACATGTGCATGTATTTCATAAATTTATTTTTAACCGTGTTAAAATGCTTGTTCTTCTGTGAGAAATGCATAGCCATTCTACTCCAGCATTCCATCGAATGATGAATTGGCAAGAAGCACTAGCTGAAATCTATATAATCTGGTTGTTTTCTTAGCAAAAAGAGGTGAAGACTTGATGTAGATTTGGATTAAAACTGCTACATAACATATTCATTTGAAATCTTTTTTTTGAATTATCACACAAAAAGAATTGTAAGGAATTTAAGATGGGTGGGCTGGTAAGTGGGAAAACTTTAATTTTACTGTAAGACTGGTAATAAAATTTGCAAACATTTTTTAAATAGAAAATAATGAATGCAAATTAAAAAAAAAACAAAATTTCATTCTGGTAAAGTTGCAGGTATTAAATGTTTATTTAACAGAAAAAAATTATACATCAGAGATGTGATGGCTGCCCCAGTTGGCATAAAGCTCCACCTACATATGCCAGAGAGCAGTGCTTGTGTATCAGATACACCTACATGCCACCCATCACCCGACTATAGGCCAGACTGATGCAAATAACCATGACAACACTGTACATTTTGTTCACAATGAGCATATTTCAGTTTTTTAATATTTGTGTTTAATATTGAATGACCCAAAATGAAGCTAAAAATATCACAGAATTTATATTCTTTATTAAATTATCATCTTTATAGAAGCAAATTATGTTTGTATGATAATTAAGTGCTTACATGGCCAAGGGATAATGAACACATGACATCGGAGGTATTTAAAGGAAAAAAACTGTGTAATATTGTAAGTCACCTTGGAAAAAAGTATAAATAAATAAAACGCAATATACTGTGACAAAGCTGCCAAAATTTTAATCTAGGACTAAACACAGTTGTTAGAATCAGACAATTACACACTGAGGCAAGGACCAACAAAAGTCAAACTATCATAAAAATTAAAGTAACGTTATGCTACAGACTGGCGTTGTGTCCAGGATGTAGTCGCTTGGCATCCTGTGCTTCTAGGATATGCTCCAGACCGTCACAAACCTGACAGTGATGGCTAATGTACGTCAGTCAATGAGCGGAGAACTACAAAGCATATTACTAGTAAAGTGATACTGAAGAGAAACTATTATACAGTTTGTGACCAAAGGAAAAGAATAAGCAATCCTTTCTTGCGTCCCTCAGGGTAGGATGAAAACACTACAGATGGGTGGAAGCAGGGTGAAAGACAGTATGGAGAGATGAGGGGCCCGAGGTGTCGAGGAGTTGCACCATATAGAAACCTAAATGTTAGCACAAGCGTGTTAACCTCAATCCTAGTTGTGAGGTGGAGATCCAGGGCTAAGCAGTAGTGTGCAGAGCAAGAAATATTACAAACTAGATGAGAGGCCACAATGTAATTGAGCTCGAGGGGGTGGGTGCCAGATGTAGGAAGACCTGTCAGTGGGAAGCAGTCTAACCTGGAGAGGACAAAAACTTGGATCAGACACTGAATGGCAAATTAAAGAGAACTGGCAACTTCTGCAGCTGTTTTAAAAGAGAAAGCTATAGATTTAGGGCCAGTAAAGAAATGTGATGATTGAAGTTAAGGGATCCGTCCAGTGTAATGCTGAGGTTTGGTGTGAATGGTGAAGGTGAGAATGTGATGTTATCAAACAATCCTTTAATAGCAGGTCTCTGCAGGTGGTCACAGAGGGTGTGGAAACTATATCAGACGCTCAGAGATTAAGGTTTGCTAAGTTTCATTATTATCAATAATACTTCCAGGATGAGAAGGCTGACAGGATTTTTGAAACCTGAGAGCTAAAAGAAGGAAATGGGATAAAGTTTTGGGTATGAAACATACTGTAAAGTTGTAGTGAGCTTGTATAATAGAATATCATCCAAAAACCCTAAAAGTTGTTTTTTGTGTTTTGTCAAATTTTAAGTTATGCTGTAATAATGGGTAGAAGACATTCAGGACAATTTGAAAGGCATGATAGCAGCAGTGCTATTGTGTGTCTCTTTTGGTAAACCTAATATATGCACTGTGGTCCGGCTGGTATTCTAAATATTAGGTATTCGTCTTTAGCACAGACCTTCTTGCTAATACATAGCTCTCTTGAACCTTGAGCTGGTTTGTGGAACAGAGGCAATAAATGATGCCTGTCTCTCAGAGCAGACTGGCAAAAGAACTGCTGCCGAGCTGTTTGTCAAAAAAAAGCACAGCTTTTGCATAGAAACACTACAGAAGTTCACACCAGTGGAATTGGCATGGATTCCCTGGCAAGGCTTCACAGTGAGCTTGTTGAATGTAGCTTGCAATGGGAACAAAGGAAGGACACGAGTGAGTTTCCAAGACAACAGGGGAGACAAGCAAACTGCGCATGGGATTTGCAAGTTGGAACACAAAAGAAGTGCCGATATGGCAGTGGTATGTCTAGCGTACAATCAACATTGGAGGAATGACAAGCTCCTTCACCTTTGCAACCTGGCCACAACCAAAATGCTGAACTGACGACTAACCCACGTGTCACGCACATTTCAACTCTCCAGACAGGTGATGTAAGCACTGTAAGCCCAGAAGGACAACGGTAACCCAAATGAAAGGTCATACCATTCATTCTGTTCCTCCTTTCTTGCATGCTTCTCCTCGTGCATGTAACCCCTTCAGAAATGCTACGCTGGACACATTAGGACCTTCCCCTGCCCTCCTCCCACTCTTCCATTGAAGCAGTTTCTAGGAACACATACTTCCAGCTTTCTTGTTACTTTTCTCACCATCCTAAACGTCTTCTATCTGGCCAATAACTTTATTTACTCTTTTTAAAGCATTCTTTGTTTTGCTCATTTTCTCATTTTCTCTTTTTTGATTTTGCATCATGTATTTCAGGGAATCAACCATGTAGCAGAGGATGCGTATGTATTTCCTATTTTCTATTTCTTTCTATTTTCCTATTCCTTCTTTTGCTCTAGCACTCCTCCACTGTAGAGAGCCTGCTTTTACGGATTTTGGTGACAACGTGGTATTTTCCCTTCTAAAGCCCTACGTCTTGCTACAAGTTCACTGAAAGGGGGTATCAGTGCAAATTTGCGTATCATGCTTAAGAAAGGAAGGAGGAAGACTGCATGACTGCAATACTTTTGCACAACCAAATGTGAAATTAAATGAATTCAGTTATATGACTTTGTAAGGGGACACAGAGACTAGAGTGGCAGCTATTAAAGTTGCCAGGGTTATTTTGTATGCATTCAAGTCTTGTGTGTTGTGAAGGGGTTCAGACTTACATGAGCAGACAAATGTGTGAGGGTTAGGAAAGGACACATCCATGGATTTCAGTTTGATGGCTTAGCTGTCTCAGCGTCTGGTGGTGCAGGGGACGAAGGGGCACGGTTATAGTATCTAAATGACTTCTTAGGTATACAGATTCATTCATCTGAGATGTGGCAAACAATTTAAAGGGCTTGAGCCCCTTCTTTCCTATGGTTCAGACTTGCAGGCTTGGTAATGATGTAAAAAGCAGAGGCAGACTGCAGTCAGGGTTAAATTGTTGATAGACCAGACAATCGTGAAACAAGTTGCATGCTGCTGTCCCTTTCTGGACCGGTCACCTGACAGCTGTCAGGTGACTCTCAAAGACAAGACAAGTGAAACCTTTCAGGTGACCCTGGTGGAGGACAGACAGTGGCAATTTGCTGTGTCCCTTCTGGGAACAAGCTCTCCCTGGGGCAAAGTGGTTAGAGAGGTGATGCTCCTTCCAGCCCCTGACCCAGCAGAGGGAAGTAGTGAGGGGTGGGAGACTGACACCATAAGACACTCCACTGGAGATCACAAATAATTCTTCTACATATATATTTATTTTAGGATAGGAAAAGTGGTAGAGCAGAACCCGACCCCAAAAAGAAAGCCTCTTTTAGGTCCATCAGTTCCACCCTGGCCTCCAGCGTCAAGAGACGTAGGTCTTCGAAAGACACGGTAAGATGATGAAGAAATTACGCTCTGTCTCCCTGTTTCTCTCTCTTTCTAACTCCCTCTACCTCTCTCTGCTGTCATCCCATCTTTAACACCAATAGCATCCCATTTCAGAGCTTTTCCACCTTCGCGTATGGAGCTATAATCACACCCAGCCATACGTCTGTCAGTCAGCCATCAATCTATAAACCATCCAGACATAAAAAGGCCCCTCATTACCGTGGAAAGCGGCCTGGATGGGGGTAGTGGGTGTGGCCTATTGGAGGGAGGAGGAGCTGGAGCAGGAAGTGGACTAGTCTGTCTCAATGTATTTGCCGTGGCTAATCTGGTTGTGGTTTTTACTGTTTTTTTTTTGTTCCTTTTGTTCCTTACATGTGGGAACCATCCCCTTTGTTTTTGCTGCGTGTTTCTCTTCAGTCACAGGGAGTTTTGCCATTATGAATATCTACTTTCTACTTTTGTTTTTAAATTCTTTCGTGGTTTGTCCAATGATACTTGCTGAAGGTGAAGGTGAGAATGTAGACTTTAAGTGTGATGGTCAAAAACAAAGTCAACCATAAATGATTTAAGGAATCTAACTTCAGTCCTTTTCCCCAGTTGGCTTTTTCAGGAGGTCCTTGAGAGGAGGGTGTACTGCCACATTTTGCCACCATTCTGCTGTTTTTCAGTCACATTTCTGGTCTTGCGGTGTTGGAATTAGGCTATTTTTGTGACCTCACACATTCGAGAAGATGTTGCATGATTATATATGTTTATGGTTGTAATGGGAGACTCATTTTTCATCCATGCTGGATTTATGAGAAAAAATGAGATGTGTTCATGTCATGTGCTTTACCCACCAGCATTCCAGGTATTCGATCGTGTCTGAAATAATTTTATATGTCAAGAACATCTGTCTTTCAGCTAAAGGTTGGTGCAAAGTGCTGTGTAGTTTCAAAAGTGTACTCTGATATATTACCGGGCCATGAGATCATCACTGGAAAGGTGTGCCATGGTGGTCAGACATTATTTATGAGCAGCATTAGGTCACAGCAGCATACTGGCAGAGACAGTACACAGATAGATTTCATACACTGTCACTTACATAGAACAGGGGCTGAGGGGTAGATGATGACTGCATATCACAGGTATGATCATGGTGGACTGATTAATAAGTTCCAGAAGGGAGTTCAAGCACACAAAATTGCTTTGAGTTATCATACATATCAAATGTAAATTTTTTGAGTTGGATGGTACTGAACACTTCAAACAGCCCCATATTTACAGAAGACACTTCAGGTGTAGACCAAAGCGTTAAAATACATTTCCTTGCTAAGAACTTATGTCAGTATAAACAACCTACACTCCATGACTTAATCAAAAAGAGAACTTGGGCTGTGGTTCAACATGGAAATAGATGGGGGCAAATCAGACTTTATATTAAAGGTCTTTCAAATGGTTGAGTGAACTCACTTCCAGTAAGCTTGTACCTTATCACTTTCCCAGAATAGATGTGACAAGGTGCCCGTGATGGCTTTAAATTTAAAACTGTGATGTCCCTGGCTGAAGAAGCACTGGGGAAGGGTAGATTGTGTTAGTGAGCCTAAAGTTTTGCTTCTGGATGCACAAAGGGGGAACAGGCAGGGAACACTTTGGCACATATAGCTGGCTATTCACATGTGTGATAAATCTGATCAAAAACCTGGAATGACAGTTTGCTCCCAGGACCATAAACATGAGATGACATATATTGCTGTGCATTACTGTTAATTTTGCATGCAGAGTTTGTTTTGCAGATAATGTGCCTTCTGACTGCAACACAGGAATCACTTCAAATGCATTGAGTTTTGGTTCTGCTTCCTCATACATTATGGGTAAAAAGGAGTACAAAGCACATTGGAAACTTATTACCATGTTCTCTTTTAAATTAAAAAAAGCAAAGAGAAGTCAAGTCCTGACCCTTGCTTGCCAGTCTATTGGGCAATCGCTAAATCCTCAAGCAAGTGCAAGGACTTAGAAAAAGGTTTATGTTTTTCACCATACTGTCAGTCCCCAACTCAATGCACAGAGCTTAAGGTCCAGTTATTGAAAAGTTGGACACCAGGACCAGGCTTAACAATGATTCTGTTCAGTTGCTCTTCATATACATGTCACTCCTGGATGACAGTAAATTACATCCTAAGGGAAACAAATGCCAGCTGAAGTTGAATTTGTTGAACTTTTTAACATTAGACAGAATGGGTTACTAAAATGTCCCTCATGGATAACCTTCCAGGTTCAGTTGATATCATTGTATTACTTTATTTCAATGTTTTTTATAAATGGATTTCAGTGGATTTTGAGTGTTGCTCTCCCCACTACATACCATACTACGTCTGTCATCCTCTACCAGCCTGACAGTTGGGTTTTATTAGAATAGACTTCTGTGTTTCTGTTCACCTGTTTTTTTTAGTGGGGGGCACTGGATATACCCTGGATGGGATACCAGTCTCTCATAGGACTGAATTTTTTTGCAATTTGCGGTATTTTATTTTTAATTTGCTTAAGCATAACAGAAATGTTTTTTGATTCAGTTCATCAACAGTTAAAGTCAACCTGTGAAAGGTTCCAACAGCAGATGGTGCCTGTCTTTATTTCAGTAAACATGAGAATTAGCTTCATCACTCATAACCTTGCTGTGTAATGAAAGACTGTTTGTACAGTAGTTCTCCCATAAGACACCACCAATACAAACACACAAAAATAATACTCTGCCCTAGAAGGCATTTATATGTGATATATAGCAATAAAAATCATGTAGACAGTGAAAAACCAGCAGACAGATGGAATATTTTCAGCTTTTAAAAACAATTTAATAATCACATTGAAACCGGATGAATTTTCCTTAATAACCTTAATAAGGGTGCAACTCCCCAAGTGAATCCTTAACTGCCTTGAGAAATTACAAGCTCCGCAGTGTATTAAATTAAACAGCACTTTCCAGAATGAATCCTCCCAGGTAAGTAAACACAAACCCCCAGGTGGGTTCAAAAGCAGGTGCAGCCTTGAGGGGCTGGTGCACCTTCTATCTTCAAGCAGTCCAGAGCCATGATGCTCTGCTTGGCTGTGACCTACATGACCTGGCACGGCCTCCTGATGGCATCACTGAGTGTCTGTCACACACTGCTGCAGTGCTTTCCTTTGACACCTATGCTATGTGTAGAGTGCGGGGGTTGGGGGTGGATACAAACCTACATTTATGGAATTCAGAGTTACCGTGATGGGAATAACAATCTCCCACATTTTATGTGTGTGTCTTCACCTATACAGCCATATCCCACAGATGTCACGGGACAGCTGAACCTCTCGGACCCCTCTGTGAGTACTGTGGTGTGAAAACAAGCTGGTGGGACCTGAGTGTCCTCCACTCGTGGCACTGAGCCATCGGAAACACTAAACCCCAGGAGTTCCTGTCCATCTCCCCATCTTGGCCTCTCCAGGCCAACAATCCATTTGAGCCTGGCATGTAGAACATCGCATCAGGACTAAGGCAACAGCAGCTGCTTTTTCTGCACTGAGACCATAAACATGAGACCAGAGAAACCTTTCTTGTCACACTCAGTGCTGTGCCTGCCTCTGTGGCCACGCCCACCACAACTCGCACAACTATCACTGCTCCTCCAACACCGAAGCCCAGTCCAGAAAAATAGTGCTTAATATATGTACCCCCAAATCCACTTTCTCTATATTTTATAATCATGAATACATTGTGTATGAGCTGTTGCACTGATATACTGAGTTTGGCTTGAAGGACCCGAAGAAAGTGTTGTATACATTGCTTATTTAACTGAAAGGACACTTTACTGCTAGTTATAATACTGCTGTATTATGTATTTGGTACCTGTGTGTTCTTACTGTATCATTTAATGTACGTCTCACTACCTCCATGTTTAAATAAAATTTATTTTAGATATGTAGCCTATTTGATACACAATAATAGTAATATATTTTGACAGTGTCCCATATGTTAATTTTGAAAGATTTTGGTAATGAAGGTATTACTTTGCGCAATAAGTAATCGTGTCGAGAATTACTATGGTAAGAGCAGTAACGCAGAGCACTGTATGTAATTGTATTCTGAAGTACAAAGGAGAGCAGATCAGCTCTTTTGACACCATAGTTTCTCTCTCGCTCATCTTTTCAGATCTGTCCTGTTTTCCTGGACTCCTTTCCCTCTCGTAGTGTGCTTATGACTTCTTCACTCTGCTTTCTGGCTTTGTGGATTTTTATTATGGTAATAATATTTATTATTTTTCTGGAACCATAGAGTCTAGCGCATAATCTATGTTAAACAAATATTTGCATAATATTCCTGAATGAATATGTTTGTCTCCAAAGGGAGAAGTAGAAATGTTATTATACAGCATAATTTGTACACTATGTTAATTGCTGTTGTGTCTTTTTGGTGCATTTTTATAACTTGTTTTTTTTTTCCTTTTTGGGATCAGTCAGCTGTTAATGCTGTTAATGGACACAATTTTACTTTCTCTATCTCTAAATTTTTATGTGCATACATAACAGAACAAACTTTTCCTCCAAATATTGCTTTCCTTATTCAAGAAGCTGTTTCTAACCCTAGGGAGCCATAAATGAATGCAGGTGAATTTAAAACCTAGTGAACAGTATGATTTCTCTACTGCACCTTAATTTACAAAACTGCCTGGTGGAAAATGGCCAATTTCCTGAACTTTTGTCACTGCCACTTGATCCATATTGTTCACTGTCCCAGAACAGTAACACTAAATCACCTTTGTCTTACACAGTCAGCATGATCACTTCTTGTTTATATAAATATAAAAAGAATACATAAGAATAAAAAAAAATCTGCATAATTTTTTTCTAAAGCTGAAGTGATTTTTGCAAGCAGAACAGAAATACATGTATGCAGTATCTATATATTCAGTAAATGAAAGATGACATCTATTCCTGCTAAGCTATAAATATTGAATTAACTACCAAATCATGTCTGTTTGGCATTTAATCATGTAGTTGAACAGCCAGACATACCTTTCAGTGTCAATTTCCTTATTTTGACCAAAAAACAACTTTCTCATATTATATGTTATGAATGCTTGGTCAACCCAACAAAAAGATGTGTTCATCAGAAATGACCATGTCATGGGAGGGTATTTCAAATGACCAAGCAACACAGGTCATAAGGTAGTAGGGCCTCGTGTAAGATTCTGGACTAGAAATATAACCTAGCGGAATGGCTACTGAGACACTTGACATTTAATTACTATTTAGAGCCACAGAAAGATACTATTACCTGCTTACTGTTAAACATTATGTGCAGTACCACCATTCAAATATCACTCCTTTCTGGGTAACAGCTAAGATGATGTTTTTTAAATAAAACTCTTAATTGTGTGTAAAAGCAAATGCATATCAACTGTATTTCTATGTGCCAATAAAATGTCTTGCATATTAAACACATGCAAATAACATCATTTTAGCTGACTTCATTTTTGACATACTTCGAATGATACTGTGAGTAGTGCTGCTGCCTCCCACCACCTGGGCTTAATGGGTGAGTTCAAATCCCCCTCAGTCTCTGTGAAGATTGTGTGTTCTCTGTTTCTCTGTGGTTTTCTTCATACTGTCTGAAGATATGTGTTTCAGGTTAGTTGGTCACTCCAAATTATCTGTGGTTTGTGTGTGGTCACCCTGTGATGGACTGGTGTATCATATCAAGGGTCAGTGTAGCCTTGACCCTGTTACTTCCAGGGAAGGCCCCAGATTGCCAAGACCTTAGTGAGAGTAGATGTGGCTAGAGTGACATAATGGACAACCTTTCTGACCTACATGGTTTGAGACAATTCAGTTTCATTCACATTGGGCACCACGTAGTGTAGTGCTTAACAGATATGGCCTTGTACCCTGAATGTTAAAGCCCCATTTTCTGCTAACACTATAATACCCTCAATCACAATAAAACACTGAATTGCTCCAGTAAATTGCCCATTTATATATGTACATCAAGTACTGTGACGTTCAACAAAAACTACAGCTCTACTATGAATTAAAAGCAACTGCAGTTTCATAACATATAAACTCTACATTTTCCCCTTTGACCGAGTTATCGAACAGCTTTTGGTGTAGGAAGGAGCAACATGGTGGACTGTAATGTGAGAAGTTAGAACTATAGAAGATCCCTTTTCGTTCTCGACACACTCCACACAGACAGCAGTGGTTGCAATTTCCTCTGTCAAAAGAAGCCGTGGTCAAGATCTGTCATTTAAGAAACAGTGACAAATAGAGTTACCAATGTTGTATTATTATTTTGCTCTCACGTTCTGCAAAGAATGCAGTTAAATGTGCACATGCTAAGAATACAGCAGCTGTTAAAGACAAATTGTGAATAACTTCACATTCCAGGATAAACATTACATATGACCGGCGAAAGTGTTGACTTTTGTTACCCCAGCTAAATTGTAAAGCAAATATAACTGGAGCCAAAAGAGAGCAAGAACCAAGGGTCGTGGTTTTGTTTTAATAAAAAAACACTGGATCATTTGTTAAACTGGAATAGAAAGAAACTGCTGATAACAGTTACGGGTTTGACTAACTAAGCTTTAGTACGGGATAGTTCTACTTGGTCTATGTTCTTTCTGCTTATGTTTTATTGAACTTTGGAATATAACATAATGAAACTATATGTCTCTTTCATATATGTTTCATACAAAATTAACAGAACATCAGTATAATTCTATAAATGCTATGTCTTTTGTATTATAATATACGGTATACACATACCTTATATAGTTGTATCTAATATAGCTTTCTTTTCTTTTGTAAAGTGCTTTGAGATGTTTCATTTAAATATGCTATTAAAATAGTAATAATAATAGAACACCACCTAACCAGGCAATTATTGTAATTACTGTAATTACTTGTAAAATACCAGCAACCCCTCTTTTCTGAGCTAATGTACCATTTGCAGAAAATGAACAGTAAATAAAATCAAAAAAATTATTTGTAAAGATATGCCTGTCAAAATAATTATATGTATTTCAACACTTCAATTTTCATATAAGGCTTTGTTTGCCTTTTCAGCTTTTTGCATTTCTGAAGCAAATCCTTAACCTGCAATGACCTGGCATCTAACTCAGGGTCCTGTCTCCAATCCTAATGCCCAGTGATTCTGGGATAGACTCAGGACTGCAGCAACCCTGACTAGGACAACCAATTAGGAATAATAAATTGATACGCTTTCTTTAAAACCTTTTTTTGCTTTCATGCTAATTATTATTACAGAAAGAGGGATGGGATTTCTGAGAGACTCCTGTGAGCAGCATGTGGCTACAGGCCAACTGAGATGCGGAGAAGGAAGCAGTTCCTGTGCAGAAGGAGGTTGCCTGCACTGTGTGGTGCTCACAGCACCAAGGAATGTATTTTGATCTGAAATGTCTATTCTTATAAAGTATTTTTTCTACGGGTGTTATGATAGATCTGTATATGAATTTTGCAGTGCAAATTGTATTTGTCTGTAAGTCCAAGTTCTCATAAAAGGAGCTTTTTAAGTAAGTGGTAAGCATGTACTTAATGTTCTTGTTTTAGGTACACCTCCTCAAACGAAAACAGTTTCCATGTGAAATATTATATTTTCTGTCTCTTCAGTGCAGAGTGAGAAACATTCAGCAAAATCACACACCAGTTATGAATTCTGTTATGCTGTTATTCAGTTGTGAGTTATGAATGCTGTTTACTGGTTGCTCAGTTATTGCTGCACACTGCATGTATATCTGTAGCAGCCTGAAGAATACAAAACATTTTCTGAACATTTTCCAGCTACAAAATGTGATCTTCACAGTTCATTTGTTGAATATTATTTGGTCAATGACTGTGATGATATTTTTGAAAATGTTGCTGAAATGATTTGCTGGAACTTTCTCTGTGTTTTACAATTATCCTGCAGGTATCTTAACAAATCTTTAAACAAATGTAGTTTTCCAAATCCCCACACCTTCCACCCTTGAACTTTGTTTTTTTCCACTGAAGTGAATGATTTATTTTGGTACAACTTCTCAGAATTTTTAATGTCAAACCAAATACAAAGCAGCCTGCCCTGTGCTCATTCAACCTCAGAGCAATACTGAAACAACTGCACCCCAAATGTATACTTAGAGAAAGATTTAAAAGTATAAGTAGATTTTATAAGATGTTTTAAAACATTACAAGTGTTATATTAGCATTTGAGCTAACTGATAGATGCAACATTAGTGACTTTTCAGTTAGATCCCAGTTTTCTTAAAATGTTAAATTCTTTAGTTAAGCAATATCATCGCCATATTCCAAAGTTTTTCCAAGCTTGGCCCCTAACGCCTGCAGATATTACTGACTTCCGTCCCCTCTCCATGTTTTGGAACTTTTAAGGAGTGGGATCACCCCCTGGTCAGTTTTAAAGCAAGCCATGTTGTTTTATTAGCGCTTGTGTTTTGTGATTTATCTGTGAAACATAAGGTGCAATCTCCTACCAATTTTCCCACTTGCAGTGCATGTATTGTGCTAAAGTCTGTGAATATTTAAACCTTGTAGAATGAAATAATTGAGAGATCTGAGGTGCATTATGAGCTGCAGCATTTCTCAATGTTAGCTCATCGCGACACCAGGTCAGTGACACATCTTACCCCACACCAACCCAGGTAAGAACTACAAATTGAACAATCATACAGATCAAATACCTCAGTCTTACCCAACATTAAACTTGGCACCAACAGGTATAAATTACACATCCAAGTGATCTAACAGGTGCAACTGCTCACACACATCCTCTGCTTCAGAGACCCAGTAAAAATGTAGTGAAATCTGGTTCATTTTTGTGGAATCACGTCTGCAACTTGTTAGACATTTATGGTCTGAGAGTAAAGGGCAGATATCACTACCCTGTCAGCATGTGGACAAAATCTTCACAAAAAGAGTATATTTCACTAGACTTTACAGCTGTATAAGTTTTTCATACTTGTTTCTTGCAACATTCGTCCACTTCGTTATGTTTTCTCTTTTCAAGACATGTGGCTAACATATGATTTCATGTTGGCTGACAAAACTTGTGTGTCATCAGGTCAATGTCATGCTTGTTTTTCTGTTTTATTTTCTGCTTTTGGACTCTCATCTACATATGCTCACAAAGTGACCCACATGAAAGGCTAAAATTTCCAGTAGTGATTTTTCCAGTGGTAGATATTTTTTCTGTACACATAGACCTATAATAATACTTTACTAAAAATTTCTGTTATTATGTGATGTTACAGTCTACAAAGGGGCAAACTTAGGCCAGTCAAATGTATTGAACCCAATGGGGCCCTGCATCCATGGTGGGTGCAGCACCTGGACTGCTACATTCAACTGTGAGAAATAACTGTACTTGAGATATTATTCATTTTATAGCTAAAAACATAAGATCAATGACCTACCATCTGACAACAAAAACAATGTAGATTAAGATCACTTTTTGGTGTTTTCTTAAAACTGTTTACCGGTATGGCGCCCCCTGCAGGTGATCCACACACCATACGGGAGCGTCAACTGCTATCTACATCTAAGGTTTCAAGAAATATTTCCGGGTACGCACTGTTTTTTAATACGCTTTATGCAAAAATATAAGTTAATACATATAACTTTTTTGTAAAACAACCTAATAGCATATATTCATAATGCCTGATTTGAAAATAACCTCAAATCCAGGAGGGTCGACCAAATGGTATAGAACGAGCCCCTCACTGACGCTCTATATTTTATACATTATGGTACAATAAGTCATGCAGACGGACGGGGCCGCGTGCGCAGCTAAGCCCCGCCTGCAGCAGAGGAGACACACACGCCGCACCTGCACGCGGCGCNACACCCCGCACCTGCACGCGGCGCTTACACACCTCAGCTCTGCTCCGTCACTGAACTTCACACAGGCGCAGAAGCTGTGAACTCAGCGGCTCCCGCGGTGAAGGTAAGTACTGTATAGTCCGGTACTTTTTATTCAATTCTCAACAATACAAATGCAGAACGGAAAAATAACGCACGAAGGACGCAAATTGAACCGCACAGAAAAAAAATCCAGAGTTTCTCAAAAAGCTTGGAACATAAAGTTTCTGAGGTCGATAGTCTGAGTATGACGTTTGTTGTCCGCCAAATAAACCTCAGTAAATACGAACTTTCCCAAGAGAAACAATTAGAGGAATCAAGAAGTATTCTTTATCACTCCTTCTACCTATATCACAGAAGCCAGGCAGTGCAGCGTCAAAAAAAAGTTATTAAAGAAAAGGAAATATTGAGCTGGTTACGAACGTCAAACTTTACTTTGTAGAGCGAGCAGGTGCAGGAATAGCAACAAAACAAAGAGGAGGTTTCAGAGCGAGTTCCGCCGTTTATTCCAGTAGACCGTGGTACAGTAAAGAGTACTATGATATAAAGACATATAAACTACAGCTCAGTGTAAAGTGTGCGTGTCGGTGGTGGCCGAAGCCCAGGTGCTGAGGGGGGTCTGTGCTCCACACCGATCATGGCGCGCGCTCGAAACTATGGTCCTGGTTAGCGGCTGATCTGTGGGCTGCAGAAGCTCCGGAGCGCCTCCCCCCCCCTCCCTGGCAATGTGCCCCTCTTTGGACAGTCCCGCTTTGTGACCCGATGAGGATGTGTTACCACAGTAACTGAGGAGAGCTTCCAAGTGTTACCAAGGAAACGGCTCGTAACAGCGGCTTAATGTGCGTGCTAAATGTGCAGCGAAGCTGGTTACAGTTCTTGTCCCTCGGGCAACATACTTTGAACGGCTAATGTGGAAATTGTATGCATAGAATAATACATATAATAAACCCCCCCCCCCCCCGTTTTTCCCCTGCGGGTGGTATCTGTCCTCAGACTACCAGAGGCCCCAGAGTTTGAGGGTTCAGTGCAGTATTTTGCTGTTCCCAGGATTGCGCTCTTCTGGAATGTTGTCGTACCTGGGATCTGAAGGAGCCACTCTGCAGCTTTGGGATCACAGCTGCAAGTGCTCCTATTACCAATGAGACTCCCTCGGTTTTCACCTTCCACATTCTCTCCGGTTCTTCGTTCAATCCCCGGTATTCCTCCAGCCTCTCACATTCCTTCTTCCTGATGTTTCTATCACTTGGAAGAGCTACATCTATCACCATGGCTGTTTTCTCCTCCTTGTCTATTACCACTGTATCTAGTTGGTTGGCCAGTTCCTGTTTATCTGTCTGGATGTGGGAGTCCCACAGGATCTTGGCTGTATTGTTCTTCACAACTCTCTGTGGTACCCCCCACTGAGACTTGGAAGTGTCCAAGCCGTGTTCCTTAAAGAAGTTACTGTATATGATTCCTGCCACTTAGTTGTGCCTCTCAGGCTGTTCCTGCCTGCATCGTTCAGCTTCTACTAGGTGCTGGATTGCCTTAGGGGCTTGTTTGCACAGTCTGCACCTAGGGGTCTTGCCTGATATTGTACCTCTGTTTCAATTGAACTGGTGCTGAGGGCTTGTTGTTGCGTTGCCATGATCAATGCCTCTTTACCATCCTTCAGTCCTGCCATTTCCAGCCACTGGTAGGATATCTTCATGGCAGCCACCTCTGCTATCTGTTGGTGGCACAGTCATTGGAGGAGTTCATCCTGCCATGGCACCTCCTGTGCTTCCCTGCTATCCCCATCCTTTATTTGTTTCAGATATTCCCCCCAGCAGCTTGTCATTGTGAGGACATTGCTGAATGTGCTCATGGATGTTTTGTGTTTCATTCTGGACAATAATTTTAACCCTTTCTAGCCCCCTTTCCCTATCTTTTTAGCTAGTGTACAGTCTCTGGGTGTTGGTTTGGAGTGGAATGCTCCATATATAGCAAGTTTTTGAGTTGGGATGTCAGCAGCTTCCTTTTTCACGTGATTGATTACCATAGCAGATAACACTACTACTTCATTTATGACAAATTGGGGTTTGAGTCCCAATCCCAAAATACCAGTGCTATTCAAAAAGAGTCCTTAGGCAAGGCTCCTAATGCTGCATCTGTCTGCCTCCAGATGTGAGAGCGACAAGGCTTGGCTTGGACATCACCCATATATACATATGAAAAGCTGACTTGGAAAACTTTTTCTACATGTGACTTTCAGCACAGAGCATTCATACATTTTTTTTTACATTTAGGCTAAGGTAAAATTTATAGTGACTCTAAGTGTTTTTTCCAACAGAAGGTGCTATCCGAGTTAGAGCTGTTCCTCTGTGAAAAGGTCCTCAGTTTGAGTCCCTCCTCCAGTTGCTGGACCTTCAGTAATGTGCTTCTCCTGAACTCACATGGCAAGACAGGGATTTGTAACCTTTTTTACCATGATACCTCAACTGAAAGTGATCTGAATGTTTACACCCCCCCTTTCCCAAATCCATCAATAAACCAATCAAGACAAAGTTAAGATCATAAATAGATTTTAGAGACTGTGCAGTAATAGGCAAATGATAGTTTTTGTTTAGGCATCAAGGTATATTTAATTAATAAGCAATGTTAGTCATTTTAATTCATAATATCAGTTATTAAGAAATTTAAACTTTAACATTTTATAGAGAGGGAAAGCAATTGTGATAAATTTTCTGAGACACACCTCACAGGTTAAGTTAAGCTGCTATAAATCAATGTAAAGGTGCTACTTTAACATTATGAGTTACTTTGAACTGTACTCTCAGCTAAATAATAATAATAATAATAATAATAATAAACTGTAATTTTTGTTGTTCATTTTTCTGCCCACATGGCTGAGTGATGTATTTTCCTTCTCCATGTTGCAGTGTTTGCACTCGGATTTGGAAATGAATGCAGCCATACGGAGTCTTAACATAGAGGACCACGGAGAAGACAAAGGACTCCTTTGTACCTCTCCTGAGTCCCGGCTGAAGCGATGGCTGCAGCTTTACCGGGAACTCCGAGCCTCGAAGGAGGACTGTGAGGCAGGCCCTCAGGCTTCACCCAAGAGATGGATAATAATGGGCTCTGTTATCATGTTAGCATTGACTGTTATGGTGCTGCTTCTGTTCTGGAATTATCACTGCACCTTCATCGACAAATTGTGCAAAAGCAAGGAGGAGAGCCCTATGTTCCCTGTTTTTGGAGACTGGGATGAAAATTCAGTAGGGGAAGGGAAGCAGGTCTGAGGGGGAAAGAGGGGCGAAATGGTTCTACTCTGCTCCTACTCTCCAGCCTGCAAGGCATCATTATAATGGACTCCAGAGATGGCTGTTGATCAGTTAAAATTTCATAACTGGGTCCTTTCAACGTGCTTATTCTCTGTTGTTCCAATACGTGTGTAAGTAACTGTTACTACTACATGAAATATGGGACAACGTTTGTCCTGTTTTTCATATAAATTACATAAAGCTATTATAAAAACTCACTACTTCTCAGGATAAGGACCCTTTAATGCAGCACACAATTTCACATAAATTGTATTTATCTAGACTGAGAAGGCACTGTGGAGGAGGAATGGTGTGAATATAAATTAAGAAACTAAGTATGTGTGTCTAGTGAAACTTGCAAAAGTTATGTACAAAGCTGGAAAAATAAAAGGAAAAATGTGAATACTTAAAAACAGACCACTTTAAACAATTACCATTCCTCTTATTCATTTTTATTGTCTTGCTAATTTTGTTTTTTTCTCGTGATAATCAATTGCTGACTAATGTAAGGTTTTACCACCAGGGGGAGGCATGTGGCAAAAAGATGACAATGTTAGAATTTTTATTGTGATGATTATTGGCACCCAAGGTAGCAATCATGATTAACTATATTTTAATTGTGCGCATTAATATGTCTAATACCCTTGTCAAGTGCCTAGAGGTCTCCTCTTACTGTATTGTCCTTACAGTTCAGAGGTCTGCACTCAGAGTGTCTTAGGTGCAATTCACTCCTATGGAATTTTGTGAGGTGATCACAAGTTAATGCAGTGAGCGATTTATTCAGACTAGAGACAAGTTTTGATGTTATAACAGTTAATAATTAGAAAAAATGAAAAGCAGTGCTCTGTTAGAACTCCTGAAAGCACTCCTTGGGTGTGGTCATGCAACTGAGAAACCAGTGTTTTCAAAGATTGATAGAAAGGTTACAATGTTCTAACTGCATAGCTATAAACTATAAACCCAGGATCTGTTATGCAGGCCACCAGTGACCAATAATCTACAGAAAAGGAAAGGCTTGAACTGTAAGTGTCATCGTGGAGCAGACAAGCTGGCTAACAGAGGAGAATATCACTGTAATTATGATAGCATGAATGAACAATGCATATTACTGTCACACACCCTCCAGAACATGGAATACCAAGTGGCACTGTCACATAACAACTGGTACCCTTTTCCTTTTCTGGATCGGTCTGCACATGCACACATGCATCACTCTGGCACATACTTTTGAAATAAAACCATTGATGAATTTTACACTATTTATTTTTGTGCTTTTTATTGGCAGCACTGCTGTACAGTGAGAGACAACTGATCTATGCGGGTGGCCTTCCTCTTCAGGAAACCCCATGTGACAGAATGAAAAAACTAAAGTGCGTGAGTGGCTCATGTCTGCATGTCTCCACATGGCGTTTAGAAAGGATTTTGTGGACTGTGGCTTCCTCAGCATTGCATCTGCTTTGTCCTGGCATGAGCCACATTCTGTGCCCTATGGCTATGGCCACATTTGTGGTGCCAGGGCCATCCCGACACACAAAGGAAAGAGGGGCTAGGGCCATCTGCGTTCAGAGCTGTTTGGCATCAGACACAGAGGGCATTTCTGTGTTACAGACAAAAATGGCCCCATTGATCAACAAGTCAGTCAGTGTCAGAATTTGCCATTTGCCTTCAGACACACTGTACAAGATGAAGGAAGGGTTTCCTCGCTTAGAGAAGCTGCTTTCAACACACTAAACAGCAGCAAAAACCATGCTGTCATCGTACTAAATGCAAAGGCATTACTTTCAGTTTGCTATCACTGTCTGGGCATCAGGTGACACTTTGACTCATGGCTTATCCTGTTATGCTACCTGTATTTAAAACACAAAATACTTCTCAAAAGTCTGTAACAGCAAAAGTTCTTTACTTCAAAGTTGCTAAGTCAGGGCCCTAATGTACAGTAATGTGATTTTACTTACTGGAAATGTGATGATAAATGCAGCATCCTCCTAATTCCATGTTTCGCAGTTTTTATAAAACCCCGACCTTTCTATTGACTTGCTACACTTTGCCCAAGAAAATCAGATTGCATCAGAAGGAACTCTATTGTGCAAGACCTGGCTGCCAAGTCCATGTGTGGCCTGAGTTCACTTCTTCATGATACTTCATGATGGTTGCATAAGATACTGAAGGAGAAACCTACTGTTCAGTCAGGTTACCAAGTGTAAATCACCATAGATAAACTAGCGAAAAACAGAACAGCAGTGAGACCTTTCAGTGTGTTTGTGGAAAGACGCATGTAAATCAATTGCTGGAATTCACTTTAGCATGCTAACGTATTAAATGTAGTGTTAAAACAGAAACAATGCATCAATTAGTGTTATGCTTTATAGGTTTATGGTGTTTCTTAGTGCTAAAATTCTGATAAATGAGATGAACTTAATGTTGCTGTTGCAGCCTGGTGAGAAGAGAAGGTTTGGGTCCATTTTCAAGAGTGGGTTTAGAAACACAAGGCCACATTTGTTGGATAGGGGGCTGTTTTTCTTCACATTGACTGAGGCTTTCTGCTCCACCAAAACAAGTTTTAAATGTGAATGCTTCCTCTCCCTCTGTTCAAGTTCTCGCTTACTATCTTTAACTGGTTGTCCAAGCCATGCTTGCGATGGTCTGGAGCCTATACTGGAAACGTGGTATACGGAAGTGTACACCCTGCAGGAAATACCAACTTATCGCATGGTAGCCAGACACACAATCATTCACTGTCATGCATCCTGAAACACATCTCTTTGGACTGTGAGAGGATACCAAACAAACATGGGAAAAACATGCCAGCTGTATGCAAACTGAGCCAGATTCAAAACAAAACAAAATATGAACAGCACAGGCACTGTGATGAACCTGATGACCCCTGGCAATAATTTGAGGTATCACTTTGAGTGACTCAGGGACCGTTCTTTAATGAAGGGATGCAATAAAATCTGGATTTAGGATAGGGATACATTAAAATAGAAAATGTTTTGGTGAGAATAAAATGAATTTTCATACACAAAACAAGCATAAGTTCATACTGGCTGTAAAAAATCATTACTGTCCCAAAACATTAAAAGCTGAACATCAGTGTACAAACAGGACTTTCTCTAGAGTTACCTGTTTTTTAAATTGTGGATTCTGATGTTAATATACAATTTCACAGCCAACATATCACTGCACATGTACAGTAAGCTCTGATAACTTTAACTGACACAAAGCTTTTATTGTATTAAGATGTTCTTAATTTTGTGCGAGCCACATATTACTTTTGTAAATGCCAGAGTGTAATGTATTAGAAGATTTTCACCTTCCAGAAGAAAATGCATCGAATGTTGAGCAATGTCCATGATGGTGATGACCACTTCCTCTCTTCACAGAACCCAGGGCAGGATACTGAAACATGGTGAAAAGCAACGAAACTTCATTTGTTGACAGTATTGAACTCTCCTGTTGTTCATTATTGTCTTTCACGCTCTCTGCTTTATTTTTTCAGTTTGATGTTATTCCAGTTTCAGTTTGTTATTACAAGTCTAAAAAAATAATACCTAACACCAGATTTATACTATTCAGTCTGTTACTTTTAAGTATAGCAGTCAAGGAGATGACCTTGTAACCTGAAAACCTGAAGGCTGCTGGTTCAAGCACAACACCCCGTTCCTGCTGAAGTCCCACTGATCAGAGTACGTAAAGTGATGCAATGAGAACACCACTGTAAATATGTGTAAATATGTTAAATACGTGCTGTTAGTGTGCGTGAGCAAAAAATCAATAACACTTATGAGAGGTAGTCTGGATTCTCGGACTTCACAGCATTATTGTATTAATCATTGTGCTGCACTGGAGACAGTCTTGTACTTTTGAGGTTCCAAATTGCCAGCTGTATTTCAATTACAGTTGTTTACAGAGCAGTTATTAAACAGAGATCATCAGATAATACTGTGTTACACGTTATAACCAACTTCATTCCTAGTCATTATCACAAACTCTACACAACTTTCTGGAATTTATTTGATCTGTAGACCTCATTTACCTGAAATGATAACACTTGTGTGTGAATTCCTGATTTCTGCACTTGATACTCTTTGCTCTTTCCATACACCCACTGGCCATTTTTTAGATACACTAGGCCAGTACAGACAGCTAGTAGTGTAATTGCATCAGGTTTTCCGTACACACGTTAGGTTTTTAACACCAAATGAACATCATTTGTATGCCACAAAGTATGAAAATGCTGTTGGTGACCAGGCGCATCTCTTCATGGCCAGTCTAGCTTTTCTCAAACTGATACTTCAGGCAGAATAATGTACATTGTCACAAAACACACATCATCTCAAGATGGTTCCACCAACACTGCAGTGTTTATACTTTACTCCACTGGCCCCTGCAGCTCCCACCTTTCAAGCCAGTAGAGCAACTTGTATGAGGTGGAACGTAATGTCAGCAGAATGAATGTGCTACCTCAAAATCTACAGAAAGTGTGAAATTGTTAATCAAGCATGAAGCAAGAACCCTTTTAATGTGTCCAGGACCTTGTTGCTGAATTCACACTCTTTTGGAGGCAAAAGAGAGTCCCCCCCAGTACTAATAAAGTGACCAGTGAGTGTCCGTTTCATTTGCTATGGCTTCCAGATCTGACTGGACCCAACACACATGTAGCAAATGTCATTAATACCCATAAATGTTGGCCTGTCCTCACCAGATTTTTCAGCTATGGTGTATAAAGAAATGTTTTTGGGGTCCTTCCTGCCAACAGTGATCCACCCCATGATGCCACTCAGGGGCCAGTTAGCAGTTAGTTCCCCTACAGGGGGCTGGGAAGTGCCTTGTGACCCTGGAGTCCCTACACTGGATTAACTGTTCACCTGACTAGTTTAACTGTAATTTTTTTATATTTTTGTAACATTTTCTAGTTTCATTTGTTGTTTATTTGTAAACTGTGTAGCATAAATGTAATTTCTAATTTTCCTTTTGTTATACATTCTGTTATTTGTTAATTTTATAGTATAACTGTGATTTGTAATTGTGCTATTTGTACTCTATTTTTGTTATGTATTCTGTTGTTTTTTCATTTTTAAGTATAGCTATAATTTGTAGTTGTGCATTATTTTTTGTTAATATTTGTGATTTATTTATTTTGCTAGGGTAAAACTGCACCGTTATGTTACGTCGCGTGTTAAGCTGCCGTGTGTGACAGTAGCGGTCCTGTCCTCCTCCTCCCTTTCCTCCTCCCAGAAGGTGTAAAAGGGTCGAGTTCGAGGGGAGCGCGACCAGTACCGCGTGCCGCTGCTGATGCTGAGTCTCGGCCGGAAACCGGTCCCGCTGTGAAAGGGCGAGGCGAGCGCGCGCGCGCGCGCGGCCAAGCCCACCTGACATTCCACTCTCGTTCTCCTGCCTTCCGAAGCCTCCTGCGACAAGGTTGTGACCATGCAGGTGTCCAGAGTCGTCGCCGCGGTCGCGCTCTTGCTGCTGGCCGTCGCGGGCATCCTTTTGCTCACCATTCCGATGCGGAACTTGAAGGAACCGCCGCAATTCTCGGTAAGACCTCGCGGCTCCGTGTTCCGACCACGGTTCGTTTGAAACGGAAACAGCTGCGCGAGACTCCAGGCGGCAATTGCTGAGCGTGGTGGTGGGGGGGTTGTCTGGTGTTAAGATGTTTTACTGGAGCTGACCTCTCAACAGCACAAAACGTAAGTTATAAAAACATTGCAAAAAAAATTATAAAATGGTCTTTACACCTGAGAGAATGGCGCCAATTTGCAGCCGTTGACCTAGAAAGTTTTGTGCGTTTTAGTGCGATTTGTGGACGTTAGTGAATGTGGTAGCATCGCTGTAGGTGTCGCTTTCCTCAAAAGCCAAGTTCATATACATTCAGATTTTAAAATGGGATTCTGAACTTTGAACTGTTAATTAAATTTGCAGAAGCACCGTTAATTCAAAAGGTTCACACAAATAAACATTTGCAGCAGAAAAAAAAATGTGTCTTGAACAAGTTGTCTCATTTGGCAGCTACACAAGAAAGCTTGTAATCTCACAGCAGACCCTCACTCTACCCAGTTATATGATTCATGAATAGGTATCTCATACTGTGTAGGTCACATAATATTGTATGTGTTCCGTAAGTGTCATTTTTAAACCCAACTTTTCGTTAATGCGGGCTCCTCTTGCAGTGAACTGAGGAGGTATGTTTTATATACCTTCTACTTTAGACCTTCATTGCTTCTTTTCCTCTACAACTGCCTACAGCGTTTCACCAGCATTTCTCCACCCCCTTGCCTGGCCTCCCTCTTTTCTTGTTGTTGCTTTCTGTGTTCAGTGATAAAAGTGGTGCATTGGCTTACCTCCATGCTGGACTGCTGCCACCACCCCAACACAAAAGATGCCAGTATCATCTTCAATGCTTTCTAACTATTACTCTGCCACTGAAGTTAAATGTGCTTTGTAACTAGTGATGGGTGTAAGAGACTGGCATCCTGTGCAGAACATACCCTGCCTACTGTTCCAGGATAGGCTCCAGGCTACCGTGACCCTAACTTGAAAAAGTGGTTAATGCCAGCGAGCTAGTGGCCAGTGCTGTCCTGGACAAGCCCACATGCTCCAGGTTAAATATGTACAATTAAAAATTGAAATGTTTGCTATAGTACAAGCAGCACTCCACTTAAATGCTGTAACTTAAAGCACTTAAAAGAACAAAAACTCTGTTGTATTGTGTTTACAACAAATGAATATAAACAGCCCATGTTCTTAGCCAGTCTTTTGGTGAGTGATAGAAAATGAAATCAATATACAAACAATGAAACTGAATGTAAATTAATAATTTCCATTTGCTTCTATTGACATAGAATACAAAAAACCATTTATTCCATGAAATAGATAAACTGTAATAAGTTGATCTGTCTGTCAGAGGTTATAACTGCAAAAAAAGTCACAGTTTATTTTAATCTGCTGTTAAAGGTTATATTTGATGTACTTTGACAGACCACAGAAGTGTTTGCAGGCTAATACCCCAACTCTGGAGATCTTGTTGAAACCTGTTTGTACACAGTGTGATTCACTGGTTTTAGGCATTCAGAACTGTCAAAAGACTGATGACAGGTACAGCATTCATGAGAACTGGTGTCATTTTACACTTTAACTGTTATTAACTATTTCATTTCCCTGCTTCATGCACTTTGCATCAATGATAGGCTCTCCAGACCACTGTGAGCCTGTACTGAGCATGATTATAGATCAGGCTGAATGGGTGTAATAATGTTATTCCCTATGCCTGCGTGATACTGCTGATGTGTAAATGCTCCTTATACTCTTCATGCCATAATTTCTCCATTTGTAAGAATATTGACTGTCTTGATTTCACCCCTACAGTATGGCGTTGTCCTTGATGCAGGCTCCTCACACACGGCAATGTACATCTACAAGTGGCCCTCAGACAAGCAAAATGGCACAGGAATCGTCACCCAGCACAGCGAGTGTCATGTTGAAGGTAAGAAGGGCAGCACTATCTTTCTGTTTAGCAGCAACCATAACTGGAACTTGAGTTTTTGTAACAATCTCAATTTCTGTACTTAAAAGACTCTTATTTTAAATAGTGCATAATTGTATCAATTTACACAACTCTATATTTATATGGAATCAATGTAGGTGAAGTAATTTTCTCAATGGTACAACAGCAGAGCCCCTCCAAGGAATATGAACTGTTCTCTCTAAGGTTACAAACCATTGACCTTAATTGTCACATGAGTCCAGCAGCCGTCGTTTCCAAATCTGAATTTTGAACTTTTCACACTGTTAATTGTCCATAATAGCATGTGGTAACAAAATGTGGAATTATAGCAGAGTCAGCACCTTGCAAGCATTTTAGGGAAATTGATTTGCTGATGCCACTACATCTGACAGGAAGGAGGGTTGCCCTCTAAGTGGGTGTATTTCTGTAGATGTACATTTCAAAGTTATCATTATTATTTTTTAGGTTCCCGTTCTTCCCAACTGTACCCCTCTTGCTCTGTGTGGCTGTTCCCCTTTTTGTCTGTTTTTCAATAATCCAGGTTTCGAGGGATGTGTGAATGATATATAAAGTATCGTTTTGCTCTATAGGGATGTTATTTTCAGGCTTATGTTCTTGGTCTTCATTTGTTTGGTTTGAAGCTGTGGGCATTTTTGAAAGGTGCATGTTTAGGGGGATGTAATGTTTGGTTATATCATGAACATACTCCCAGTCACTTCCCCCTGTATGGCTCTGGATAGGAGGCGGCATCTCAAGCTATGCAGGAACTCCGGGGGGTGCTGGGGCCAGTCTGGAGATGTGCATGAACAAGGCCATGCAAGACATTCCGAAGTACCGGCACCAGCATACCCCAGTTTATCTGGGAGCCACAGCAGGCATGAGGCTGCTGAAGTGAGTTGCAGCTTGTGCTTGTATTAAACTAAACAGTCATTCTCACACAAATAGTCACTCTTGCCCCTTTTAGCTGGTCCTAATTTGTTACTGAAAACTGACTGAATCTGTAGAAACTTAATCATGAAATTACTTATTCTGTTGTTAATTACAATTTTTTTCAGAGCCATGCAAAGTTCACCAGAGAATCACCCAAAATGATACCTAATATAAGGAACAAGTTGTGTAATATATTAAAATAAAGAACACAATTTCACATTAAAATAAATTAAAAGCAATTACTTCATAAATTAAATTTATCAAGATAGTGTGCAAGGGATGGTCTGACAAAGGCAAATGCAGTTGCATTAAACATAGGAATGGGAGGCAGTGGAGGACACCAATGGACAGTGTGACATTTTCAGTGCTTGCTTTTATTTGGTCTCCTGGAGAATAAATAGTTTGCGCTGTTGATTCAGATAAAGCTAACCCAAAACCTAGCATATCTGTCTGTCCCCACGCTCTATATGTTGTATAATACTTGTAACTTTTTTCAAAGCTGAGCCGCTCCTACACACTTTGCCATTTGTATTACTGTGGATAATATTTTCTTTAACTTTTTTCCCTTAGGTGCCAATTTTTAAAAATGCAACACTATAATAAACAAATAATTAGAAAATGGAAACCACAGTAATGCAAAATATGATGCAAACACAAACATTTGTATATGCAAGCCAGCTCATAGAATGCCAGACCACAACCGGGGTGATGGTACTTTGTTCCCACAGTGCATTCCGTCTCACATATCCTCTTGGTGCAACTGTCAAATGCAGTTTCAGCAGAAGTTGCACATTGTATGAATGAAAATTTGGAACAGTTAATAATAAGCTGAATTATTAATTGTTTGCGTGTTCTCCCTGCATCTTGGGTTGATTTCTTCTGGGTGTTTTGATTTCCCCCAACAGTCCAAAGACAGGTGTTTGGATGAACTGGTTGCTCTCAAATGCCTAATTGTTTGTGAGTGAGAGGTCATCCTGCAATGGGGTAGTGTCTCAGCCTGTATGTACTTTCAAAGCCTATGACCAGTGATTCCAGGATAGGCTCCAGATCACTGGAATCCTGACCAGGATAAAGCAGTTAATGATCATGGATGGATGGTATAAGTGTCTATGCTGATTTGAATCTAATGATGCATGACCTTTATGTAAACATTTTTTATGTCTTCTTGTGGCAGACACACAATTATATAATAGTTCGAAAAAACGTTAATTTTGTATACGTTTGTTAATTTATCGTTCCAATTTCTTTGTTTCCCTTTCTCATTCTTTTTCTAAAGCATAACTAATCCAAGTGAGACAGACAAGATCCTGCAGGATGTGAAGGAAAAAATTCAGTCATCTCCTTTCAGCTTTCGAGGAGCAGCCATCCTGACTGGACAGGAAGAAGGGGCATATGGCTGGGTCACAGTCAACTATCTACTGGAGAACTTCATCAAGGTTATTTAGTGAAATTAAAAAAGTCATTTTTTGATCCATTGTACAAGGCTGCTGGAAGAATACAAACCATGTGGCCTATGTGGCTTCTGCAGTAGTTAAACGTTGACTATGTGAATCACAGTGGATTACTGCCATGATACAGTGTACACTTTAAACTGTTTGTTTAGCAAACAATATGGGGAATGGTTTAATGCCTCTGCTGGCTAAATTTGACATTCTTTTTGTGTCACTGTCACAGTAACCTTCATTGTACTATATCCCACACAAATTAACATTCCATGAGTTTGTGTATCACCTGTTATATCTACGCATTGCACTTGTTTTCATTCAGTAATACTTTTCGTATCTGTTGTCAGCGTTGGTTACATTTTGTATTAATGTACATGTATATACATATTTATTAGTATCACTTTCTTGTCTCAATTCCACTACTTAATGAAAATTCCATGAATATCAATCCATCCATCCATCTATTATCCTTAACTACTTTATCATGGTGAGGATTCCTGTGGTCTGGAGCCAGAATCCCAGAATCACTGGGTGTCATGCTACCAAACTACAGACTAGAAGAAACAGTCCTTGAACATATGAGCCATTTTAGTTTAACAGTCAAAAGCATTTTATTATTAACATTTATTTACATGGTGCTTTTGTCAAAGTCAAGATTAAATGTTGGATAATCAAATTTATAATCATTTACCAATTTTCACAGCAGGGTGTTCTTAATGTACCATTCAAGTTAAGTACTTTACCTCAATGAATGTACTACAACAGTAGGAGGATTTGTCTCCTCTTCATTATTATATCAGGGAAGTCCTAAACAGTGTGCTCACTGTTGTCCCATGAACCATTTCAGCAACTGCATCCTTTTTTGGCTGAATTTTGATGTATTTTCATTGATCACTGTGGTTTCTTTATGGCTCTTGTTCCCAGTATGGCTTTGTGGGGCGTTGGCTGAGCCCAGGCAAGAAGACAGTGGGTGCCCTGGATTTTGGAGGGGCCTCCACTCAAATTACATTTCTGACAAAGGATGCAGTGGAGGACAAGAACAACAGGATGACACTGCGTTTATACGGTCAGAACTACACTCTGTACACCCAGAGCTTCCTCTGCTATGGCCGAGACCAGATGCTGCGCCGCCTTTTGGCTCTTTTGATGAAGGTATGGAGCACACTGAGCTACTTTCATGAATAAAGTTCTTTACAGATGTGGCCGGAATTATTGGTACCCTTGCATTTTATTCAAATAATGCAGCCAAGTCTGTATATGGAACCATATAATAAATATTCAGAGCAAAAGATATGAGTTTTAAAACATTACCTAGTGGTGCTAATAACTGTAACTTTGTGGCATAAATTAAATGAGTGTCAGTGGGTCAGTCTCAGGTTCCTTTCTGTCCTCTTCCTCTGTCCTCTGTTCTCCTCCAACAGTCCCAAGGTTATGGCAGCTCCATATCTCACCCTTGCTATCCAGCAGGCCACAGTGTTTCTATGATTTTGGACCAAGTGTTTGACTCCCCCTGTACACTGAAGGAAAGACCCAATCCCTACAACTCTCAGACAACGGTAACAGTGACAGGCACCGGGCACTACCAGCACTGCCTGGGCAATGTATCCTTGATCTTCTCCTTCAACAGATGCAGCTTCTCAAAGTGCTCCTTTGATGGTGTCTTCCAGCCAAATGTCACAGGCAACTTTATGGTGAGAGATAATGGTGGGCAGATTCCTCAATGCAACTAGCAGCTTTTTTTGGCACACAAGTTGATCATTTTTCTCCCCCCCAAACTGCCTTTTAGGCATTTTCTGGCTTTTTCTACACTCACAACTTTCTTCAGCGCACCACCGGCATTACAGCCACATCTCCCACCCAGTTGGAGAAGGCAACCCGTACCGTCTGCAATATGAGCTTTGATGAGGTACGCTGTTGTAATGTATAACTGCAGTTTTTCACCACTATTGCTGAATAATTGTTAATTAACTGCTCTTATACCTTCTGAACACATGTTTACAGTTGAATTATAGTGCAAACATTTACAATCATACTTGTTGGTCTGCATTATCAGTAGTCAACATATATAATCATGGATGCAGTTGCTTTGAACAGTAAGGGCCCAGTTATTACAGAAGAGTGAAGACATTTGTTTCTGTATGAAAAGCTATGTGAAAATACATAATGAATATGCATATTTAATGTTTGCTAGGGTTTGGTGGTACACTAATTCTGTAAGTATTCTTCATCAGTCATGGAGAGCAACATAATTGTCTGATTTCACTTTTTTTATAACAGTACATTGAAATTTACAACTGAAAAATTTAGGCTGTGCAGAGTCAGATTTGAAATCTTTTAAATCTTATCCTGTTTGGTCCTTTGGACATTATGTTGTAGAGTTTTATGATTTTCCTATTTCAGTTGTTTCCAAGAATTTATGGGGATAGGTTGTTATGGAGTATACATATATGTGATAGCACACTAAATAGTAGTTTTCAAATGCACACAAATATTGCTGTAACATTCTCAAGGTCTTGTGATTTATTATGGCATTCAAATAATTAGAATTGGGGATGTAACAAAATGAAGTCATTGTACACACAAATGCAGTGGGCTCAGGAATTTTTGGTGTGCTTGGAAAGATGAGGACAAATGCTAGATAAAATTAAAGTTATATTGTTTTATTGTGACATGAGCGCAATCATTTTCTTTCCAGAAAAGGTATATGTCACAAATATTATCACATGCGTTATTATTAGTGCGCTGTTAGTACTGTCTGCTCCCTCCATTGCCAAGATAACAACACCAAGTTGTCTCTTGTAATGCTTTTCGAGGTGGAAAAGTACATAGCTGGGGGTCTGAGACCATTTGTCCATAGAGAAATTCTCCAGAGCCTTCATGTTCATAGTCTTTGCTTCTGCTCAGCTCACTGACAGCTGTTCAATGAGTTTCAGGTCAGGGCCCTAGGATAACCAATGCAAAAGTTTGATGCTGTTCTCAGCGGACCATTTTTGTGTTGATTTGGAGGCTGTTATTCTCATTCTCTGCTGAAAGTTGGAATCCTGACTGAGTTTTTGTCTTCTGAGGCAATGAGACTTCAAGCTAAAATCTTCTGGTGTTTCACAGAGTGTAAAATGCCAAGGATCCTAACAAGTTTCATAGGATCTTTGGTTGAAAAACAGATTCATAACACCACAGATGCACCTCTACACTTGATAATGAGGATAAGGTCTTTCTGCATGACCATCCCTCTTTTTATGCCAAACCCATCTCTGGTATCTGTTCCAAAAAAATCTGTATTTTTGTCTCATCTGATCATGTTCCAGGTAAAACTGGGGATATTTAGCAAACTGAAATTTGTGAATCGATGACACCAGAGGCTTTCTTCTCCCATCTCCGTTTCCCTCCTTGTGTGTCAGATGCTGAAGAAGGCCCCGGACCAGAAAAAGCGCCTGCAGGATTACTGCGCAGCCTCTGTTTTTCTCCAGGTGCTGACGGTGCGTGGCTATGGGTTTGATGAGCTCTCTTTCCCACAGATCTCCTTCCAGAAAAAGGTGGGCTCCTTGCACAGTCAAACACACGTTTTCATCAAAGCCAGTCATCATCACCGTTGAAAATGAACTTTTCTGCAATGTTTTTTTCTTGTGAAATGCTTTAATTATGGAAATTATGCACACAATATATACAATACAGTTATACTTTGCCAAACCTCTGTCCTGAAGAATAATAATGTTCTGATGTCTTAGTTGCCAACTGAAGGTTTTTGTCTCATCTTGTTACATTTTGCACTGTCCTTTGACTTATTTCGATGCAGGTGTTTGTGTGTAACTTTTTTTGGCTGTGCTGTGCAGGTAGGGGACACTTCCATAGGCTGGGCACTGGGCTATATGCTAAGCCTAAGCAGCCTGCTGCCGGGAGAGAGTGTGGAGCTCAGGAAGGCGTTGCAGCCAGAGGCCTGGGGTTGTCTGCTCTTCATCTTTGCCCTGCTGATCCTTATAATCCTGGCATACTTCTTATTACAAACAAGCCACAGGAAGAAGGGCAGCAGCAATGTCATATAGTGACCAAAATGGCACACTCCTTCCAGCTGCCAGTGTGCCCAACAATTCAAGATTTCTATCCAAGTTCAGCATTGTGACTCACAAAACAGTCCTGCTCCAGGAGATCTGTGATGGAGCTTTGTTTGTCTTTTTCTAACCACTATTAGTACCTCTAATTAACCAGTATTAACCTCATAAAAACAAAAACCTTTATCAGGATGATGAATGCCGTCAGGGAGAGTCTAACTGCTGTATGATAACGCAGCACAATTCGGTTGTGCAACTTAACACTCCTGATATACTCCTCATGTTTACTAAGGTTCAAGTGCTTACTGCCTGTATTCTCTGAATGGCACAGCTGTTTAAACGGTTGGATCTATACACACACAAACTGTGTGTGTTAGACATACATACTTCTAATCAGTCTACCTACAGGAGGTTATAACCATTCATTTTTCAATTGGGATTGCAGCATCTTTAACCTTTTCCTGATGAAAATATTTACTTATAAACATCGTACAATAATCATACAATCACACATTGTGGTTTAGTAAGTGTTTTGATAAGAATTTGGCAAGTTTGTAATATTATTGTCCCTGGCAGTATTGTGTGGTTGGCCACCAAGTGCCAGTGGCATTTTAATATACAACATACTATGAGCTTTTTTGGTAAATGCAGTATCCTCTTACTGGTTTTTGTATTTGCCTCAGTTTGTAATTTTTAATATTGTTTAATCCTCTCTAATGTCTAGCTCATGTGTGCCAAAGCATCGCATTTCAATTTAGAAAGGCACTCTGTGAGCAACATTCTATCACCTTGTAAGCTGCTCTTTATCACTATATAAACTCATGGTTGCAAGATGCTTTAGACACAGGCACTAGCTTAATATTTTTTCCTGAATTAAATCTCCAAGATAATGAAGTAAATATAAAGCTCTGGATACCTAACATTTCTTCATACAAAAAGTGTCATTATTGTTGTTTGTAGGTCAGTTATATTTACATTTGTAATGTTATGGGTAAGGACTGTACACTGTGTCTGTTCACTAAGGACAAATGTAAGCAGTGATGCAGTGTCCGAGCTACATTTATCGTAATCCATAAAAGGCTGAGATTTGGGGTTCCATCATAATATTTATATATGCATTCTGTTTTGTTTGAAGATTTTTGAGGTTTACAATTTGTGAACACAAGTGTTTGTGTAATACTTTCCTTCACATAACTACTAGTGTATTCTTCTGTGCTAATTTCCAAAATATATAGTTTTTTTAAAATAATATTTTTTTAAGTTCACTTTTTTTAAAAAGACATTCTGGTCTGTGCTTTTATATGTTTGTCTGTACTATGGTTTTTTGTGAACTGATCTCTCCTCATATTATTTACAGATCTCAAGCTATATACTGTGTACTGCAATACAGTTTAGGAACTTAATGATATTGGACCTGCAGTATTTCAAGTTTGTGTTTGAAACTGATGTGGCAGGTGCACTGTGTTATATTGCTACTGACTTGCAGACCATATCAGATACATCAACAAAGGATGTGGGTTTGAAAAGCAATGGCTTGACAGCTTGGTTATGATATTTTTTCAGACTTTGCAAATAAATTTTTCTATGATTCATGCAAGGTCTCAATAGCTTCTTGTTCCTCAAAGACCCCCTTTTTGTCTTAATGCCTTTTGATTGTACACTGAATGTAAGGATACTGATGAATAAGTGACTATATGTAGTGTTGGGAAATTATACACTCAGAAACGTATACTGTTTCAAATAATAAGCAGTTTCTATATATTACTGGAAATAGAGTATTGCAACAGTTCAACCTCTTGACTTCTACATCTCATATGGACATCTTTCCTTTTTTAACTAGGATCAAGGTGCCTGTTCCTTTTTGTTTTTAGTATTGTTCTGTGTCTCTAAGCGGTAATAAAACCAATGTATTGCCCAAGCAAACTTCCTGTGTTTCTGAGTATTATTCCTCTTTTGGTAGAGCTACTGCTCAAGCATCAGAAAGAAATTATAAGGTACAAGGAATCAGCAACATTTGGGTTTTCAAGGCCCACTCTTTAATCTCTGGTACCTGCTCACCAATGCAGTCTTACAGGCTGAGCTGAATGAATGGTAATCATCACTTTAAACTAAAAGCAGAACATTTAGTATGATTTGTTTTGGCTGTGGAATTTGCCGCTCATCACAGCAAAAATACAAGCAAATGAGCTGACTTAGTATTTTTAAAAAGTGGATTAGTGATTACATAGAATATTTAAAAGCAATTTCAGTTGCTTTGTTTTGCACTGATCAAAACAGACATTAATTTTTTTCTGTTTATAGTTTTAAGAGAGAAAGAACAGTTTATTTACATAAAAGCACCATCAATACTTACAGCAAACATTGAGCAATTTTATATATATATATATATATATAAAATATATATTTATGGGTAGAAGACTCGGGAGACAAGACTGTGGGAACACAAACAAGTACCACAACACACCCTCCCTCAAAGCTCTCCAGCAAGTTTATAACACACAAGGTCAACATACTCCTGTAACACCCCAAAAAGGTTATACACTATTTGCACATATATAACAGCAATGCATGATGGGAGCACCACAACGCCACCATCTTTGTATCAACTGATAACTTTACAAGGAGATCTTCAACTAGTCCTCAGCTAATGATTATTCATTCAATATTATGGTCAGTTAAGACAATAATAGTGCTGTGTTCTGCTTTTTGGGTAACCCCGCTTCACCTGCACACTCGACGGGGGAGAGATGAAGTGAAAAAAATTTATAAACAATGGTGAATTTCGTCGAGAAAACTTAATAAAGTTTTGACATTAAAGAGCGGCTGTCTCATACGACAGCTTTCTGGCATGAAGAACCACAAAGGCAGCCTGGCCAGCCCATTACTGAGCCAAACAGCGTTTCTGTTCCTGTAATATCACTCCGGCTCAATGCAAGGCGCCACACGTTTCACTCTCCACAAGACAGACACCATGGCCGCTAAAGCTGGTGAAGAAGATGAAGACCCGGAAGTGGATCTCGGAGAGCAAGATGGCTGCTGCCGTCCGGCTTGCGGAGGTTCCCGCGGTTGATATCGACGCTGACGGCGTGTTTAAATACGTGCTGATCAGGGTGAGCAGTACGGAGGAAGGCGACGATTCCAGCGTGGATATCGTGCGGGGCTACGCGTGGGCAGAGTACCATGGTAAGTTAAAAACAACCGCTGCGGATATTCCGTGTCCAGTGGCCGGTATTGCACTTATTATCCATCCGGTAGAATAAGAAGTGTACTTTAATAATATCTTATTACTGCCTATTACCTAGCGGATGTCTTTGTTCAAGGTGCCATACAGTATTACTCAACTACAGTGATTTGCAAGATGTTTTTACTGTTTTCAATTTTGTGTACCGTGGTCACAGACACTACAGCAAGTGTGAGAGTCGAACCAGCATCCTTCACTCTGTAAGGTGACAGCCCTAACCGGGTATTACCTGCTGGTCCTTTATGAAGACCACTACCAATGTTTGCTTTCATATTTAAGAGCCACAGTAGAATAAAAGGCTGGGCAAATTACATTGGGCTCTCATATAAAAAGGCCCCAAGCAAAGAAAATGGTTTAAATATATATGCTCTTTTTATATTATACAGTCAACTTATTGATTCAGTATATTTTCCACACATGCAGTCAGATCCAAATGGGTGATTCCCTGCAACACAACTCCAGTTATTGGTTTAGAGACTCGTTCAGTACAGCAGTGACAACAGTCAATATGCAACAAATACTCATGGGAACATTTAAGCACATTACAGGACACAGATTCATGTATCTATAGAAATGTAATTATGCTTAGAGCAACACACCACTTACTATCACACCAACAGTCTGAAACACTCGCTGTCATCAAATAATCTCAATCTAGTAACTGAAATGGCACACGGAGTACTAGTTATTTATTCTGTTAGCTGGTACTTGTCTCCAAAGCCATTCCCAGTGTTAAGTGACTTAGTTATTTAACCAGGTATACAGTAAGGTGTTTTTGCTGCAACAGTTCTAGGTAACAGCTGGACCAGGGGTCACATATGTCTTATTAATGTGCCTCTAACAACACAGTGTGTATCCACATGCTGTGCAGCGTGAAAAACACAGGCAGTGATCATGTCAACTTTATTTCTATATCTCATAAACACCTATGAGTCAAATGTCTCTGTCCAGATTGTACCTTGTCTCACATCCTTGTGTGTGTAGGCAACACCGCTGTAATCTTGTACTGGACAAGGACTTATTGGTAATGAATAAATAAAAGAAAATATAACTTTAAATGACAAAGTAAAAATCATTATATTTGTTAAAAATGTGACCTTTTAATAAATATTGGGTTTAGTTTTTTTTTTTTGTTGTTGTTTCCAGAGACTGGTTCTGCCCCCACATAAGACGTAATTGTAATTTGACTCCTCACAGCAGGAATGTGTTTAGGGAGTGATTTTGTGGCACTGATTAGCCCTGTTATGTGGCGATTTGGTATATTTAGAAGTAACTCGTTTCTATTGTGTTTCTTTGTCTCTGTGTTGCTCCTTTCCAGCCGACATTTATGACCGGGTGGCAGCTGAGCTGGAGAAAGGTGGAAACTTGGACTGCGAATGTTTAGGAGGAGGCCGGATCAAGCATGACAGCAAGGCAAAAAAAATTCATGTTTATGGCTACTCTGTGGTGAGTGTTTGGGCTGAGAAATGTGCTTGGGAGAGAATATTTGATGCCACTTTTCAAGATGGCAGAATATTTTTCACTGTGAAAATACACTCTGGCAGCTGAGTGGAAAAATAAATAGTTGGCACCATTGATAGTGTTGTGGAGGAGGTTTCTCTAACCCTCTGACCAGTGCATTCCATTGGACCCCACTGGTGGTGTAAGTGTTTTTTGCAACATTTAAAAAAAAAAAAATATATATATATATATATGTGTGTGTGTGTGTGTGTGTGTGTGTGTGTGTGTGTGTGTGTGTGTGTGTGTGTGTGTGTATGTTGTTATTTGTCCTGGGATGGCTGTATGTCTGCCATGTGGAGTGGAGGAAAGCATTTTGAACAAATAGTCTCAAATTTATAAATATGCCTCTATACTTTACAACTAATTATGTTTCATTTAATGGTTGAAGCATGAAGAAATGTGGACAATTTTTAATTAAACTGTTTACTGTTTCTGAATAACAGCCAGTCATTTGAGTGAAAATTTCTGCAATAATCACTTGTGCTGTGGAAAAAGCTCAGTAATTGGCACCTAAAAGGAATGTTGGAAAGTATCAGATAACAGAATTTTAACATTTTTGCAGGGCTTTGGGAGAGCTAATCACTCAGTTTCCACTGAGAAGTTGAAGACTCGATATCCTGACTATGAGGTGACCTGGGCAGATGAGGGGTATTGATGGACTAGGAAGGGTGGGAATGGGCCACTCGCAAACAGTTCTGTTGGTTTGAACAGGGATCCAAACTGGCTTCTGAAAGTATTATCATTGCTAAAGCCTTTACCACTGTCAATTAATCTTTTTCTTCATAACATGAATTATAGATGCTTAAATATGTTTTGCTGATTAAAAATTGATCAGAATAAAACACGATGTTGACAGTCTTTTTTGTGTGAACATTCAACACCAGGGGGCCATGAGGCAGAACAAGATTCTCCACAGCCCAGCTGCCAAGAAGTACAATTTGCATGTTACATTAGGCCTTTTCAAAATGTTGGACAGTAAGGTATAAGTGGTAAGACATTACACTATGGTGAGTTACTGTAGGCTCTGTTTTCACAGTGTTGCCTGCTACACTGTATTTCTGAAAAAACCTATTAAGAAAAATTCAAGTGGTAAAAGGATCATAATGCACTGTTGAGGCTGATTCAAAAATTGAACACTCATAACTATATTACTTAGTAATTAAGCATCATATAAACATATAGTCCACATTGTAGTTACCCTTATTTTTTCCATATTTTGATGCTTTAGAGCTGTAGGCATTTCTGCTTCAGTGTGAAAGTGTTCAGTTCTTTTTGAATCGCCCGCTATTTAGTATTTCAGCAAATATACCACTCAACTTTGTCTTCCAGTTATTCTCACTTATTAAATCCTACCTATAAACTTCAACTACACTGAAAGGTGTCCGATTATCATTCAATGAATTTCTCAGTCACAATGAACCGATAACATCGGTGTGTTGGAACATAACTGCAGTATTGCGTTACAACAGAACCAGCCATCAAATAGGATGTTATTTATATTTAGTCATTTAACAGATGCTTTTCATCAAAGAGATATACATATTTATGATGCACCATTTAGCTGATACCTTAATTTAAGGTAACTTAGTGTCATCACTGGTGTACAACTTACACTCATTCACCCATCCATACACCAGTGTAACACACACTGCGTGCAGTTTTAGTCACCGATAAACCTGAAACACATATGCCGATTGTGGTAGGAAAAAAAACAAGAAGACGGGGAGAACGTGAAAACTCGTCTCATCACACATCCCTTCCGTTGTGAGACATCAACGTTACGCGCTCCGCCACCGTACGTAGCAGTAATTAAAGTGATTAAATTGCTGGTCATGAAAACTATTTAAAACCCCCGACAAAAACATACGTTTTAGGCACTTTTTTATCTAGTTATGCCTGACTGGCTATTTAGCACAATTTAGCTGTAAGTGGTTAAACTTTGAAAACGAACCATTCACCCAACCGTTGGAACCATTGTTCAGACACTTACTTCCCAGGTATGTGGGGGATGCTTTACACTGATGCACGCAGCGGAAGTACGCTGCGCTTCGAGCGGGTTTACCGTAGAGTCCCGAGCAACGCTGGTGTGGAGGTGGCGCGCAGCGCTGAGATGTTCGCGGGGCTGCCAGAGCTTGGCATCTCCAACGGGGAGGACCTGAAGGAGACGCTTACGAACTGCACGGAGCCGCTGAAAGCCATCGACCAGTTCCAGGTGCGCGACCACCCCACACCTTCCCGCAGCCCGCCTGACCCGTCGACAACGGGTGCTGCTAATAACGGAGAATAAAACTTAGTTTGCGCGCCGCTTTCACTTTTGGAACCTAAGTGGGGCAGAGTTAGTTCGGTATTCGAAATGGTCTAAGTCAAATGTGACACCGAGCGGGTCAGGGGCTCCATCAGTTCTGCATGCAGCTACTTCCGTAATGTGTTACTGGACTAAGTTTCTGTACTTGGAGGCTCACGCATCAGTATCTCTTTCTTTTGGTGAAATGGACTTTTGTTTCTCTGAGTTGTAAGTTCCTTTGGAGAAAAGTGTCTGATAACGAATAAATATGGATGTCAGCAACCAGGGCAGCTCTGCAGAGTGGGTGGCAGCAGCTGGCGGTTTTTAAGACAGAAGCAGAGCAGCACAGCAGACTGGCTGCCCCATCGATGGGGAAGACAGCCCTACCCCCTGGTGAGCTGCGACAGCTCCTGCATATGCCAGTATATTCTGAGGCCCCCAGTAGGAGTTTTGATGACATGGTGTAAATATTAATGCCCAATGAAAACCAAACCTGGGTGTCATTGGTGGCTCATTGATCGCTTTTACCCTGTGCAGCACATGAAATTCACTAATACCCAATATAAGTGTAATAATAAACACAAGCATGACAATAAAAAATAAATAAATAAAAACAACATAAGGCTTATGTTGTTTACCTTGAAGTGCAGACAACAGTGGTACATCAGCTCAGAACTGGAGGTTCTACATGGAGGAGTATGGAGTCAGAGACGCAGTACCTCAGGGGTGGCTCTGAACTAGTAGATGTTAAAGTTGTTGAATCATTTACAGCTTGTTCACATTCTGTGTCTTTCTCAAGGCAGCACTCACTGCTCTCAGTCACTGTGTGTCACTGCATTGGGTAACAGTTTTGTGTGCAATTTCACCTTGTGTTCCAGAGTAATTCTTTAGAAAAAATAAATACAAAATACAATTGAAAAATTTGTTACTCAAAAGTTTATAAGTTGGGGACCCTTTGTGTTTATTATGTAGATGCAGGCACTTTGCTATCAAACATGATGGGTGACAAAATTAGAGTACAGAAAACAGGGAAGAAAAGGAAAAATTAAGAGCATATAAAAACAGGGAAAAACATACACAAGGAGTAATTTTTCCTCATTTTACCTAATATGTTGTAGACAGGTCCTGCTCTCAGGTTTCATGCTTACTTTGTCACTAAGATTTCCATTTCTAGTTTACATGTTAAACATTTAGCCGTTTCAGAATTGTTATCCTTGGTCCTGTTTTTTTGTGCCCCAGCTCAAGGTAACTTAGACAGCCTTACATCTGTGAGATAAAACATGATCTTTCCCACTGAGTGTTGTGGTTCTTGTGTCATAACTAGACAGAGAATGGCATTCTGCTGCCCACACTGCAGTCAGCTCTGCCCTTCCTGGACCTGCATGGCACACCACGTCTCGAGTTCCACCAGTCCGTCTTCGACGAGCTCAGGGACAAGCTGATGGAGCGCGTTGCCTTTATTGCCGAAGGAAAGGATGAGGACCGGTGAGATGCATGGGCAGGACACGGTGGGGCCTGATTCCTGATTTATTCCTGACTGCTGTGTTCTTTCCTTCCAAAGGTACACAAAGCTTGAGGAGCTGTTGGAGAAAAGCTTTCCTTTAGTCAAGATGCCTTCCATTCAGCCTGTAGTCATGCAGGTGTTGAAGCACCTTCCCAAGGCAAGCCATCATCCCCAGCTGTCCACAACACTTGTCCATATCTTCTGTATGAAAATCATGCATCCTGTCCCCCGATGCCTTCCTATGTGGCTGAGTCCTCCTTCCCTCATTCCCGGCACTGTACGGCTGCTCTCCAGGTACCAGAGAAGAAGCTAAAGCAGGTGATGGCTGATAAGGAGCTGTACAAGGTGTGTGCTGTAGAGGTGAAGCGGCAGATCTGGCAGGACAACCAGGCACTGTTTGGAGATGAAGTGTCTCCGCTGCTCAAGCAGTACATTGTGGAGAAGGAGGCTGCACTCTTCAGCAGCGATCTCTCTGTACTGCACAACTTCTTCAGCCCTTCGCCCAAGACACGCCGCCAGGGAGAGGTTTGTGCACATAATTCGTGTATTTAATTCTGAATTCCACTTGTATGCACAGTACCAATAACAATGACAGTAGTTAAACTTATGATCCATATCCCTAAAAGTACAGTGATCCCTGAGATTTGCCCATTTGCATTATGAGAATTTGACTTGATCCAGAGTCCCATTTAATATCTCTACTTTGACTTACTAACCATCGTTTCATGTTGACAAGAACTGAATTTGGATTTAATGTTTACCCACAGCTGAGGCATTAACATTTATTCATTTAGCAGAAACTTTTCTCCAAATAGACTTACATTGATTAGTAGGTAATATTTAGCTGACACCTGTATCTGAAGTGACTTACAGTATTAGATACATTGTAGTAAATTTCCAGCAGTCATTCACACATCTGTATAGCAGAGCAATGTACCACACACAAACTACAAACAATTTAATCGCTAGTTGACCTGAAGCACACATCTTTGGACTGTGGGAGTAAATCTGGGCATCCAAAAGAAACTCACCTTTTGTGTACAGTACACTGAAAACTAGATAAGAGCTCAACAAGGGCAGGCAGGCAAACATACAGTATTATCGAGTAATTAATGAAGGGAAACTCTTATGTTGCATTTTAATAACTATTGTTAACATTTAAAATAACTCTCAAGGAGAGGAAAGACTGTAAAATCCTGTTTTGTTACGACTTGCCAAATTATTGAACCTCTGCAGACATCAGCAGATCACCTTTGTGTTTTCATGCACAGCTGCTATAAGGACTGACAGTCTCTGTCTGGTTGTCCCAAAAAATAGAAAAATCTGGTTGTGGCTAGTTGTGGATATGCACCAGCGGAAAGAGAAAACAGCCTGTTGCTCACAGGTCAATGTCTGCTGTTGTGGCTTAGGTTCCTCCTGTTCCCTCTGCAGGTGGTGCTAAAGCTCACCCAGATGATTGGCAAGAACGTGAAGCTCTATGACATGGTGCTGCAGTTCCTGCGCACACTCTTCTTGCGTACCAGAAATGTACATTATTGCACTTTGCGTGCAGAGCTGCTCATGTCCCTCCATGACCTGGACATCAGCGAGATCTGCTCTGTTGACCCCTGCCACAAGGTAGGTTGTTCACTTTTAGACATGGGACAACTTGTGGGCAAGTGCTCAGTGGCATATAGATACACAACCTGAGTACACACAAATTTTTGTTAAATCACATTTGTATTAATATTTAACCTTCAAATTCAGTTTACACCTGTGTATTTAGAGAAATTGTTTTACTGTTTCTGTAGTTCACCTGGTGTTTGGATGCTTGTATCCGGGAGAAGTTTGTGGATGCCAAGCGAGCCAGGGAGCTTCAAGGTTTCTTGGATGGAGTAAAAAAAGGCCAGGAGCAGGTGCTCGGGTGAGTGTTGCACCAGTGCGGAGGAGATGAGTCTCATACAACAGCTGGCAGTGAAAGTTCTGGTTGTAAGTGTGTGCTCTTCCCAGGGACCTCTCCATGATCCTGTGTGACCCTTTTGCTAGTAACACTCTGGTGCTGAGCATTGTGAGAAACCTCCAGGAGCTGGTGGGCCAGGATGCGCTGCCCAGGGTGAGTGATTGGGAGTTGGGCAGTTATCAGTGGCCTGTTGTCCACAGGACTACAGCCAGGTAATCGTAATCCACTGACCCGTTTAACATAGTGTTGTAGTGTTTTATCTTCATTTTCATCACGTGCAGGGAGAGGGCAAGAAATTTAGGATAAAGTAGCATTACCAGTTTAGTTAGCATAATTTATATAAGAAAAGGGGCTCTTGAGTGGTGGAATGTGGTGAATACCCCTTGCTGATTATGTGTGCGAGTACAAATATAGTGTTTTTCCCTGTGTGTCTATGACAACAGGACAGCCCAGACTTGCTGCTGCTGCTGAGGATGCTGTCACTGGGCCAAGGCGCTTGGGACATGATTGACAGCCAGGTCTTCAAGGAGCCCCGGCTGGTATGCATAATGAGATTACCGATCATCCTCAGGGACAACTGCTATGACAACACACCTAATATTTCTGCTCCTACCTCACATTAACTGTTTAAACAGGATTGCTGCTCAAAATAAACACTATTCCAGCAAAGTGATGTAAATAAATAATTTCATCAGTTTATCATACTAATGGTAACCAAATTGTGCTTTAGCAACTTGGTATTTTCCTCCTCTTTAGGATTTGGAGGTGGTGACACGGTTCCTGCCTGCCATGATGTCACTGGTGGTGGATGACTACACTTTCACCGTAGAGCAGAAGCTACCAAGCGAAGAGAAGACTTCCCTGTCCTACCCTAGCACACTTCCTGATGCCTTCACCAAGTAAACACAGAGACAGAATCACTGGGCATTTTTGTGGGAGCTGGGGAGGGGCCTGTCTCCACACTACTATTCTAGATTGATTTACCTTTGAGTGTAGCACATTAAAAAATGATAATGTGGTTACAGTCCAAAACCTGGTACAAATGCTTCCAATTGTGAACTTTTTCAAATGATGAATTTGCCATAGTAGAAGGCTTACCAAGCCTTTATAATTTGGTGTCAGATGTGTTCAAAATGTATAGCTGCCATTGTTGTTTTGTGGGCAGTGCTGTTAATAGTGTTTTAATCTCTCTGCTCAGGTACCTGCAGGAGAACAGAGTGGCTTGTGAGATGGGCCTGTACTTTGTGCTGCACATTGCCAAGCAAAGAAACAAGAACGCCCTCCAGAGGCTGCTGCCTGCACTTGGTGATTGATTACCCTGAATGTCTCACCGTTGAACTCGAGTTACATTCTCTGTGCTGCTGTGCTTTCCTTACCACCATAGAGTAAGAGCTGTAACATAGTCATTTAGTGATATATTAACCCTCTTCCCAGGTGCCTGCACAAGAAGAGTGGCTTATGATGAAATTTGCCTGTTGCTCCTTAAAAAAATTCTTTAGAAATTTTCATTTAAAAGGTTGAAATTAGTTTCACATGGTCATCAGTATGTAATTGATCATATTTTAATTAACAATACTAAAGAATCAATAGATAAATTATTCAAACATTTGAGTGCAGAAAAGCAGTTTTTTCCCCGCATGGAATTCAGTTAATGTTTCAGTGTGAAATGAGCCATCATGTCTTCCTGGCTCTTCTGCAGCAGTTCCCAGAGATGTAGGACTTGTGTGCCTTAGCTTTTACTCTGTTGCAAAGTTCCTCCCACACAAGTACTGACCACATGTATTCTTTTGACCTTCACTGCAAGTACATAGAAGACATATTTGAAAACCATTTTATTAGGGATGTTCCAGACAAGTCAGATATTCAAGTGCTATGGTAAACTCATACCACAGTGAGATGACAAGTGTATCTTCTTACTTTGTCAGTGGAAACGCACAATGACACAGCATTCAGCGATATCTTCCTGCACCTCCTCACGGGACACCTCACCCTTTTGTCTGAAGAGTTTGGGACCGAGGAGTTCTGCGTGGCTGCATTTGACAGCTTCCTCCTCACCTCCTTTTCCAGGTCTGACTGGAAAGAATTCATGTTTGTTGTTTTCTCTTATGCTAGGTGGTCTGAAATGACTCAAGTTGTTAATGCATGTTTGTTTTGTTCACTGTACAGTTTCTCACTGTAAGTCTTTCATACCACTGAAAGTGATGCTTTAGCTGGGCAGCAATCATTCTCACCAGAGTGATGTAGAGCAAAGTTACTGGGAAACCAGAATTACACAGTGTTACAAATAACAGTTTTAGTTAACTGTTTGGGAAAGGCTGCCAGCTGGAAAAAAAACAAAACAGCCCAAAAGAAAGTCAGTGCGATAAACCTCTGGGGGTCCTAGTGCCAGTGGTTTTCCTCACTCCAGGACTTTCAAACATGGTGATGGAACCTGTATGGATATGTGAGTCCTGTCAAGACTGACCTGTTGGCTATTGAAGCTAAACTTGTTTATCTTTCTTTGCTTGCCTGCACGCATGTGTCTGTTGCACTGGGCCTGTTCCAGTAAGGAGAATGTACACAGACACACATTGCGCCTCCTGCTCCATCTTCACCACAAAGTGCTGCCGTCTCGCCTGGAGACACTTGTTAAGACGTTGGAGCCCCCCAAACAGGTAACTGAGCATGATAACTGCATAAACCAGTGATTTGTGTTTGGGTTCATCAAAGCTTTTGGAATTGATTGTATGGTAGTTTGATCCAGTTAACAAGTGGTGGCAAACTGTGACACAATGACTCTGTGTGGAGATGACCTCTGTGTGTAATGACCTCATGCTGGGTCCTACATGCATCCACAGAGCAGTGACCCCGTGAAGGAGCTCTATACCCAATTGACAGAGAAGCTCGAGGCTCAGAAGAAGACCCCCCCACAGGCAGCTGACACACCCTCCCTGGATCTGGGCCTACACCCGGTCACAGTGCCCCCCACAGCCCCCACACCCACTACACCACTCTGAAGACCTTAGAGTGGGGGTATCCCCATGTTCTGAACTGTTGAGACCTTCAGTGGTACCTGTGCATCTGAGTCAGATTAATGAGTTTTTGGGTTAGACTAAGTTTCATACAGCATACCTTTTTATTTAACAGATTATACAAAGAAGATGTTCATGCTTTAAGTTAGTACTCAAAATCCAGTGTTTGTGTGTACATTTTTCCAGAAGAATACAGCCTTGCATAACTTTACATGTTTAACATATATTTTGCTTTATATGTCAGACTGAATGTGCAAACCATAGTTAGCAGTTTGTGATAAAGCAATATGTAAATAAAAAAGTGAGTAGAATGTGGTTGGCCATAGCTGTCATTTTATTTTATTTAGTCTGTGCTGAAATGATTTTCTTGCCTCGAGCAGAAGTAATGTTTTTTTTTTTTTTTTTAATATTGTATTTTGCTGCCAAAAATAAAAGCTTGTGTTTTATTCAGCATAAAGGTAATTTCTCAGGTGTAGCTGAAAGTAGAGAAAAGATTAAAACAAAATGAATTGTTACTTTGGTAATCATTATTACATTGTTAGCTACGTAAGTACAAATGCGATACAGTATGATTTATTTTAGAATAAGATTACACATCTATATTTACACAATCTCAGAAATGTGTTAACCATGAGTTAGAAATGAACTGTCTTGCTTTTAACTGCATCATTACAGCTCTCAAGATCACTTAGGTACTTCCAGTCTGAAATGTTGAATTGAAAATGATCTTTAAACTTCACATTGGTTTGGTATTTGACCGTACAACAGTTACAGATGACTTGTTGCCAAAAGACAGCATTCTGTTAGGTGGGGGGGGTTGGAGAACACCTCTTACTGTCTAATACACAAGTAATATCACAGAATAATATTGTCCAAGTATCCCAACTGCCTGCACTTCTGGATGAGACTAACTAACTGTCCTTAGGGGGTTCTAGTCTTGCACGCTTTCCTGATTTTTAAAGAATTACATTTTAGCAGACCCCGATTTTACAAATTTTGGATTTTCCAGAACATTGTTACAAAATTCCAGAGAAAAATAGACACATCAATATTGAATAAAACCGATTTTTAAGGATAATATAAGGGAAATTTAAACAATTTAATTTTTAGAATTTTGCCTAAAGCAATGCATAAAATACACTTTAAATAATTTTGTCTCAGAGGAATCATCCAGCCAATTCCATGTTTACATTAGACTTTATTTCATTATATTAAGCACATGTTCGTTGCACATTACATTAGGATGTCAAATGCCATAGTAAACAATATTCTATTTAAATTATGCTTTCACTTATCCAGATTTTCACCATGTCTGGAACACTCCTCCCCCATATGGTCTGGAAAATGAAGAAAAAGGGAAAAATTACATTAATTTGCAGGAGGTGTTAAAGATAGCACAGCTTTGCAGTCCTGAAAATGGTGCAAGTTTAGAAGGATGTCTACATTTGGGCAAGTGAGGGATCTGAGAGTTTATTTCATTCATCTTCATGATCTAACAGTGGCTTATGCACAGGAAAAAAACACTACACTAATAAAAAATAATTATTTACAAGTAGAGGTCTAACACATCCTCATGGCATTTTCACAAAATACTTAAATGAATTATTGATTCTATGTGTCAGACTCTTTGGTCAGATGTAAATGGAAAAGGAGAATTTTTCTATCAGGGTCTAATTCTGTGTCTCCTATCTTTTGCGCAAGGCAGGCTTTTGAGAAATAAGGTTTTGTAAGTTGTTGGTCGAGTGTATTTGTGCATGTCACATGACAGCCTTGTTTCTTTTATTCGTACCCTTAAAATTCAAATAGTGCAATCAGAATAAACATACTTTAGTTGTTTAGATTTGCTGTTACATTTTGTACACAGATTAGTATTCAAGTCACAGCACACCTATAGGTATCTACATTTATTTCTTTTCTCTTGTCCATCTCTGCAAAATATATTAAAAACAATACTAATATAAATGTGGGTAAGATCTGAAAATAGGATCGCTGTTTCGCCATTCAAGAATATCTAGGGGGACATTACCATGACGACATAATACCCTAGCAACGTCAAGTGTCTCCATGGCAACATCCTCTTGGCCCTCTCATCAATGGTGCATCAAGCTTGTTGGTTTTCTAAGGTTCACTCATTAATTATTTCACCAGCAAACATTCTAGAAATGTTTTTTTGATTTCAGTATAAGGTAGCAAATGTGGCCACTACTAAAAAAACTTAAAATGCACTCTGAGTGTGCCTTTTTAACATTCTGCTACTGGGAGTAGGGTTTAGTAACAGCTATAAACAATTAAGTTACCAATAAGTTAGTTGTGCTCAATAAAATACGCAGCTTGGCAAGTGTATTTTTCTGTTTGGTTACTATAGTGACAGTTTAACAATCGCAAAGTGCCACTGAATGCTCGTTGAGAAAATTAAGACATGTAATTGCTTACATATTGAGGCAAACTTTTATTTTAACTGAACATCCATCCCTCATAACTAGCATGTAAGTGTTGCTCTTCCCACGCTTTTATAATTCATGCAGCTCTTCATTACCTCTCCTTTCAGTCGCCCTCCCCTCGCATTTCAGTCTGTCCTTTATGCCTTCAAAATCCATCCAAGCGCACAGGATGGATCCTGCAGTGCTCATCTTCCTCCTGTACATTATGATAGTGCACGAGCTTGTATGTGGCTGGATAGCGTATCAGAGGGAGGCGGCTAAACCGCGGAAAAGGACCAGCCCCGTGTGGAGCTCAAGGTGGGTATGCACTTACTCACGAGCAGTACCAGACTACAGAAGTCAAAATCCAATTTGTGATATGGCAATAGTACTGTAATAACATTTCTAATGAAGAACAAAATTATGTGCTCATTTTTGATTCAATAAAAACGTGAGGTGTGTTAAGATTTCAAGTGGAGTCATTGTATTTATCTTTTTTATCTGCTCTTTGGATGTTCAGCTTTAACATTTGTCCAGGTGCCCTGAGGGTCAGCAGTCAGCCTGTGAGGATGGAGCGGGTCAGAGACTGGAGGAAGAGCGGCAGGATTGTGAGGAAAGCCTGAGAAAAACAAAAGGCATGACTCAGCAGGAGGGAGTCACGGTTGCTCACAGGCATTTAGCTGAGTGCTGCATGAAGAATATGGATGATTTTTTTGGAGGTCATCTGTAAGGAGCTCGTGCCTTCATGGAAAAAGCCATATTCCTTCTTCTGCGCAAACTGTAGGAAATGTGTGTAGCAGACGCAGGTCTGTTCCCTGGAGCAGTAGGTGGTGTAGTGGTTAGAACTGTACCCTTATGCACAAAGGGCGCAGGTTTGAATCCTTGCTGTAGCACTCTGTCAATTGCCCTCTCGAAAGCTGGTTAGCTGTGAGAACATCAGGATGCCAGTTAACATTATCGGTCATTTTGGAAAAAGGTGTCAGATAAATAATCTAAATGATACAATATTTGGTGTGTATTGTTATCTTTTTCTCAAGTTATTCTTATGTGGATTAATTTTAGAAGTACATGCAAACAGTTAAATAAATTGGCACAGAAGCAATTGGTGATATATATCTAATTTTCTTTTTGAAAAGCTGTTGTTTTTGGTAGCAACTTTCCCTGAATGTTACATGAATAAACGCAACTTGCAAACACAGCTGGGACTGGAAGTTTGTAACTCAAATAGTTTGTCCAACTACTAAGTCACAATCTATGAAACTTTAGTTATACATCTTAATTCATCAATTTATTAATGGGTTGGGTTCTTTTAAAAATATTAGATAAAGCTATAATGAATGTAAAATTTTGATGTAAGACTTTATTCTACTTCTGTCAATAGCTTATAAAATCTACTTTTATTCCTAATAAATAAAAAATGTGTTGAATGAAATCTCCCTGAAACCTCTCTCCTGACTCCATACTGAGGTTCTATTACGATCTGGGGTGTTTTGCTGCTAACTAATGGTGGAAAGTGGGAACATGGGCCATTTTTGCTCTGCAACTGGGCCATTATAGAAAATACACAGAAAGGTGAAGAAAACTGACGAAGAAGGTGGTGAAGAAAAAGACATAAATAAACAGGGAAAAGCTCATATCTTCAAAAATGTCTAACGTGGATGTTCATAGCATGATGTACATGTATATGGTATTCTGTTATAAAAACCTATATGGTATGTGGCATATTTTTTCTCTCCATAATTCATAGTACGTATATTGCTGCAGTTTTCTGAAAGGACTTCCAGCAGTCCTCAGTCCTGGTCCTGGAGACCTCAGTGTATCCTGGTCTTTGTTCCAGTCTGGCTTTTAACTGGTTTTAATTTAATCTGTTAATTGTATGAACCACCCAGCTTAAATCCCCCATGATTCAGTCTGTTAGGCTGTTACTGATTTATATGTACGGAACAGTTGTTGACAGTAATATTCTGGATTTCCCTTTCAATAGTGTTGATGATTTTAACATTTTTGTGCAAATCTATGTTTTAGATGTAGTGATTTAACTTCACATGATAAAACTAGTAAAAAAAATCATCATAATCAATTTAAACATCTTGATTTGCTTTTCATTAAAAGTATTCCTTGCATTTTACATTTTTAAACTAGTTTTACACATTATCTGAACATTTTTCCTGTCCAGTTTTTGTATGATTCCTCTGTGTTGTAATTTTCTTCCTGCACTTTGTGAACATTATGTTGTTTTTAAGCACAGTAAAACTAGAATTAAATTAGTAGAGTCTAATGTTAAAATTCTGAAGAAAAATGATAAACACTAACACCTGTACATATTTTTTCCTGACTAAATCTATTTTTGCAGACAGCTCATTCATTTCTTAAAATGTTTTTCAGTGAAATAGACACATCAGACAAGATCCAATGCCAAAATGTAGCTTTATTACTAGATTTTCAGTTACCTTCTAAAAATTATATTTTAAATGGGACAAAATGTATCCCACTTAACAATTACTAGTTGAGCCTGTTTTAAAATAATTTCATACAGATGTTTTCACAAATAAAACTGCTGTTCACACTAACAGTGTTCAGTATATTCAGTTGTAGTCAGGGAAGTCAGGGAAAAAAGGGAACGTAAGAAGTATGTAAATATTGTCTTTTTAACTTGGTTAGGCCATATCTTGTCTATGCACTAGATGTTTCTTATAAGTGATTCTTATGAATGTTATTAGAATTTACTCTGTTTCATTTGTGATAAAAATCTAAACAATAAAAAGAATTTTCAGGCATTTATCGAACAATTCCAGGGTTCTCCAAGGGAATTCTCTCCAGTCCTGTCCAGTACCTGTTTCCCGGCTGCGCCTGAGCTGGTCTTCTGGTGGTGGGTCTCCACTTTCACTCTGACACCTGGACATGTGCTGCAGGTGAGAGGTGCCCTGAAGATCCACAGAGCTGCACAGAGTTTCAGAGATGCACTCTGGTGTCCAGACAGAACTGCTGTAAATAGAGACACTATTTAGGCCAACAGGCATCAGAAACTGGGAACAAATAATTTCTAAATTAATAAAGCTGAAAACAGGCTGAAGATGTTCCGAGATAAAACGACAAAGAAGTACATTTAAAGCACCAAGCTAGCCAGGAAAAACGGGAAACAAAAAAGAGACCTGAGAAATAATGTCAAGGTAAAAAATACCAAATGGTAAGACCTGACTTCACCTTGGTGTCGTGGAAACAGACAATAAGTGTGTTCAACTAAAGCAGCCTCATGAAGTGGTTTACCACCAAACTGGAGATGTGAAAACTGAAATCCCTAGCATGGACCACAGGCACGGCTTACTGGAAGGGTGTGAAACCCTGACAGACACACGTCAGAATGGTTCGCTGCGATGGGCTTCATCTCAATATTAAGTGCTAAGGAGTAACTACAGCACTGTCGTAATAACAGGATCAGGGTGCAAAGATGGTTCAGTAACAATACAAGATGTTTGAAATCATGGTCACGCAATTATTTCTTATTATAAGGCATCTGCCAACATAAGAGAAACTTTAAAAAAACGGGATTTGTTAGTGTTGTTGTATGTATTTCAATTATTTGTTCTACTATTACACTTTGTGTCTCCGGTTATACTGGGAATTACATATCATGTCCTAAATGTATACTGAATTTCTAAATACCATCCAGAAACTGAAGTACTACTAACTGGAAATGCAGTTATCAAATATCAGTAAAATACACGTTTTCATCAATAACACTTAAGTGTCAATGCTTTCTAATTATTTATGCAAATCCATTCAACTAGTATGCTGACAATAAGATGAGACACTTTTACTAAATAATAGGAAACTGAAATAATATTTTGAAAAAAGCGAATGGAAACAAAATGACTTGGCCCACGTCGGGGAAGCGTACAGTTAATATGTCACTGATCAGTTGACCACAAGTACCACCGGGGCTACTTTAGACAAGAACGAGCAAAGTAGACGCCTTGGCTGTTAGTAAACATATGAATGTTTTCTGTCTTCGACTTTTCAGCACTGTAAATCTCTATTGAAGGCGAAATATCCAGGTGAACATCTAAGAACAGTGAACATGGCAAGTAAAATTATAAGCAGATAGGAAGTTAGTGACCTTTATGATGTCACAGTGTAAGATATGAGCGAGACGGGCAGAATGTGACGTACGTGCAGCGTTGCGCGTACATCGTGGGAGACGCTCATAAATGAACGCGCGACACATTAATGATCTTGTTTTTTATTCCTGTTCAGACCCGCGTTGCAAGTTCTCGTGCCAGAAAGGGAAAAATCTGCTTTATGCCAGAAATCGTTTGTTCCGCTCGTAAAACTCACACACGCAGAGTGTGTGACAGTTTTCTGGATGTTTCCCATCCCCCAGTATGCGTGACCAGAACAGAGCTCTGGGGCGCCACGCGTCTGATTTTAGCTGGTTGCCTTTTTGCGTACACGAACACATGCGTGACTAAACGCGCACGCGTGAACAAGGGTGTGTGTGTGTGTGTGTGTGTGTGTGTGTGTGTGTGTGTGTGTGTGTGCGCGCGCATGCGTGTGTGGCAACAGGACGCGCGCCCCCCCCGCCCCCCAAAAAAAACACCATCACTCCGCGGTCGCGTCGCCTGTGGTCGTGAAAAAAGGGGCGCGAGGGCAGCTTCGCCGTGGGCTTAACACGAGGGAACCAACAGCTGCCAGTGACATCTAGTGCGGAATTTGCCGAGTTTTCTTCAGGTTTTCTGCCTGAAATTAACCATACACCATTTCCCCTCTGTTGGATGTCTTCAGTTGCTTTTATTTGAACTTTGTGTTCACAAAAATAATTTATGCAGAAGTTACAAAGGAATAAGATAAAAAGGACGATAAACTGAGAGTTGCACTTGTTTACTGCGCATACAGAAGTAAGACAGTGGATGTAAAAGCTGAGGCGGCTTCTCTGCTCTTTTTACTGGTAAGGCTGCTGTTATGAATTATCATCTTCTTTTTCAAATGAACCAGGACAGCACTTTTCTTAACCTCGAAGCAAACATCTTGTCTTAGTAGAGTCTTTTCATTGTCTTAAAATGTCACAATAATTGACTGGACTCAATGGAAACCAGTCCTGTGTCGGTTGCTTTATTTAAGGGTTTTTAGACAATTGTATTCACTTTCTGTGTAGTGGCTCAGTGTCTTGTGGTCTGTTTGTAGATGTAGGTGTCATCTTGTCCGCGGTGTCTTACAGACTTTATTCTTCCGTGTGCTTATTTTACTGTTATATGTTTCAGGCGAAGAACAAAACTTAAGAATCTCTGAACTCCTGCACCTGTAAATGCACCTGTTCCTCACAATAAGGGTTAAATCGTTTTATAAACTCTCATTGCGAGAGGGTGAAATTCTCAGTATTTCGTTTGGGAAAATGCCAAAATATAATGTACTTTTGGACATGACAATGATAACAGCGGCATATTTTAAAATGCCTGGATTAAAATTCTTACATCATTCATTATCAATGACTGCATGTCTAAATGCAGGTGTCCAGAGTGTGTCCATAGGGTGTGACACAGGATACAAACTGGACAGATATTTTGATCCTTTAGCTGGGAAACCCGAGTGGGAACCAAATTGCACAGCCTTGGAGACACCACGAGACCCCACGTCACCTTGTTCCCGAGTGTAAATTCCTCTGTATTGTTTTCACTATTTTCTTTTGTCTTTCGTGCTCTATGTAAACCCTAAGAGCAATATTGCAGCAAGCAAAGCAGTGGGCTCAGGAGGGGGTAACTGAAGACACAGGTATGGTTGCCATAACACGTATAACTTTATTTTTTGGCCCAAGAACAACGCCTTCCTCTAGGGCCAGCCACCGGAACAGATGCTTACTCCTATGCTATCACTTTCAGTCCCCTCAGTGTTGTACACTTTCACATGCGCATCTGTTTGCAGTTTAACACCCTCACCCATCCTTGAGCAGTAGTGCTTTGTTTGCAGCTGTGAAAGTTGTGTGTGGCAGCTCAAGAGCTGAATAAGTGCAAGTAAACAGACAATGCAGTATTATAATGTATTAATGAAATGAAACTGCCTTGGTGTGTTGTGTTTTGGTAACTAATGTTAACCATTGAAGTGTCTGTCCATTTTAATGGGATTTGGTGATCATTTGGTGCAAATGAGTGTCAGCTCTGGGACGGGGGAATGCATAGAAACCTTTACTGTTGAAACTAATGGTAAACACTTCTTCAAATTATGAAAACTCACCTTACAGAAGGTTTCTCTGGAACACGTTATCTTTGTAAGCTGGTGAAAGACTGTAGTTAATTTAATAGTTACATTTTTATGAGGCTTAGAACCATCACCTCAAAATCAGACATCCCAGGTTCTTGAGCCAGGTTTTTACCTTGAATTGATACTGCAGAAATGACCAAGTTGTACAAATGGGTAATTTTCTGTAAGCAGCTTTACAATAATCATCAGCCCATGAGTTCAGCATGATAAAACACTCTAAACACCAGTTACCTAATTAGAAAACACTTAATCTTGTCATTAATTTGCATATTTATACCGTGTGGTGTAGTACAGGGCATTTTACGTGTTACTATCCCTCCCCACATTGTCATACAGGAGATGAGAGTGCACGTGGGCGGGGTTTGCGGCTGGAGTTCAGTGTTATGAGATGTGTCAAAGTAACCCGCCATGTCCGCCTCTTTGTGTCACACAACAACTGGCATTTCATAAATAGGTTTATTTAAAAAAATTCATTATGTCAAAAGTTTCTGTTCAGATACTGATACATATTTTTTTCATTTTCAAAAGCCATTATAGTGAAAATTTAGATATATACAGATTTTGGACACCGAGGAATTGCTGTACTAACGGTCATTGGTTCCAAAAAGTGTTATGGTTTCCAAAAAAGTTAATACATTACATATAGTCACAAAGTAGCCAGAGTGACACCAGGGAGGCAAACCTTATGGCTGTGAAAAACACGTGTAAATCCTTCCTAAAAAAGTCTGATACAAGTGGCAATGCTGTTGTGCAAAGTGAGATATGATGTACAGAACCCTATTGTTTGAGGGTGGAATGTAACTCTTTTAACCTTTGCACTCTCTCCATAGGTGAGAAAGACTTTGTGATCCAGATATTGTCAAGATGAGCAACTCCATTTCACCCTCCCAGGAGCTCCTGAATAATGCAGTAGCCAACCTCAGCCACACAGAGTTCTGTGTTTTGGAAACTCAGCACCTCTCTGTCACTGTGCTTCTCTGTCTGGTCTTTCTGGGTGGCGTTCTACTCAACAGCTTTAGCCTGTGGGTCTTCTGCTGCCACATTTCCAAGTGGAGCCCTGCCAATATATTGCAGTTCCACCTTGCAATGAGTGATGCCATCATCGCGCCGGCAGCACCTTTAGTTGGTGTCTATTTTGCCAGTGGTCACTGGACATTTGGCCCCTTTCTCTGCCAGCTGAAGATTGCTCTGCTTACCATCCACTTCTATGGCAGCATTGTGTTTCTTATGCTCATTAGCATCCAACGCTATGTGGCCGTGGTGCATTACAAGAAGTCCACGCCCATGCAGCGGACGGACTTTGTTCACAAGCTTTGTGGTGGAGTTTGGCTTCTGCTGCTCATTAGTGGATCGATCAGTTTTGTCCTCTTCAGTGATAGCAAAGTGGGCAACCAAACTGTTTGCCTTAGTGTTCACCAGAACGAGTACCTTACCACCTATTTCGTTGTAAATATACTCCTGGTTGTGCTTGGGTTCCTGGTACCTTTCTTTGTGTCAGTGCTTTGCTACACCAGTTTGGTTAGATCTATATCTCTGATTAAAATGAACACCACCAAAGGCCAAGCTATCAAGACTAAGTCATGTAAGATGGTGGCACTGTGTCTGATAATATTTGCAGTGTGCTTCACACCTCTCAGTGTGATTCGCACTATTGGTCTTATGGTCAAAATGTTTGTCCCCAAGTGTTGCAAATTTCTTCTGCATTTAGAGACAGCCTACTACATCTCCTGGATCCTTGCTGGAGCCAATTGCTGCCTGGATCCTCTACTCTACTGTTTTGGATCAAAGAACTTCAGCAAGGCTCTCCAAAGGTCCCTCAAAGTTGTGGCAAAAACAGAGGTCACCAATAAACGTGGGCAAGACAGTCAGGATCTGACAGGAGCCACACATTCAACTGCCTCACTGTGAAAAGGCCAAGTCTGAGCTCCTTAATCTTTGATAACTTTGATATCTTTGTTCATTTTTTTGTCAAAATGAAACTGAAAGTCTTTTAAATGTATTAACTGGACTGAATTTTCATTAAAGTATGCCCTACAAACAAACAGAGACGATTGTATCAGTTCATTTACAATACTGTGCAAAAGTCTTAGGCAGCCAACTTGAATGTGTGTTGAGAAGTACAGGTAGATTCTTATCTACCATCAGGCACGTTTCTGGTTGGTCCCAAATTCATTCTGCAGCCTGAGAATGACCTCAAACACCCCATCTCAGTCATATAGAACTATGTTCAGCAAAAAGAAGGAATCCTGCGACTGATGGTATGGTCCCCACAGAGCCCTGATCTCAACATGATCGAGTCAGTCCGGGAGGACATGCAGAAATAGTCAGTCTGCAGAAGAACCGTGGCCAATTCCTCAAAATGTTTGGAAGAACCTACCAACCTCTACCTTAAACTGCATGCAAGTTTGCATAAGAGAATTGATGGTGTTTTAAAGGCAAAGGGTGGTCCCACCAAATATTGATCTGATCGAGGTTTTTTTTGTCTACTGCACTTTTTAGAAGGTTTATTGATTATTAAGTATTCATAGCATTATTTCTGGAACCATCCTCGCTTTATAGTATTTTTTCCACAAGTACCTAAGACTTTTGCACGGTACTGTATGCACATGTAAATGCTTTAAAACACACATGACCACAATGTGCACTTGTGATACATGTTTCCTTTTTGTGGTTAATAGATAATTAACATGTCTTTTTCTGTTCTATAAACATAATGTGGAAACTACTTGCTCAGTCCTTTCACTTCTGATTAAAAAACTGGTGTATTTGCAGCGCCTCTTTAAGATGAACAAAGTGTCTTACATACAGCTACTAGCTATGATATATTGCCTGAGTACCTGTCAAATATTCAACGGGATTTGAAGGTCAGCAGTACTGTGAAATACTTGGTGAGACATTTAGAATCAGGAGTATCATAAAGGATATTTTTCATTAACATGGATTATATAATTATCTCCCTCTGTCTGGATCACTTTCCCTCTTTTAACATCCTACTGCACTCCTCTATTCCAAATGACATCCCAATATCCTCACTGTAGATCCTGGTTAGGTGGATCAGGGAGTCAATGTCTATTTCCGCCTTAGTGTACAGCTCGATATCATCCATGTACAGGAGGCGGCTGATGGTAGCTCCACTCTTGAAGCTGTATCTGCAACCAGTGATGGGGATAGTACATCTCCTTGGTTTATACCACACTATATTTACCGGGGTAATTGCCTTTCAGTTGCTTTCTAGTGTTGTCCTCCAGTGGTCTGTTTAGTTCTTGATGAAGGTTATTAGCATCTTATTGACCTTGTACAGCACTACACATTGCAGTATCCGTTTGTGTAGCACTGAGTCATATGCTGTCCTGTGATCAATCCAGGCAACACTCAAGTTGCTCTGCCTGGTCAAGTAATCTGGATGGAGAGCTCTGTCTACTGGTAACTGGTGCTTTGAGCCTCTGGTGTTGTTTGCAGTCTTTCGTGGCAGGGCTGATGTACTTACATGTGAATTCAGCTTGCCGGCTATGATGGTTGACAGGAGCTTCTGTGTTGAGGATAGACAGGTTATTGGGCAGTAGTTGGATGGTACTTGTCCAGACCAGCACTCTCCTTCCTTACGTTTTCCAGTCAGGGTGGGAGCCTGTTGTTACAGTTGGGTCATTTGTGTACCTAGGCAGCTATGTAGGTCTGTAAGTTTCCTTAGTCAGTAGGCATGGACCATGTCAGGCGCTGGTGTTGCGTGGTTCTTTATGTTTGTGACCTGTTGTTGTGCTGGTGACTGGTTCCTGCTCTGGGAGATTGTTGCACTCTCTTTTCGGTTCTCTTAGCTGTAGCACTAAAGGTGATTCCTTCTCTCATGTGCTCTTCCAGTTCTGTTCTGTTTCGGCTCTGGGTGGATCTGTGTCTGATCTCTTGTTGGACTGTAGTTGAGAGTAAACTCTAGCTGGTTCTTTGGAGACAGTGGGATGTATTGCTTTGGCTTCTGTTTCTCTTGTAATCTGGCTCCCAGTGCAGTTAGCCTCAGTGACATGGACCTGTCTTTTCTCATGTTACCTTTTTGTAGTTTAGTCAACTTTTTGACTTTTGTGAGGGCTGTTTTTATGTTGAACTCCTGTCTTCTGTTCCAGGGAGGGTGTCTGAGGGTGGATGGCTTCTTGGCTTTGTAGCCTAGTACTTGTAGCACTACTGCTGCAGCATATACCAGCTGAAAGTTTTATTGTGCAGTTGCTTTCAAATGTTTTAACCCTTTACTTAAATTATTTCATTTACAGGACAAATATATACACTATAAATCAAGAAAACCATTTAAAAACACTATTCTTCATATTCCCTACTTTACTGTGATTTCAGGTGGCAATTGTATAATACAATGCTACAGCAATAAAGAGAATTAAAACATTTCTCATTACTGCTGTAAGATGAACGAAACATATTTTTCCAACACAAGCTTTTTTTTAAACAAAATATTACACGTTGTACTTAAAATTTGACTTTTAAAAAAGGACGTCTTGTCCCAGCCAAAACAGTAATTAGATCGGGCAGTGACCTATAGATGGCGCTGTAGGCGCACTTTGTCCAACGTTCAGCTAGTAGAATATACAGTTCGGTGTAGTTCGACAATATAGACATGATTCAGAGCAGAACTGACAAGTACTGGCACGTGCTGTGGAAGTGGCGACGAAGAGTTTTACACCTGACGCTGGGATGCTACTCTCAAACATTTTACATACAGTCTTACGGTATTTCAACGGATTTACTCTTTTTTACAGCTGAGTGATTTTACAGTATCAGTTCAGGAATTGCTGAGAAGTACTTCAACAGGAGGTGGGATGCAAATCTGCGATATTCAAGCACAGAGGCGGCAGCTTTAACCACTACGCCCCCTATGTGACACGTGCCCTTGTCCATATCCAGTGGATAAATGTACTTCGCCTTCCATCTAAAACATAACCAGAAATACAAATTTAATTTCTACAAAATGCGATACGATATAATATAATGCGCATAATACAAATGCTGTGCGTCAAAACTGGAGGAATGTGTTTCTACTCAAGTGTGTTTCGAGTATCATTTGCTGTGAAAACCTGTTGACTGAGCCTTTTCTTTGTTATTATAACAGCAGTAACAAACTACGTCTTCACTCAGAACATTAAAAAGCGCACAAGAAAAAAAGTTGATCATTTTAACGAATATTTATTAGCCTAAAAGGGCTGGAAATGAATTCGGTCCCAAGAGACCAAATGATTAAATCTGGGCAGAATAAGCAGCGTCTTTTGCGCGCGTAAGCAGATGACGTCAGCACTGCCCATCCCGCCACTGTCCGGGTACAGTACAGCACTCCGCCACTTACCGTGCTGTATAATAATATTCAGGACAGACCTCAGGCTCTTTAAGAGAACAAATCTTTAAAACAAATATTTTAGATATAGACAAATACAAGTAAAAGAACGGAAAATAAAGTTTGGATTTAAAAAGTTTAGAAAATTATTTTTTATGTATTATGTAATGTATGCATGTATGCACCGTATATTTTTAATGTAATTATACGTTTAAACATATATGTGACCATTATATACTCACAAAACACAAATTTATACTTTTACAACTGAATAAGGCACGAAAATTATTTTGTTTAAGGTTGGTTAAGGGAAAAATAGATATATTTTATTTACTACGACAGCTTATTTCATTTAAAATGTTACAAAATTAATTTCAAGTTCAGTGTTTTCCCCCAAAATTACAATTTATTTTTCGATCTTCGTAGCAAAATTTGAAGCCCCCTAGCTTCGGTCATCACTCAAGTGCATATCATTATTTAAATGTTAAATATAGCAATATATAGACTGCTAAGCTACTAAAGTTGCATGAAAACTGCAGTCGACAGTCTCCCCTCTTTCTGCCAAGGAAACACAGGAACAGAGAAAACAATAATATTGTAGAGCGGCAGGTGGCGTAGTGGTCAGCACGTTTGTCTTGGAATCGGAAAGTTTTACCCTGGTAAGAACACCTCGCAGCGTAAACACGCCTCGGCGTGACAGACTGGTAGCCCCGACCACTAGCTGACGTCAGCACCATTGACTGCACCCGCGGCGAACCGAGAGGAAGGAAACGGCCGGAAAACAGCGGGTCGCGCACTTTGTTGCACTTTGTCGCGCGCTGAATGCGGGACGGTCGTAAGTCAGCAGTCAGCGGACGACATGGGGAAGCTGCAGCACTTCGAGATCACGTTCAACGACAACAAGATAGTTTACAGCCCCGGAGAGTCCGTCAGCGGCGCCGTGAAGATCGTGTTGGGCCAGGCGCTGCAGTGTAAAGGTGGGACCGAAACTTACGCTCTTTCCTTTGGTTAAACCGGCTCTCTTCACATTGTTTTTATTCTCTGCGGAATACTGCCTTTTTACTAGCCGTCTGTTTGTATGGCGACACTTTCCAGTTACTGGAAATACCTTGGGAAAGTTTAAACCTATAGAGCCACGTGGGGATGTCAGGTGAGATCAGAAACATGGACACCGCATTTTACTTTGACAGCGCAGGAGATGATTTCTGAAGGACTATACTTTGTCCCTTGCCCCAACTGTAAGTTCGCTTTTGTCTCCTAAGGTTCATGTAACTATGATCAGGTAGCCCTATGGATGGTCATGAAGCCAGAGGGGTGATTTAATAGATAGATGATGTTCGAGTAAACAGAGGTCACGGGCCCTTACATAGAAGCGGTGATGAAAGCCAGTCCCACCCTCTGAGCACCTTGTGTTGCTTTTTGACTTCATGCCCGTTTCCAAAACAAACCTGGCGTTGTTAGTATGAGCTTTACAAGTTCACTTTTTGGCTCTTTAACACAGTAGGCTCTTTGTTAGAACTGTTCACCAGCTTCTCAGTGAAAAGAAAAACCAGGTCATTGTGATGATGATAAGGACTCTACTGCACAGGATCTGTCGGAAAGGATTGAATCAAAATAAACCATTAATGAAAACTTTTTTATACCAGAAATTATTAAAACTTATTTCAGCAAGTGTAATTGTGGCCTCACAAAGGTAGCTCAGGAATGTCCTCTGATTCCCACAGATAACATTGCCTTCTCGTGTTTCCACAGTAGCTTATAAAAGGTCCATTGTCCTTGGTTTGTGTTAAAAGTGACTCAGATGAATGTATGGGGAAGTAAATCATCACACTACATATGGAGCATTTTAGATTGTTACAGTAGGGCCATATCTGGAACCTGAAATACACATTCTGGGTTACAAGGCTACTTCCTTAACCATCCTGCTGCTCGCTGGCCTTAGATTGCAGGTTTTCAGGTGGGCATGTGAGAATGTAGCAAGGTGACATGGTTCTCGGAAATGCCTGATGTGGCTGTAAAGAATGTAAACGCCCATTTGGTATCAGTAGAGCTGGTTTTCTGCCTGCGGGGCGGGTTTTCCCAGTTAAACTATTATATGTACAACATTTGCGTTCTTTTTGAAACGAATGCTGTATTGTCCATCTTTGCTAAGACAATATTTTGCATTTGTACATTTGTGCAGTCGGGCTGGCAGTTATATACATTACACTGTGTCTTACTGAAGTCTATAATTTGTGGGTTTTTTCTGTGGTTCATGAAGGTGGAACTGGAGACTTTCCCTGCAGGCTCAGTCCTGGCCAGTCACATGTAGGTTGCTGAGTGAACCCCAGCAGACAGACAGAGGTTGCAGTTCCCTCTGGGTTATGATTGTTGCCAGTGTGAGTCACCTTTTCAGTGCAGTACATTCTTGGAAGCCAAGCAAAGGTGTGAGGTACACCAGGTGTGTTGTCTGTGTTACAGCATGCAGGTGAACCCTTGGCTGCGAGTGATGACACGAATTTCCAAAACACATTCATTTTTCAAAGGAGAAAGGGTAACGTGTAAGTTTTCTCTTCACTTAATCAAACCCAGGAAGACAAACTGTGTGGAACTACCTTTCTGTGTATTTTTGTACTCTTGCCAGTTCGGAGCATTTGTGGTGGTGGTGGTGGGGGGGTCCTTTGCTGCATTAACATAGCAGTTCAGTATTTTTCTTTTTGTTCTAAAATATATTTTTTTATTTTTAATTATTAAATTATTTATTTTTACATTTAAATGATTTTCTTTGGAGCTGAGCCTGTGAAAACCTTATCGTGTCAGCATACACTGTTGAATTAAAGTTTATGCCCAGACACCTTATCAGTAAGTGGCACTGCTGCTTGTGTACAACCCAGGACCATTTTCCTGTGGTTTGTGTTTAAGTTTAAAAGGCTGCAAGTAAATGGTTTCGATCTGGGGTTTCAAAGTGAGTTATCCTGCTTACAGCAAGTGCTGTTACAAAATGTGCATTCTAAGCTTCCGGGCTTTGCTGGTTATGGCCTGCAGACAGTGAGACCTCGACCACAGCAGGAACCCACTGCTCCTTTTTTATTGCTGAATGTTTGTGATGCATTTACTGTTTGCTCTGAATATGTTTTGTGTTGCTGTTCAACAGCATCTTCAAGTGAAAACTCACTACAAAAGCAACAGTGTTCCCTAAACTGGCCAAATGAGTAGAAACAACTTAGCTCAAGCAGATAAAATGTTTTGAAAGTGTTTGCTCTTTCACCGTTCAGATTGCAGAGGTGTGGTGATGGTGAAACTGTTACCCACTTTCATGCAACAATATCTCAGGCACCTGTGGGACCAGGAGGGGCTGCGGATGACAGCAGTGAGAAAACCAGCTTACACAATGGCAGGCAATATTTGTTTATAGCACTGGTGATATTGAAACACAACTAAACATTTATAAACTGCAATCTACTGGAAAGGGAAAACAAAGTATTGCCACCAAACTTGCATCACTAATGTGTGCAGCGCTCTGTATCATTTATAACAATCTGAATATCTACCATGTTTATATATACCTGTGGTGCATTTAGAGATTGTTAAAGCTTTCTGTGAACACATTTGTAAGTAATTTGGTTGCATCTGATCCAGTTATAAAATTTATTTTAAACTGCAGTAGGTGTTAGGAAAGGGAAGATAATGGTGGCACTGGGTGAGTCAGGGCCATTCTTCAGAATATACTAGATAACCTTTTTTTGTTTAGTGGGAAAGCATGACAACAGAATTAAAGTTTGGAGCTTTCATGATATAAGATGCAAAAAACATCATGAGAACATTTTTGCATTTATGTTTTGCTTATATATCCTTAATTGCTTTTTTAAATGTCCTGTCGTTGATTCAGTCTAATTACCATATTTTGGATAATTGCTTTCAGTAATTAATACATGATCAGTTTTCAATATATGTTTTATACTTGTCAAAAAGGCAGCTACTTACCACAGTGGGAAAGAGTGTTACAATATATTTTTATTTATTATATTGTTTCTGGTGTTTCTCAGTTTATTTCTGTGATTTAGTTTAGTCTGACACTAATAAGAAACTGTGTGCCCTTATAATAAGATGTCCTTAGTCTTAATAAGATCCATTTTTCCAGTGTGATGTCTTACACTTCCTGCTAAATATGTTTCTGTCTATTATCTGCGACAGCTTTAGTTATACAGGATGTGGCTTTTCACTACTTTAGTTTATAAAGTTTCATACAGATAAAGAACAAACAAGTTGACGTAAAAGTACTGGTGCTTGTATTACTTCGGCTATATTAACTCTCAATTTATTTGTTAACCATTTTTTTTTCTCAAAGAGACATATGAAAGTCTACAAAGATTATAACTGTTATGGATATTTATATTGTTTTGTAAAAAATTAAAATGTAACCAATGATAAAATGCTAAAATGTTGAATTTTTTGCATTGCAGTATGGTCATAAGACAGTTTTCTTTAGCTGAAGTTACTTTGCTTGTGTGTTTTTGTCAGTGTAGGCAAGCAAAAAGCAACCTGTGTTAAATCTTTAATGTTGACTTGATCCTGGGCCTCAGTGCTATGAGGGGGAATGTGAGGGGGAATGTGAGGGCAATTGTGTATAAGTGCTTATTGTAGGGGGGCCAGAGTGACATGTGTCTATAGCCACATAAAGTGGACGGCTGTTAACTGACATGCCGTGCAGCTCTCATTTTTGTTGTCATTCCTTAACGTCTATGAATTAACACGTCTGTCACCCCGATGTAGCTTAATACTGTGCATTTGTACTGTACTCATATTTGGTTTCAGATAAAGTCACTGGACGAGACATGGTATGTAAACCAGTTGAATGTTGAGAAGTTGCAGGTTGCTGAAAAGGTCTGACATGATGACACAAGAATGAACCATTTTTAGGTAAAGGTCTTTTTTTGTCCTCCCTGTCAGACTGCTGACTCTTCTGCAAACGTTTCAAGCCGTACTGATGGACAGTACATTGCAAGGAGACTCCACTCAACAGTAACAATATCGCGATCTTACTGCATTTTGGACAAAAATGTCAGATTAGTAAAGCCTTTCTGAAGCCACAGTTGACCTTCTGTTCACAGGATTTTACAGGCTGCTGCAGAGCACATGCTATTTTGAAGTCAGTCAAGTATTAAAGGTGCTATCTGAGAAGGAGGAGGCTGTTGTGGGGGTGGATTTTCCTGCTGGAGGGAACCACTGGTGACCTTTTCCTTGGCTGCCCAGCAGTATCCAGCTTCAGCACCGATCCCTGGCAGGTTTAGCCACCATGGCATGGTCCCAATAGAGGAATCTTTGCTGACATTTGCCTGCATGCATGACAGGCAGGGAAGCCCAGGAAATGGTTCTGGGTGCAGCAGAAGTTGGGGGTTTCTTCTGAACACCTCTGTTTCCTTTTTGGAGTGTCAGAGTCTCATGTTAATAGTATTCACCAGAAAAAAGCAGTGCTTGAAGTGGGGAAGAAAAGTGGGGAACTCTATTTCAGTTGGTATCAGCAAACGATTAAGTATTAAAATTTGAATTTCTGAAGTGTATAAAAGGTACTATTAGATATTGCTGATGTTCAATATATATTACTTTTAAAAAGGGGACACACATTTTGAAAAATGGTAGAAAAGGAGTGCAAGAGCCAACTTTCAGCGTAACTTAGTGCACGTAGAGTAATGAAATTATGAATAATGGTCAAGTACGGCAGCAGTCTGTTGCTGGGAGAGCAGCTGGGGGCAGAAACGATTATCAGGAGCTCATGAGAAGTGTTGATATGCAGGGAAAAATCCTGGTTCTCCAAAGAGAAAAATGTAGACACACCGCTGCTGTGTACTTCTGAATACTGGCCCACTTAAAGCACTGGAGAGAAATAATTCCTTTCTGTAATCATATGTATTGCCATGACTGTTACTGAAAAGAAGGTACCTTGAACTGTTTCTGTAAATTGGAAACTGGGCATCAGGATCAAACAGTGGTGATACCTAATCCTGTAAAAGTATTGTGGTGTGCCAAACAAATTCCTGAATCTGACATACATGGTGGGTTTCTTCATGTTCGGTTTTGTATTTAATTTTTAACAGTTTTTATATTTGACAGTCTTAACAAGTCTTGATATAGGATTTTATTAATACATGTCACGAATGGTGCCATACGTATCCAACTCTGAAAACAGTTGTTCTCAGATGTAAACAAGACATATTTGTTTTTTGGGAAATGTTTGTAGTTACAGCTTGCATAGCTGCTTTCTCTCACGCTCTGTTGATAACCTCTTACCCCAATGCAGCGTCCTGGTGGTCTACAGTCTATCCTAGAAGCGCAGAGTATGAGGCCGGACTGGGTATTCCTTGGAAGGCCTGTCAGTCTATAGCTACTTATTTGTCCTAGATACATATTAAATTTTGATGTTAGGAAAGAATAAGCATTTTGTACAGATAGGGAAAAACTGCCAGTCACCTTGGATACGGTTTTAAGGTCAAATGAAGGAAACGTTAAGGTCAAGCTTGACTGTAAACACTTTGTTAACTGTAGCCATTTTTCTAAATGACCTTTCTGCAAACAAGTTTAGCTTTCTGGCACGATGCATGTATTTGGCAATTAATTGTACGTTTTGGTAAGCGCTCAGAATGACTTTGAGTGATGGAAAGCAAGAGCACCAAGGTCTGTGCCAAGAGTTAGAGTCCTTAAATTTTGTTTAGTCTGCAGCAGAGATTACTGTAAATTTGTCTGGGGTGGAAATGCCTGAGTTGCTTGAGTTTCCTTTTGGAAACCTGCTGCTAGATTTCAGCAGAAGAAGGTTTATTATGTCCATAAGAATCATTAGTGTACCAGCTGTAAACTGAACCTAGTGTCAGTTATAGTGTAGCAGGTTTGGTCACTTGTGGTGTCAAGACTTACTGATACCTGGTTAGGCAAGTTAGCTGGATGGTTAAGCCACGCTGCTGCTCTTCATTTTTCCTCGTAATGTATTTGTCCCTCTGAGACTACTGCCAGTTTGCAAGGTTCACTTTATCGTCCTTTTGCACTTAAACAGATGCACAAGAGAGAATGAAATGTAGTTTCTCCTGGACCCCAGTGCACAATACACTCAACAGACAACATGGTGACAAAGGACAATGCAGGATATAAGAATTTAATATATAAATAAATACTGACATAAAAAAGATTGGGTTTAGCATGACCTGAAGATTGAAGTCACTTTTTTGCAACGGTCTATGTTTTTCATTTTAAAAGTGTTTTTCTTTGTTAATCATTTTAGGCAAAATCTAGGAAATGCAGTTTGTTTGCATATCTTTATCATGGGAGATCATTAGAGGCTATAAAAATGTATATTTACATCTTTAAAATGTATTTTTTTGTGTTTACAAACAATGCAAACAATGTTTACACTGGCACGAGGTGTAACTAGTTCTGGAATAAGCGGAACATGGATGTCTCGTTTGTGCTGATAAGATCTTCTGGATGTGAACACTTTCTTGAGAAAAGGAGGGGGTCAGCTTCAGCAGAACACATACAGTGGACCTGGCAGTTTTTGAAATACGTTCACGTTGTCTGGTTGTGTATTTTTAAAGCCTAGGCTGTGTACGTCTTGCTGAAGGGAAAACCGGTCGGATTGCATTTGGGACAGTATGTGACAGAGGACCACCTTGCTCCCGCCCACTGTGTTGTCATCTGTCTGATGCAAACTTCATGGTTTCAGGCCTCAGATGACTGGGAATAAGGCTGGGGTGTATTGTGTGCATTGCAGTACACGCACAGAATGTCTTGCTGCTGCTGGCCATGGGGACGCGCTTAACTGAGAAACGTCTTACAGCTGCTCAGCATGAAATGAGATTATATGTGTCAAAAGTGCTCTTGTTATCAAAGGACGCAATAAAAATGGTGGGAGCTATAGGTCTAACACTGTCTGTGGGCAGTGAACATGTATTGTCGTGCTGGTGTTGCATGGCACACTGGTGCCGAGTGGGGTGACACGCTGCTGTTTGTGCTGCAGCACTGCTTTTAGCAGAGTGGTTACAGTAATACAACTTATTGACTGTATCTTAGGTGTTACATTTATTCTTCTGATGCTTTTTTGACTTGCAGTGTTAAGCTACTTAGAGTGATTTATTCATATACACGGCAGGGTAATTTTTTGCTGGTCAGCAACAAGAACTGGGATTCAAACCTGCTGCAAAGCTAACTGCTGTACCTTGCACTGTCCCCAGTTTTGCTGGGTCTTGCTGGATTATTATTGCTGGGATATTGCAAATTATTATTTTGATTATTTCAAATTCAGTCGTGTCCATTTCTTTTTTCCTCTGCAGTGGGACAAATTAACAAATTTCTGTTTGTTTTCTGTTCTTCTCACCTTTTCTGGTTTTGGTCATAACTGAATTGCCCTTTTCAGCGATGCTGCCACCTGTTTCTCACATAACAGTATTAATTTTTTCAATGAATGGCAAATTCCCATTGAGTAGTTTTGTTTACCATTTTTTCTTACAGGCAAAAAATAATCAGTTCCGCAAGTAAGCGTATGTCACAAAATTAGGTAACATACCAAAATAGAATATACTGATGCTGAATTTGTGTACAGATGGTCGGGGTGACGGAAGGCCTGTGGAAATGACTAGAAGGCAGAAAGCGCTGCTCCTTTTTTAGCCCCTGTGCCAGGCCTTGGCAGCATCTCAGCCAGCTTTGTGTGGTTTCTGACCCCTGCAGAGACTCTAGTTGAGCTGCAGTGTGGGGGCACTACTATTTACTCTGTACTTTTAGGAGTACAGTTACCAGTGTTTGTGTCTTTGAATGACAGCGGCAATGGCAGTAAACCACTAACTTTATCCAGCACAGAAACCATATTTTAATGCACAACGTTTCTTTTATCTTATTTTTTATACTGGTCTATATAACTAACATACACAATTTTTTTATGAAGATATGAAAAGTTCAAGAATAAAACCCTAGCCGGTTCACTTTCTTTGTGTGTGATTTTTTTTTTGTTCTGACCTCCTTGGTGGCAGAGGAAGTGACTGCCGAAGATCCGAAAGCTGTGTGACATCTGTCACGCCTTTGTGGTTTAGTGAACCACAGACTGAAGCAAAGGGGATTATCTTGTTTTTCATAACAGCTACATTTCCTGATAAACAGATGTTGTTGTTATTACTCTTATTAATTTGTATGCCGCGTACACTTTTATCTGTGGCGACTTTCAAAGACAAATACACCGTGGTAAACTAAATACATGTGAGGAAACCCACACAGATATGGGGCGAACATGCAAACTCCACACGAAACTGAAAGGGGGTTCGAACCCACATTCGGTTGCTCAGTCTAGGTGCTTTGTATCTAAGTCTGTGCTGCTAGATAGATGGTGACCTGACTGGCCCCTCATGCTATTTGTTTGTATGAGTGAAAATGTCTTGTCTCTATATTAACACACCGGCATGTTGTGGCTCCTCTCTAGTGTCATTTTTCCTCTCACTAACATTCTGTTTCTGGAAGCTCTAAGGAATGGCAGAGCACCACGGTGTGCCCACAGTGCACTGCCGTGCAGTGTTTGAAGTGTTCTTCTGATTATGCGCTAAAGATGTTGCCCCCATAGACTGGAGCACCAGCTGTCTGTCAGGCTGTTGTTTGCGGTGGAATCCTGCTCCTGTGCACACCATCATGGTCAGTCTAACCCCAGTATGGCTTTTCGGTGGTTTTGGTGTGTGTGTGTGTGTGTTTTTTTTTTTTTATTTTTTTTTAAATTTACAATTTTAATTGTAATTTTCATTATTTGCCAAATGTCAACTCAGCAGCGCAGAGCTGTACTGTGATGCTGTTGGGGCTGAAGGTTTGCAGGGTAGAAATGGATGTGATGGGTCAGTGTTTTCACAGGAAAATTGTCTGTATCTACAATGCCTGCTAGATACCTGCCTAGCCTGTCCAGGCAGCCTTGATACATACTTCTTTCCTGGAACTGTTTTAATCGAATGACAGAAAACTGAATAAAATTGGTCAGGCAGTGGTGAAATGTATCGAACTGTGCAGTAACTCTGTGTATGACATGCAGATCAGCAGTCTAATTACTAAGTTCATTTTAAAGCCTGGATGAATGGGTTTTCTTTTAGTTTATCCTAAATAAAAATACAAAGAAGCGTCACCTTTCACATGAGTTTTTTTTCTACACTGTTTTTGTGCTTTCACTAATAGTCTCAGCATGAAAGTGGTGCACTGGCTTGCATTATTCACAGGTTTCTCCATGATCCTCTTGAATGTTGTAAAAACCGATCTCTTCCCGCAGACATGTTCTTCTGAGCGAGTCAGGAGGGGTGCCTTGAGCACTTCACAGATCTTGTTGTTTGCTGAAATGTATCTGGGCTGTGGAAGCTGAGTTCACTGTGAAATATTAATGATCATTCGAGACACAGATCTTTGCCTTGGGGCTGTACGGCAGTCCCCAGTTTACATCTGTCCATCTAGACACACCATTTTGTTGGCTTGGGAAAGAGTGCCACGGGGAGTTTAAGAATGATTTTATTTGCAAATTGTAAATGATTTTTTTTTATTCTGTGCACAGTGCAGTAACCTTCTATTACATGTGTCTGCCAGGATCGTTTTGCATTTCCAATTTTACTTTTAAATTGTGCTTTTCCTTGTCTAAAATAAAAGTGCCAGAACAGCATAGAAAAAACGTTAATGACACCAACAAAACGCATTTGTAAATATGGAGTCTGAGTGCAGTGAATAATAAGATGACTGTGAGTGATGCTTCCAGAAGGAGGTGCTGTAACCTCTGTAACTGTGTACAGGCATCAGGGTGAGCTGCCTGGGTACCTGCGGTGTGTCCAGCCGGGTGAATGACGCCTCGTGGGACCTGCAGGAGCAGTACTTCAGCAACACGCTCTCCGTGGCTGATAAAGGTGGGCACCAGCCGAGATTTATACATCACGTCGGCTGCTGACGTCTGTAGGAAAGTTCAGACAAGGTGACGTGTCTTAAATGATAGTTATTATCGATTGATTGGCTTATAAGGGTGAGATTAATGCACATCAATTGAAAAAATCAATAGAAATGAAATTAATCCAGACAAGATTATTTGTTTTAGACTATTATTGTTCTTGTTTATATAGATAGATATTTTACTGAAGTGAGTTAAGTTATGTATACACGTCATTGTAATTGGAGTTAAATTACTACATTAAAAATGGTAATATACCAACTGTCCACGATCTTTGACTGTTAGATATGTCTTTTTGTTTAGGGATTTTTTTGTATCTTGAAATATGTGTTTTATATTTAAAAAAATGAGAGAGTACATCTCTGGATATGACTGAAAAATGTTCTTATTTTGTACTGCCATTAGTGGTGTTAAAGACAGAAACAGTATCAGATTAAGGTGTTGCTATTTCATTGCATTTATTTGTTATGCATTACTTTTTAGGCACTTTGAAGAAAGGAGAACATACCCTTCCATTCCGGTTCATCATCCCAGGTGAGATGGTGTTATCAAATAATTCTGGCCGGACCTGTTTTTCAGGTCAGTTAGTTAGTGACTGTGCTGGAAACTTTAATGTTGAGCATTTACCCACTTTTTAGCAGTTGAATGTAAATAATCTGTCTATATGTTATGTTTTTTGCAGCAAACATTACCATTTTAATCACAGTATGTTACAGCTTTTTAAGGTCTAGTTCTTTATTTGAGTAAAATACATAGCTGTAACAAGCCACACATAATAGTTTTGCCACAACATGGTTAATGTGTTACATTTCAAAACATTTAAAGCTTTCATGCGCATGGTACTAACCGGTCCTCTGCATATTAGTGCACGGTTATCATACCCAGGAGCAGTGGGTAGCATGCAGACCTTTGACCCCCCCCCCCCCCCCCCCCCCCCCCCCCCCCCCCCCCCTCTTTTTTTTTNAAGGCCCTTTTAATCAGTGCATTACGATCCTTTGCCCCCCCCCCCCCCCCCCCCGAGGTCTTTACCCTGTATATTGTTGTTATTGCTAATACTACTTGTTGCATATGTGTTTGTACCTTTTGTACTTGCTTATAAGCAAAATTTTCTGATCCTTTCTGAGAAGGCGGAGTAATGGGGAACATTAAAATGAATTTTAATTGAGTTGAGTGCAGGTAAGTGGTAACAAGTGCCTTATAGCTTCCACTGAGAACTATGGGGAGGTTTAACAAAATGTGGAGAGAAGACTAATTTCCACATCACCAAGATTACGTGAAATGAGGGCAGATCTGTTTCCTTGTAAGCCTGAAATGGTGTCTTTGGAAATGTTACATGGTAAGATATTAAAGATGTCAGTGCATTGACCAGTTATAAGGCATGTTATTTAAGGTGTGTAACGGTGAGCTGTCTTGTTTGCACTGTATACAGAGCTGAGTAATTGTGCCATCTCCATGTGTGTAGATTCAGTTCCAACATCCTATGAGGGGCCGTTTGGTAAGATTGCTTACAAACTGAAGGCCATCATAGACACTCCTCGCTTCTCTAAAGACTACCAGACTGAGAAGGCCTTCTTCCTGCTCAGGCGCCTCGACCTCAACCAAGTGGCTGACATCGAGGTGAGAGGATGTATGGAATCATCTGCGTAAAGCTGCCTTGGCTGAGTCTTCTGATTCTACCTGTAAAGTTATTTTCCAGTATATGTGTTATTCTAAAACAATTTGTTTTTACCGCATACAAAAAAAGAAAGCTGTCAGCAGGATGGGTTGAACAGTGAAGAATACCACACTAGTCACAGCAACCATTTTTTCAGTAAACATGTTTGCGGTAGAATAATGCATAAATGTTGTGCACTGGGAAACACTTAACTGATGATTTTGCAACAGACGGGGGTCAGAGGATGATTAATCTAAAAAAAAAAAATACTTCAACCACTTAGGATTATTGTGGAGTTCTTGTAATGAACTCATGGAAAGATGTAAACAATAAGGTCTGTTAATCTTAGAAGAAACTATGTTGATGTAAAAACAAAAAATACAGGAAGTTGGCGATATGAGAACTTCACTGGCAAGAACTGAAAACTTCTTTCAGTATGGTGTAATACGCGCACAGTAAACATCTAGCAAATCATGGCTTTTCACTTCTGAGCTACATAAAATATGTGCACATTAAATTTTAAAAATTTATACAAAGCAATAAAATTGTAAATACCAGAGTGTAGCATATTTACTTTGGAAATGTTTCTTTAGAACCAAGATTATGTGATTACTTAATATTATTTTTTTTTCATTTAAATAGCAACCTAGCACAGGTCAGGTAACAAAGAAGTTCACATATCTTCTGGTGAAGACAGGGACAGTTGTGGTGAAGGCTAAGAGTGACCTGCGGGGCTACACGCCTGGCCAAGTCATCAAACTCACCGTTCATGTTCATAACCAGTCCGGCAAAGACACAGGCTGCATGCTGGCCAGTCTCATACAGGTACAGGCCTACTGTGGACATGGATGTATAGGAGAATTTGTGTCTTCAGTCAGTGTCCTGATGAAACTGTTCACAACTGCAGAACTGTTGAAAAACCTTAATGTCAGGAGTGTGCTTCAACCTACATGTCTCTGCGCACCACTGGCAGAAAGTGACCTACAAGACTAAGCGTCCCACCTGTGACGTAAGGATGATCACGGAAGCAGAGGGTGCAGGAGTTAAAGCTGGCGGGAACGCTGAGTGGAAAGAGCAGGTTATCGTACCTCCTCTCCCCCAAACAGGGATCGCGGGCTGCAATCTCATCACTGTCGATTACTTCATCCAGGTGAGGAAAGCAACTCCTGTATGTAACTGAGTACTATTCGCTTTACTTTTTGCATGGAAAAATAGTGCAAATTATCACACAGTATCTCAGCATTATGGCTCTTTGTATATGGCAGTTTGCAGCCGCAGTTAAAAGGGGAGAGCATCCTGAAAACAGCTGAATAAATAACAAACTGTTCAGTTTGCTCTCGTATTCCTGTTTTTTGTGCAGTTTTTTTTTTGCACTAAGTGCATAGCATTTTGTATGTAAACTGACAAAAACGTGTCATGTTGTATAGTGAGTTGTTTTAAATAAATTTAGTCAGAGAAATCTCATTCTGTCCCCCGCAGGTGTCTTTAAAATCACCTGAGGTGTCATTACAGCTTCCCATCTATATAGGGAACATACCTGTCAACAGCCACCCCAGGACTCCAGACCAACCAGTGCCGCCAACCCCAGCCCCACGCATGACCCCAGCACCAGTTCCCCTGCCCAGGACCAGGTCATGTGGGGTGGCTCCTAGTGCTCCCCCACCTGAAGAACAGGCCCCACTTGCAGCAGCGGGTGTCACCAGAGACGAGGTTGACACCAAGAGCCACTCCCAGCGAAATCCTTCAGGGCGCCAGCCAGTTATGTCACCCAGTGCTTTTACACATACACCCAGTCAGACTCGTGCCCAAGTCCAGCTGCACCGTGGAACCTCGGACACTTCGGGACCCTTGTTCTGTGTGTCCACGGGAGCCACTGTCCCTTTCTTCTCCGAAGGGAATCACACACCTGTCCCCACCGTGAGCTCCCTCATCCTGCCTCCGGAATACAGCACCGCAGGGTACCCACAAGGTGACTTCCTCTAAAAAAATGTTACACACTTTAAACTTTTCACACAGGACACCTATATTCATCACACTAAAAACACTAAAAACATTAATATTTCACATGAACACTGATCTCAAAAGAAGGGAATAAGTGAATACCTAAGTTTAAATTGACAAACATAAGTAAACATATATAAAAGAAGCCACATCTTTATCATATTGCATATTTAAGTCCCACTCATTACAGAAAATAAGAAAGGCTATTAAAATATTTCATCTGTGGATGGTTAACAGCAATGAAAGACTCAGTAATCATCCTAGTGCACATAGTGGACATGGAACACAACCTAGGTCATAAATACCACAGTAAAATCAGTCTTTACACCTCGCTGTGTCACATCACTTGGATTACATACCATGACTGACTTAAGGCTTTTGATTGGCCCTGTCTCCTGGCCTGAAGCTTTAAACCAGAGGTATACATCTTTTTGGGTCAAGGGCCACAATCTGTATTGGGAACTGGTCTGAGAACCAGAAGGATTAAAATAAATAATTCAGATGGCAAATCTTAAATGTCTAAACTGGAAAAAGATTGCTCATTTTATTGTATTTGTTTAGGCATGGTGCATGTTCTGGTGTGAGTGTCTCATGTGGTTCAATAGAATTTATAGTATTTATGATATTTATACTATATAGTAATACTTTTACAAATGTTTTTGTGGGCCACATTATGTAGTATGGTGGGCCTGGCAGAGGCTTTAGGCTGCGCTTTGAACACTCCAGCTGTAGTGGGCAGAGGGACTGTGGAGTTTTTTTTGTTACATCTGGTTGGTGTGAAGGGTTAACTTGTGTGCCTCCTGTTGCAGAGCCCCCTCCCACATATGAAGAGAGCTGCAACAGCAATAGTGGCCCCAGCATCAGGGCAGGAGGCAGACCGGCAGGGCAGCTGCGAGAACGGAGCCGCAGATGATCACCGCCAGTGGACAGTTGGGACACCGCGGCATTTTTTCCTAATTTTCAAAGGGATACAGTTCTGGGTGTTATTTTAAAGAAAAAATATAATTTGCTGCCTCCCACCTGTTCCTCTTCACCAACACACAAGTGTGTAAAAGTTACAGGTCAGGAGCTGGACTCAGACACTGGGCAGATAATGCAAGATACATTTTTTTTATTCAACTGCTTAATGGCATCTGTGATGCATCAAAACCACTACTTTGCAAGGGTGGACTTTAGAGCTTTTTAAACCACGAAACCCTATTTTATAAACTATTCAGATGTACAGTATAACAATACCATCTACCCATCTCTGTGCCTTTGTTATAAAATGTCTTCCTGCAAGAAAAATGTCATTGTTCCTTTTAGTGACACATTCTTTAATGTGTCTGTAGGAATATTGTTTTGCTGCAAAACTCATTATAGTACATAGCCACTTGATAAATGCTGTGGCCTGTGGATTCACCGTCAACAGTTGGTCATTAGACAGAGGTTACTGCAAACTGGCCCAGTTTACTTCAGGCCTCATCAGCATTGCTTCCTCTGAACTGTGCTGCTGTAAGAAAACTGACCTTTTCTGTAAAAAAAAAAAAAAAATGGACCACCTGCATGAGGTTTATAATAAATTGCTTTGTAGGTATCAGTGGTGAACCTGGGACTCTTAGGGATTTGGATATTTGATGAATTAATGGATTGGAAACACCGCTTTTGACTAAGACCTTCATCATGAAGCAGGAAACTGATCACCAGTGCCTTATGTTCTACAAACAGTGCATTTTTTGTCTTTTTCATTAGAGTTTTTATATGGAATCTGAAACAGAATTTTACAAATGTTGTTGTTTGTAGTTAGTCACAGACCAGAGAGCACTTTGGAAAAAGAGTTTTTAGGCCTGTGTGCATTTGTTTCGCTTGCATTTATGAATAAAGTCCCTGGTGTTGGGTTAGTACGGTCTTTTAAATTAGGAGTTATAATTAAATAGCTGCATTTTGTGGGGAAAGCACAGGTTTTGCTGTACTGTATTTGTGTCACACTAACCGCTGTCTTTACTTTGTCTGAATTTTCTTTCTTTTCCACTTGTTTCATATTTTATTTATTCTTCAACCAACATTGTTTTAAGACAAATGACAAATTACTGTATTTTTAACTCCTGTGAATAAAAAAACCAGCTACAGAATGCACTGATACAATATTGCAGAAAAAATTCTGATCTGTAGCAGTGATCTTCATACATGTTTTTCAAGTTTGTGATTTAAATGTTACTGTTGTGAACAATAAATTTAAAATTTAAAATTATTTTAAAAGCAGGGGTGCCCTTCTTCAAATGGAAACTGTGAAGAAAATAATGCTTTACTGTACTCAGATATTAGCATCTGTATTGTTCATTTCAATTTCCTATACAAAAGAAGACTCCATGGTTGTATACAAACTCTTGTTTGTTACCCATTGTCATTTTACATTGCATTGTTTAATATTTCTTTTTATTGAGCATATTAGTGGTCATGTTTTCATAATATTATGGTTTGGGCTTTACCATCAATATTTGCAGTATATGATAACACTGCAAGTCATGTACAGTTATGATAATGTGTGATTTTTAGTGTAGAAGGTCCCGATATATTAAATCTGCAGGCTATATTTTCTTGTTTCCCTTAGTTTTTTCTATTTCTTATTACTGCGGCTTGGGTAATGACTGAAAGAATGACATCTTGGAATGAGGTGTCTCTGCAGAATTGCAGGACTCACTCTAGAGGGGTCAGTTGAAGGGGCCCCAGTCCTACTATCCAGTGGGAAATAACAGCAGTGTAAATAATTCATCATTATAAACCATTCTGATCACGTTGAAGACAGGCAAACATACTTGGCAAAAAGTAGAAGGAACCTCATTACACCTGCTGCCAAAATCAAAACCCTCCAGAACCTGTTCAATAATAATTTCAGTTTTTATTTTCATGACTCATTTTTACTCCCCATCAAAATGCAGATATTTTCTAAGGGTCTTGTAAAATGATGTGGATGAATAAAAAAAGAGGCTCTTAAGAAATAACATTTTCAAGGCTGCATCACAACACTAATGTAATCCTGTCACTATTGCAACAGCTCAAAATTTGCTTGAGACTTATTGTAGATTTCACTGAATGTCTCAGTCATTTTCTTATCTCACTGTAAAGTTTAAAAAGAAATCTGCATCATACATATGGATATATAAATAATGGAGAAGTGGGTACCTACTTAGCATTTTGAAGTACTTTAAAACTAAGGAGAACTTATAACTACTAATTGACTGAAACTCATGGATGTTATTTTTGTGGATGTTGTCAAAGGTTGTCAGTCCTGTGTCTCTATTTTGGATGTAACAATCACTTTACTTCTCACTGATCTACTACAGGGCAGCGGGGTAGTACAGTACAGTTTGGATATGGGTTCCAATCTGGCTCACGCTGTGCAAGTTCTGACACCCCTTCTTTACCCCAAATGAATACTGCAGTGACAAGGAACATCTCAGAAGTCTTAAAAGACATATCAGAATTGAGGTTTCCACTAGAGATCAGTAAAGATCTCACCTGCTCACTGTCATTAACTTCAATGTTTATCTAAAGGGATGGTCATGGTGGACTGAACCCTGTTACCCATAAATACTCCACTAATATATCATATTGTTTTTTTTTTATTTCAAACGCAATGCCTTTATTTTGGTGCTTTCTTTTTAATAGCCATCTTTACTGCGTTTACAACTTTCTGTTCTTATACTGCCTCCCAGTGGTTGCAATTTATTCTATTTCATTTATATATATACAAAACTGAAGTGTAAAATGCACAATAATGTACATAAAAATATATATAAAGGTTAGATTTAGATATTTGAATGACTTCTGAAGCTTTCGTTTTAGTGAAAGGTTTTTTTTGTTTTAGGAACGTTTTCTTTAACGTTTTGCGCACTGTCAAAGGTCACATTTTATTGCGCTTGTGACTCCGCTTTTGTAAACCGTATTTCTGCTACCTGAGCCACTGTTATCCAGCAACTTACACTGTATGCGTACACTGTCGTTCTCGACCGGGACTTACAGCCATTCAACAGTTGCTCTGATCTCTGATGATCCACTACAGGATAAACATTTTCCACCTTGTTAGAGAAAATTATCCGGTAATTATACGAAAGATCTGTGAACAGTCGCCATGCAGACACATATTTCTCACAGTCAATTCTGTGCTTGAACTGCGACCACGAGGTTGGCGGACAAACGTGATGACATCATGCGAAAGGGGCGGGGACTACGTGCGCGCTGAAGAGAAATGGCTTCAGTGGCGGCGGAGGTAAGGCGGAAAAGAGCCCTTGTTAACTTTCTAAACTTCTTATTTTGCTGCCTTTTTTTTTCACCGCGCTGCATTCGGACCCTTGCAGCTTCCTGTTAAACATGGTAACTGCTGGGAGTTGTGCTGAGTGAGATGTTTCTGCCCTAACTTTGGAAGTAACCGACTGCCTTCCTCAATTCAAAAGTGTCCGCTTTGTCGGCGGTTGGCGCTGGGCTCGCCGGGGGACTCGGTGTCGGACTGGACCGGGGCGGCCTCTCTGGGGAGCGACTGCGTTCCGGGACCCCGCCATCCGCTTGAGGCACAATGTGGCCGTGTGTTAGTATCGTGGAGGCCGCTGCGGGCGTTCAGAGTGCCGGGCCACGGTGTGGACCCCCCTCCCCTTCTCCCTTCCCCCGTCCCCCTTTAGCGTGGTAGCGACTTAACAGGAACCAAAAAGGAGTCTGGAAACTGTTTTCTCTTCGCCGCGAGTCATTCATTTTACCGGAATAAAGTGATGCAGCCTCGTGAAGTAAGAGCGTCGTGTACCTGTGCGCGCGCGCGCCTTAACAGTATCAGTAATTTTGCCACGATCATCTTAAATACGCTAATCAACAATGTTAACTTTTTATCTTTTAAGAAAAATAGCTTATCTTTTAGTAAATTACATACCCAGGATTAAATATAAAATTCAAAACATTTAATCACCTACTAAAAATACTTAATGCACGTTAAATATCTTCCAATTGCAAACGCATATAAACGTCCTCTTATAAATTCAAATATGCAGAAGATAAAATACGTAATCCTAAAACATATTTCAGATAGGAAAATGCTCAGTATGACTGGCAAATGTTTAAAAAAAACTTGTCCACAAGCTTCTCGTGTGTAACTGGATTCTGGGAGCTTCGTTACTGGGATGAGCAACAGTATCTTAGGTTTGCTGACCATCTTCCCACAGAGCTTTTCTCTGTGGTGGAAAGATCCTGATGGTCTTTTTCACCATGTTCAAATTTGGGTGCAAAGAAATCCAAATGACAATGTAAAAATTGTGTTTTAAGGGATATATTGTCCCTATAGCTTTATATGTTTCAATCATTCCCTGAAGAAGACACGTGACTGTAATGTTACAACTTCACCCAATTTTTGTACAACATAAAAACTTGGTGGTAACAGAATGACCCAATTATTTGCAGAATAGGTGCTTCTGTTTTCATAACTGACCAAATTCTGACTTATGCAATGTTATTGCCTTGCATTTGTAGACACTTAACTACAACAGCAAAGATGTGAAGAAACATTTTTTTTTAATAGATGTCATTTATTTCTGATTCACAAACATTATTTAGGATTGTGCTTAAGTACACAGATATAATCATGTCCTACTTTATATCATTTCTTATTTTATAATTATCTACTGTCCAATCAGTTTTTGTCAGTTGGCATGTTGACTTGTCTGAGGGAATATGTCACTTTATTACTCATTTTAATTGTACTAACTTATCTTGGGAAAACCACTCCAGTTTGACCAAGAATAGGATATATGACTTTATGGTGCAAATCAGTTAGAAAACCACAGGTGCAAAGTGTGAGATGTGGGATGCGTGTGCAGACCCTCTGCCCTGTAGACCACTTTGTTACTCCAGTCGTCCAAGGGATCGAGTTGCCTGTACATCTGGCAGTGCAGACAAGAACGCCATGCTTATTTGGTCAAGTATACTTCTAAAACCTGTGAGTAAGAACACACTTTTACTGTGCGTTTTTGTTGAAAATGAAACTTGTAGTTAGGTCATAATTCGTGAACCATCTGGGAGCAAGAGTTTTATTACCTGAAAAGTAATAAAAAAAAAAAGTCAAACTTTTCTTTATACCTGATAAATGAATAAATGTAACCTAAATGTCAGTAGCCAGGACAGATTTGACTGGCAAGAGGCAGCAGGGTTTTTCAAACAGGAACAGCAAATTCTATCTTTATCCCATTCAGCAGATTATGGACAGGGCAGAAGTAGTGAGTCGAAACACTTTATGCATGTGCCTGCATGTTCTGAATTGCCTAGCACTAGTATTTACGTCACAATGGAAATAAGAAAGCCCTATAAAAACACTAGACCAATCTGGTGGTGCTCGCCTTCAGCTCTTCAATCCCTTCCTTTACCCCTTTTACTGTGTATCAACTCAGAACCGGAGGTTTTATATGGAGGTGGAGCATAACAGTAAGATAGCATTTTACTTACAGCTCAGAACTTACATGTAGAAGCCATAGGATCATCTAAAGCTTTTTCAAATTCTCTTTGCTTATTTCACACCTTCTGCAGTACTTATTGTTTGTGATCTCTATCTATTGTTGTATTTATTATTTAGAAAACATGCTAAATACTTGTGACAAAAATTTTATATCTGTAAAAAAATGTTTGTTAGTTTGGGACCAACTGAAGCTAAAGTATAGAAGCCTGACTTGGGGTCACTGTCAACAGGTGGTGCCTGTGAGTCACAGGGGAGGAGTATTTTCGGCTCCTGCATGTGACCTTCACATCGCTTACTGGATACGCTTTACAGATCTGTCCCTTCTTCTTCTGGACACTGTCACAAATCTTACAGTGAAAAATATAGATGGCGTTAGAAAATATTAAATCCAAACAGTTTACACTTACAACTACATGACAGGGAGACAGTATTGTACTTTCAAGGAAATCAAGCTTTGAGACATACTTTGAGCAAGCAAGCTTCACCTCACATGCTCAGAACAGCCAAAGCTTAATGTAGCAGAAGCAGGGTGTAATCATAACGCACACTTCTGTTATACCAAGCTCACTCTGTAGCACCCTTTGAAACTTTGCAAAATGCATATGGCAATTTTAAGGAGCACATGGGGGTGCAGCAAGTAGGGTGAGTGCCTATGCTTCTGTACTTCACTGTACTTCTAATTATTTGATTTCCTTACACAGTTCAAAATCATGTGTTTTGGGTGCATTGGTGACTGTAAATTTCCCTTTGTGTGTGTGTGTGTGTGTGAGGGAGAGGAGGAGATGGAGAAATTGACCCGGCGTCCTGTCCAGGGTGTATTTTGTAGTACTCATACTCTGTTCCTCTGTGATAGACTCTGGACCACCACGACCCTGTACAGGATAAGCAGTTACTAACAATAGTATATTTTTCCCATTTCACTGAATCAGTTTTTCCTTTTTATAGATATTTTTTCATTCACACATGCAGACTTTCTTATTATTGCCCCATAAATCAGAAACAGTTAAGTGTGCAAACTTTAAATGTAATATCATTGTTTTGAGACTCATCCCTTTGATGTATCTTGCATTTAAATGTATTGAGAAGGGCCATTAACCTCCAGTTTCTGAAACTTTTAATATCCATTGCGGTTTCAGTAGGATCTGTGCTTGCTTACTGGAAGCAGGATTTGCTGTCATGCAGACATTGCAGTAAGTGATGCCCAGTCAGTGACCCCCATATTAAAAAAAAAATTGTGAATAGTTTCTCTTTCATTGGCAAGCAACAGGCATGTTGTCATGAACTGAAAATGCAGAGGGATGGATTATACTTCTGCTTACTGTTTTTTCTGTAGTCTGGTATGAACAATACTATAACATAGTGAATAATTGTGGTCTCTTAGGAACGGTCAGTAGTCATTTTTACTGGCTTAAAAAAGTAGATGTAGAGCTGGAATTTGTGACGTCCAGAAACTGGAAGTCAGGATGCAGTGTTGTTACTCTGGAGATGATTTTGGAATACACTGTTTTGAGATGTATTACAGTTTCTCACTCTGAATTAATAACCACACTGTTACCACTGATCTCTATAAGAGTCACTTGTTTCATCTTTTTGAGGAATTGCTCATTCTGTCTATAGACTGGGGACCTTTCACAGTTTTTAACCTACTGTTACGTATTTGAATTTTTTGGTTATTGAGTTTACAGTGAACTGTTACTAAGTTAGAATCGATTTAATCACCAAATTTTGACATTTTTGAGAACTTTCTAATGGCCTTTGCATCTTTGAAAAATGTGAGCTTGATTAGTGCTGTCTTTCTTCTGGGCTTTTGAGTTTTACCAGCAAACCACTCACCTTTAACATTTTATAAGCAGCTAATGTGAAAAGAAAGCTTAGTGTGCAAATGCTAAATTTGATCCACACCTATTACTTGCCAGGATAGTGTCACACTACACTCATGTCCTCTTATATATGATTTTAATATCTACTTTTTCACTGATTGGTTGTTGACATTAACTTAAAGTTATCGAATCTGTTACAATAATATCTACGAGCGTTGTAAAGGCCTTTTTAACTTTGCTTTAATAAGCATGTTTGGCCACATTACTGAAATCACTTTGGCCTCTCCGTGAGATGTGGTTGCCTTTACACCAGTGAAACTTCACACAGAGACCACAGTTCTCAGACTGCAGCTTCTAAACTACTAAATGCCATCTGATTCTGTTAAGCACAGATATGCTCAACACCATGTTGCCTGACAGCTTCAGCAGACCTTCCGAATGAATGTTAGCTGTTCATTCATAGAACGTGTTTTTTAGAAGTCAGACACAAATAAGAGTTGGAGTCTTATTTATGACTTTCTGATGTTGTTTCAGAAGAGTATTTACTATCTGTGTTCTTCCTTCCAGCAGGTGTGTTCCAAAGAACCCTTTGCTCAGTAGATGCTCTATAGAGAAGCTGTAACTTCTCTGTCTAAACAAGGCTCTTCTCTGCTAGATGGTAAGTTCTATTTCATTAACTCTCTCTTTGGTAAAAGAGACAGGTGCTGTTGCTAAACATCTAGGCTTTGATAAGAGAATGCCAGTAAGATGGCTTTAGTGTGAAATCATCTCAACAGAATTTTGAATGGGATATTGTATGACACAGTTACAAGGCAATGTGAAATGTTTTTTAAGCATTGTCTTATTCAGCTGTGAAAAGCCATCTGACAATTCTTTTTAAAGTCTCCTTTTTAACCAGTTTCTTTGAACCATTTCTTTTTTCCTTTCTGCTCTGACTCCCTGTTCATTAGGGGTGTGTTGTACTTGCAGTGCAGGGTTCTAGGTGAGCACCAGGGCTGAGTAACTCTGAAAGCAGGATATCAGTTTCCAAAGCAGGACAAGTTTGTGCAACAGAGGGTTTGTACCCTGCTGAAATGTGTGATTTGGGTTTTAGATTACAGCTAATCTGAGTCTGGAATAGTTTGAGAGACACTTTTTTACATTGCACACTGTGCTACAATGTGTTTGTTCTACTTTGAGACAAATATGGTTTTTCTAAGGCAAAACTTTGGACATAATTTGGTACCATCACAGCTTTTTTACAGCTTGTTCCCTTTTAAGTTTCGGCGGTAGGACATGTGATTCGTACCCAGCTGTAAAACTGGGTCTCTGACCTAAAACCAGGCAGTGAACACCAGTCATCATGTGTAAAGGGAAAGTCTTTGATTTACATATACAATTACAAGTTTTAAAAACTTCCAGTTAAATTCCAGTTACAAGTATTAAAAAGTATATTTACCTGCTTATTTTAAACTGCATTTCTATACAGATGTTTGCACAAAATTTGTTTACAGCAAAGTGAACACAATCTGTGTTGACACGACGAATCAATAGTAGGCAGTAAATGGTCTCTAAAATTTTACACTTACTAAATGTATAAATCTAGGAGGTTTTCTACAAAAGCGATATACATAAGCGATAAGCAACAGTGCACAATAACAGAGACACAGATGCAAATACATTTATCTAGTTCAGTACCATCGCCAGTGCACATTATACAAGTAGCTGTGTATTGAATTAATAATTTGACACAGTTTTTAAGCCAGATAATGTAGTGAAAGTTTTTGGAGCAGAAAGGAGATTGGAAGAGAAGAGGATCTGAAAGAGATGTGTTCTGGAATCCTTGTTAAATGTGAAGAGAGATTCAGCAGCTCAGAGTAACAGAATTGTGGGATAAACTAACTTGCCTCTGTTCCAATGCTAAATTTAAATTTTCAGTTAGCAGATGCTTTTCTCCAATGCACCATATAGTTCACAGATGTATAAAGTGAACTTAGACCTATAATCTAGGCAAGAATGAACCACAATGCACTGCTTCTCATTGCTTATAGCCTTCAGTATGAAGTAGCATTCTGAAATCTGGACTGGCTTTGTTAAACCAGGTCAGTTGCAATGGTGAGTGTTTCAGCCCATCAGGTTGGCCAAGAAACTTTTAGGGTAAGTAGAACTATGAAGATTGCTGCAAAGTGGAGATAGCAGTAAGTTAGAGTATGGTGTATTAATTCATTCACTGGGTGGTGTTGGTGCTAAATAGATATGGTGTGTTTCAGTGTGGGTGAAGCACTGTGGAACCACCTGAGGATATGTCCAGGAATGAGGTGCAGCTGAATGGGTCCTGTGATCAAATCAAGGCTTCAACAGGAGGGCCGGGTGACATGAGCAGTCGCTTGCGTGTTGGGAAAAGGGACCTGGAGGAAAGTCGTACTCCACATGGCTCGGTCACTGGCAGCAATGGACTGGCTCTCAGCAAACAGCTTGTAGGGCCACCCCCACGCAGGGCTGCTGCAAGCTCCTTAGCAGGGCATGCTGCCAAGTCACTCCCAGCAGCCGCTACGGCTCTGGCACGGAATCCTGATTCAGGCAGGATGTCTATTGGAGAGAGCAGAATGAAGGTTCAAACTAAGAACAGCACAGAGCTGGAATCACGGCCACCGGTGCCCGTTTACAGAGCATGGAAGACCATGGCCAAGCCGGCTTCTGGCCATAGTGCACTCAAGGTATGCTCTTCAGTAGTTTTAAATGAATGTCCCCGCTTGCTTTTTTCGACAGATTTAATATATAGCCCCATTGAGTGGGAGGAACACTGTTCACGTGGTTCACCATATTTACTTAAATGTTTTACACATTGGTGCTTTTTGAACTCTTAGGAAATTCCTGTACAACCCAGTTTGTATTTTTTTCTAATCCATTAAATTATTTTTTTAAGTGTTTACAGAAGGAATCAAAAGAGAGCTGTAATGAAGATAGTGGGCATGAGCTGGAGTTGAGGAAGTCACTGCAGATGGCCACTTCACAGGAGCAGCTACCTCAGAGCCAGAATGGCACGAGCAGTGGCACTGCCAAGCCCCAGACAGGTCAGTGCACATGACATCCCATGTCGTGAACTCTTTTTTTCACAGCAGTGGTCTGTGTCACTTTGTCTTCAGGTCCATGGGAAGGTGTGCAATGGACCATCTAATAGCTTCTGAATATAGCCCACATTAGTGCTTTAGGGGTATAAAAACCATCAAATATAGGTGTCTAGACTTTGTCTGGAATTCTTTACTTCTATTAGAAACTACAAAAATGTGGTCTTATAATACACAGGCAAAAGTATTATGTTTTAGTTTGATTTAGTTTGAGTCTCCAGAACCTTTTTTAACATGAACCTGTCCAATGTGTCGTCAGCAGCACCTGTGACTCGGAAAAAGAAGAGGAAAATGGGGACATATAACTTTGGACCCAGGAAGAAAACCAAAGTGCTGAAGCAGTGTTCTTTAATGGAGATCTTCAGTAACATCTCTCAGTCCTGCACAACAATTCAGGTCTGCCCCAAAGCATGAACAAATTGCCCCCGTTTTTGCTAAACTTGTGATGTTTTTTTAGCATAAAGAGCATGATAGCCATCTTTCTCAAATACTGTGGCTCCAATGGTTAATAAATTCCAAATATACATTTTCAGGTTTGTTTATTTTTATTTTCATTTTTCCCATTTAGTAATTTACAAAGTTTTCTATTCATAGCATATCAGAAGCAGCCTGTGTTAATGTGTGGAGGCATTAGCTATCAGTAAAACTTTCTCAAATGGAATAGAAGTCAGTTATTGGGACTGTAGTTATTTTGCTCAACAAAATTAGCAATATTCCTCTTGTTATGAAATAAATCAATCAGTAATCAGCACTGAATAGTTCAGAGGTATCTGTTGTTAAGCAGTTATTGAATATGTCTTTGTGATATGTTACTTCAAATTTGTGAACAAAACAGATCATGCACATAATCCCAGTTGTGGATGAGCCACTGTACCTTAGAACTATTTCTGGATGGCTGTGTTGAGCTTTAGTAGTAACTACCTGCTGTGGCTTTTCTTAACCCTCCCAGAAAGAAAGCCTGTATGTCAATGGTGATACAGGGGGTAATGACTCTGAAGAGGCTGAGTCTGAGGGTGGAAAACTCTCTGATGATGGGGAGCAGAGGGAAGAACATGTAGGAGCCGAAGAAAAGGAAAGAAGCATTACTCGGCAGGAAGCCAGAGCAGGAAGTGGAAGTACCCCACAGGTCAGCTGGCTTCACCTGTGAATGAGTTTCACCATCATATAACTGAATCTGGTAATTAATTGATAAAAATATGCCTTTGCTTTCTGTAGATGAATTTAGCTTGAGTTTTACCTTCACTTCCAGGTGCAGGATGGAAAAGAATCAGCTGAAGATTGCAATGATGCAGAAGATGATTTAGATTTGGTAAGGTTTTTGGAGCCTTACGTGTGTGTTCTGTTAGACAGAGCCCTTAAGTTGGAACAGAATGTGGGATCAAAAGTGTGTGCCAGTTTGTACGAATGAAAGAGTGTTCTGATGAGGAGACATCACTGCATACTTTTTGTGGTACAGACATTCCAAGTTGTAACTTTCCATTTGATTTAGGTCAGTACATTAAGTAAACTACTGACTTGTTAGCATTGTTTTCTTCTTCCTGCAAAGGGTAGAAATAGCACAAGTGGAATGAGAACTGGTGAGCCGCATTCAGTTTTTTTTAATTTATTTTTTTTAATGAATTTAAGAGGGGATGCATGATGTTGTCATAGTAAGATCGGTATTGGCAGGTTTAAAAAAACATTATTGGCAGACTGATGCTTATATTTGGTGGCACATTCATTGTGTTCTGGATGTGCAGAACTTTTAGGCTATACTGGGCTATGGCACAAAAATGTCTTTGGTGTGGAAGTTTTTCAATGTAAGTGAGAGTAATATAAAATATTCCATTTCTAACACAGCAAATGTCTTATGTAGTTCACAATTTCAATACCACAAACTTAATTATACACCTAATGATGCGCCACCCTGACAAATATATAGAATTCCTCAAGGCAAGAGAGGAGGATCCTGTACCACAATGCACAGAACTAATAAAACTGCAGCTGTTCAGCCAGTTGATCAATTCCTTGAAAAATCAAAGAAATTTGGCAAATAGTCCAAAGGCTAAAACAATAATGATATCTCCCTTGTGCTAAAAAATAGAATGATGCACTTCCAGAAAAGAAAGTTAAAGTGGTGTTGTTTCTTTATCATTGTTTCATTTCACCCTTTTTTCAGTTTTCATTAGTGTTTCAATTGGAATAATTTTTCAAAAAGAAAGTGAAAAGTTTTAAATGTGGCCCAGCAGATGCCACTTATTTGAATTATTGTAGATGGTCTGCTAAATGAAAAAGTTAAACAAATAAATGTTGCATTTGTCTGTAATTCTGTTCCAGGTAGATCTTGTCCCATTTTTCTCTGCATATTATAAATATATGTATCGGCAATGGCAGATAGGCACATAGAATTTATTTATTGACATCAGCCCAGAATTCCCATATTGGTGCTTCCCTAAATTTAAAAGCAGTGGCTGCTTGGAGACCAAATATCCTCACCATGGTCATGGTATCATAGCTGAAGGGAGAATATGATGTGAGTATGACATCTGTTGACTCCAGCAGAACTCAGAGGTGGTACTGAAGGAGAGCTTGAAGAAAAAAGCAAAAGGTGACAATCCTTGGGTCAGATCCTCCAGGAAACGCAAAGGGAAACCGAAATCCAAGGCTGATGTAATCCCTGGTAAGAATACGATATCTCATTTTTGATATTTATTATATATTGTATACTTCCCTGTTTCCATAAATGCACACTTTGATATTTGTTTTTGATATGCATTCTTGGCTAATACCACTGGTACAACTTTAAAATGCCTTCAAAAAGGCCTTTTTGTGCCAAAATGGCTCAAGGCAGTCAGCCAAAATGGTGAAATTTCCAGGAACATGTCCCAAGTTCATGTATCTTTTTTGTGTTCAGTCTACAAATCAGAGGAGGCTGAAACTCAGGTCCAGGCTGTTAGCAATAAAGAATACACAGAGCTGCCCCTTGACTCTCTGGACCTGAAAACACAGGAGGAGTTGTTCTTATCTCAACATACAGGTGAGGGTGGAATGAGGAGCACTCAGGTCACAGCCAAGGACCTTTGAGGCTCTTCTGGTTCCTAGTCTGTGTGGCTCAGAAGGTCTTTGCTGAAATCAATCATTTGTACCATGTCTTTAACTGGTGGCAATATGGCCTTGGAAAGCTGTACTGACATGCAAAACCACAACCTCAGATCTCCTACTGGGTGCCTTTTTTTATTTAGAAGACAATGTTACCTCTATGTTGGGTGTCCAGTGTAGATTTGTGCACTGCTTAGTCTTGTGATACAGACCTTACTAAATGATTCTTTATTGTTCCAGTAATGGTAGTACAAGATAACTTTGTACTGTTAAAGACAAATACACTCACATGCCATTTCATGAGGTACATCATGCCATTACAGATCAGTGGTGGTGTAAAGGTATCGGGTTTTCTCTGCACACATTAGGTTTTTTAGTACTACCTGAGCACTGTTTGATTGTCACAAAGTACCAAAACATTGTTGGTGATCAAGTACATCTCTTCAAGGACAATGTAGGTTTTCTCAGATTAGTACTTCCAGCAGGATATCATCTCAGGATGCTTCCACAAACACCACAGTTTCTACTTTATACCACTGGCTTTCACAGGACCCACCCTCTCATGTCAATAATGCATGTTTGGAATGAGGTGAAATGTCATGTTAGCAGAATGAATGTGCTGCCAAAAAATATACAGAAATTGTATGAAGCTGCCAGAATGAAGAAAGAACCCCAAGATGTGTCCAGCACCTTGTTACTGAATTTCTGCTCTTCTGGAGGCAAAAGAGGGTCCCACTTTACACTTGGGTACACTTGATAAGTATGCCTAATGTGAAGTAGCTAGTGAATGTATATGGTCACTGTCAAAATAATATAATGGGAGTATGCATTTTTGTTCAAGGAACCAAAGAAGTTCTTGAGTGCACTTGTAAAATATCTTGAACTCCGTTTAGGTTCCTTAATATTTGTATGTAGCACTCATTGCTAAGCTATTTTTGTACTCAGTTATTTTGAAAATATCACATGGAGCCCACAGTATTTATGTGTTTGCTATATCAAAACCAAGAAAAAATCCACCTCAATCTCATTTCCTTTATTTAGAATTGAGAAAAAATAATAGTTTGGTCAGAGATGATGTGGAAAGCATAAACAGTGTACACCGTGCAGTTTCCAGAAGAATGTGCCTTGAAAATATCACACTGTACTGCTGGGTTCTGTTGAGCAGACTAACATTACTTTCCTACAGATGCCTCTGGTAGCTTGGATGGCATAGAGACAGATTTGGTTCAGGAGCTCCCCCTGTGCAGCTGCCGTATGGAGGCACCCAAAAGCCGTGACGTGCTCACGACAGCAGACAGGAAGTGCATGGCCACAGAGAAAACAGATGGGCGGGTAGGTCATGTCCTGTGGATGTTGGTCTTAGTGGTTACCTAGGGGTTGCCTGTACAGCTGCTCTCATTCCAGCAAATTGTTTTACCTGTTTAACATTCTCTCACTTTCTCTCTCTTTGTTCACCTGTTAGCTTACTCATTGTCAAAGTAGCGTAGTCAAGCATGAGATGATGCGTCCCTCCAACAAGGTCCAGCTCATGGTCTTGTGTGAAGACCACCGTGCTGGGATGGTGAAGCATCAGTGCTGCCCTGGCTGTGGCTTCTTCTGCAGATCAGTGAGTAGGAAGATCTGGCCAAGCACTCACCATTGCTTATTACGTAAATCTATGTTGGACATTAGTGTAATATATTTTGTAATGCCGAGAAAACTGGTTGTCTGTGTTGCCATGATTAATCGTTCAACCTTAAGGTGAAATTTTTCTGAATCATGGCTTAGCAGGTAAGAATAAGAAATTAAGATCTTTGCTGCTGATTTGTTGACTGGAACAGGGCACATTCATGGAGTGCCAGCCTGATAGCAACATCTCACACCGCTTTCACCGAGCCTGCGCTTCCTTCATGAAGGGTCAGAACTTCTGTCCTCACTGCGGGGAGGAGGCCAGCAAGGCCAAAGAGGTCACTGTTGTCAATGCTGACAACACCTCCAGGGGGCTGTCTACCCCCAGAACAGAGAAAGTATTCCTCTCTGAAGGCAAGGCTGATGCTCCATTGGAAGGGTACGTCTACTTAGCATTCAGTCTTCATAATGGTTTACATACTGCATCACACCCAAAAGAAGACATAAGTATGAATCATTTACAGATTTACCAAATGCACACTAACAGATTATTCATAAATAATTTGTTCCTGAAAATTTGTCTGGTAAATGTCCAAATCCTGAAGAAACTATTGCATATTTTTCATGGCCAAAATGTAGTTTGTTCATAGTCTTACACAAGTTCAGTGGGAAAACATCCATAACAAACTGGTTATTATTCTAAACTTTGTAAAGAATATATATGCACAATATGAGAATTCTGTGCCGATGCTGAAATTGTCATTTCTATGCATCTATCAACTGATGCCAATAGGATGCACACATTTATAAAACGGATAAAAATGGGAGTAGATCTACCTGGATGACAATTATAGATGTAACAATTATTTGTGTAACATTTCAGTTTTCAGACCACATACAGTTGTAAAAATAAATAGCATCTGCTGAACCACATTTGGCTGGCTACCTGATCCTTAAGTAGGGAATGATTTTACCAGCCTTTGCCTTAAATCAAAATGATTTAGTATTTAACCATAATTGAAATGATGAAAATTAAAAAGGGTTGAAATAAATGAAAGGAAGAAAATCACAGCGAAAAAAATATCACTTAATAGCAATAACTTCTGGAAGTGCATCATTCTGTTTTTTAGCACACAGTGCAATTTTTTTTTTAGTGTCTTTGCCTTGTCACAAGAAATTCTTTCTCTTCACTGACCACATTAGAAGCCTGTTGACAGGCATTAGGTTAACTTTGTAATTAGTAAAAACAACACTTTATGGCACTGTCAATTTCAAAGATTGAGAACACTGGCAACATTTTTTCACTGTATGATTGCATCATCAGATATATATTATGCAGGCAATTTTTTTAGTTTAATTAAATGTTAGCTGTTTCAGGAATCTGAGTGTAGTAAACATGGTTGAAATGAAGTGCAAAAATAAAAGATACAAGCCCTACACCCCCACCTTTTTGAGTCTGTGATAAAGACAAAATAAATACAAATAAAATATATGAAATATGATGGGCACAGGAGACCACAATGCAGTGTTTATATCAAGTATAAATGAAGATTGGCCGAATCTCAGCTTCTAAGTACAGCTGTTTTTGTTCTACTACTGGGACTGTTTACCAGTCTCAGCAAGTATCCCAGACAGTTTGAAGGACCTCAAATCTTTCACCCCAGACTTTGTGCACCAAAATGTGAGGATTTCCAAATGATGGAGTCCTCATCCCAAAAGAAGTGCTACAAAGTCAAGTCTGGATAAGTGAATGCCTCTATAATAAGTGACAAGGCAATATGTATGTTTGTTGTTCAAGCATTCTGAAAAAAGCATCAGGTGGCATTTCTTTCTAAGCCTCTATGGCTGTTTAGTGTTGCCACGTGGCTGGGCCACTGTGTGAGGACTGTGTGTTTTGTGCCTCAGCCTGCTTCGCCTTGAGATACCCAATGAAAAAGCAGATGGGTATTTGCCCAGGAGCTTGGACACGTCAGACACAGTTTCTCCCAGCAGGTCAAACACGAACCCTGTGGCTGTTACTTCGGGAATGGGCCTAGCCAAGGAAAGTCTGGAGAGTATTCTCATGTCTCTGGATGCTGAAAAGTAAGATTTCAGCTTTGGTCATTGACGTGGCACATGTAGCTTCCTTTAGTAACATTTTCTAGAATACAGTTAATACAGTATACTGTAGCCCTAATCTAAAAACAAGTTTTGGTTTCTTTTAGATGGCAGAATATCAAAGTTTTTTAAACTGATTTTCAGGTATTAATACAATTAGCAAAAGTGTTCAACATACCCAAAGCAATTGCAAAAAAAAATTTGGTCATAGAGATGTTGTACAGTACTGTGCAAAAGTCTTAGACATGCAACTTGAATGTGTGTTGAGAAGTACAGGTAG